>JAOTOM010004952.1:355000-560000 GCA_034440615.1 Ashinkailepas kermadecensis
TCAAATTCCAGGATCCTCCTGTAATCCAAGAGTGGCCTCCACTAATCCCAGGGAGCCCTCGTAACGCCAAGGAGGTCTCCGGTAGACCAAATGCGTCCTCCTGGGATGCCAGGGGCCTCATGTAGTCCCTGAAAGGCCTACAGTATGCCCCGCTCCCGGGTCTCCTGGAATCCAAGGGGCCTCCTGTACGCCCAAAGCGCCTTCACAATGCGGGCTCCTTTGCAAGAGATTGTGAGCACGCCTCGCAATTTTAGAGGGCACTGGCCCTTTGCCCCCCCCCCCCCCTCGTCTCGCAGCCAAGCATTTCGTTGACGAACCAGATGTTCTCGTCCTGTTTGTGCGCTGTCCCAGTCTCCTGCCATGTCTATACTGCACCTCTTGTCACTGGCCTGAAGGCATGCCACATAGAGTGAAGTTTCGCCGGTGAAGAAGTTCCGGCTAGCGAGCTCATCGATGGAGTCTACCAATATCCGTCTACAGCCGACTGGACCAGTCGTGTTGGTCGTGTTGTGCTGTGTCGGCCGGAGGTTGCGTTGGCCATGTTAGTCGTGTTGGCCATGGTGGTGGTCTTGGTCGTGTTGGTCATGCTGGTGATGTTGGTCGTGCTGGTGGTGTTGGTCGGGTTGCTCATGGTGTAGTTGGTGGTGTTGGTAGTTGCATTTGCCGTATTGGCCATGTTGGTCATGTTGGTCATATTGGTCGTGCTGGTCGTGTTGGTCGGGCTGGTCATGTTGGTGGAGTCGGTGGTGTTGGTAGTGTTGGTCGTGTCGATCATGTTGGTCATGTTGGTCATATTGGTCGTGCTGGTCGTGTTGGTCGGGTTGGTCATGTTGGTGGAGTTGGCGGTGTTGGTAGTGTTGGTCGTGTCGATCATGTTGGTCATGTTGGTCGTGCTGGTCGTATTGGCCGTTCTGGTAGTGTTGGTCGTGTTGGTCATGCTGGTGATGTTGGTCGTGCTGGTCATGTTAGTCGGGTTGTTCATGCTGGCGGAGTTGGCGGTGTTGGTAGTGTTGGTCGTGTTGGCTATGTTGGTCGTCTTGCTTCTCCATTGCGCACTCCTCTGACTGCGCACAACAGCTGACTCTCACAGCCGCACGGAGAAAGTGTCACGCTTGATCAGAGCGCCATAGCTGTCGGCGCGCGCAGGAGCGATGACGGCCCGGCGCAGCTCGGGACAGACAACCGCGGCCGTGGCGGCCCGACTGCCCTGAAACTGTAGCGGCCGGGGTTTCCCGGATTGCTATCTCAGGCGACTAGTGTGGTGGAGCGAGAAAGTGGGATGTCACCATTTACCACCAGTCGACATAAACCTAAACAGAGAGAGAGAGAGAGAGAGAGAGTGTGTGTAAGTGCATGCGAGAAAGGTAGGGAAGGAGAAAAAGGAAGTGTTTGTGTGTGTGTGTTTTTGAGAGAGGGAGAAAGGGAAAGTTAGAGTGAGTGAAAGATGTCATGACTCCGTCGTCAGTGAACCTCTGGATCTGGCCCTTGGGTGCTCCTCGGACAAACACTGAAGCTATCGTATCTTCTGCCGTAGCTCTTCTGATGTCTGATGCCTTCTGCCTACTGTCTGCTGTCTGCTGCCTGATGTCTGCGTTCTGCTATCTGCTGTTTGCTATCTTTTGCCAATTGTTTGATGTCTGATGTTTGCTGTCTGTTGTCTGCTGTTTGCTGCCTGCTGTCTGATGTATGCTACCTGCTATTCGCTATCTTCTGTCAGCTGTCTGTTGTCATTTATCTGATGCCTGCTATGTGCTGTCTGTTGTCTGGTGTCTGCTGTCTGCTATCTGCTGTTCGTTATCTTGTGCCAACTGTCTGCCGTTTGCAATCTACTGTTTACTATCGCATGTCAACTGTCCGCTGTCATATATCAGATGTTTGATGTCTGTTGTCCGCTGTCTGCCGTCTGCTGACTGCTGTCTGCTATATGCTGTATGCTGTCCGCTGTCCACTGTCTGCCGTCTGCTGACTGCTGTCTGCTATATGCTGTATGCTGTCCGCTGTCTGCTGTCTGCTGTCCGCTGTCTGCTGTCTGCCGTCTGCTGACTGTTGTCTACTGTCTTCCGTACGGTGAGGAGCGGCATCGTTCGGCCTGTGTACTGTGCCGGTGTGCAGTCACCGCCAGCGACCACCAGCACCGGCAAACACCACCGCGGCGCCGTACCACACAGCTCCACTGCGGGCACCTGCAAGAGAAACTCGTCCGTCACTCTGGCGGGGCTCCATCACTCTGCCCGGCTCCGTCGCTCTCGCCGCCAGTCGGTGCCGGTACAGCTGGCGCGCGCGCAGTCAAGCGTTACAACGGTGCCGGTGCGGCCAACCTCCAGCAGGGCCCGCTGTCGGTGCGGTGCCGTTCTCACTTTCCAGCGCGGCGCGCCGGCTAGCTCGCCTGCCGCAGCTGACTGTTGTCGACTTCACACCGACGGTGGTCTTCCCCTGCCGCATACTGACGTCGCCGTGACGACTCTGACTCGGCTCGGTCTCAGCCGCCGCCGCCGCTGTATTGCCGAGCTGTCGTGGTTCGCCCTGTGTTCCGGCGTGGACCCGTCACGGACCCGTCACGGACCCGCCATGTTTCCCTTACCGTTCCGTTATGGCTCCGCCACGGTTCCGTCATGGTTCCGTCACGGACCCGCCATGTTTCCCCTACCGTTCCGTTCTGGCTCCGGCACGGTTCCATCATGGTTCCGTCACGGTTCCGGCACGGACCCGTGATGGTTTCGGCATGGTTCTGTCATGGCTTCGGCACGATTTCATTGTAGTTCTACGTCGCATTTTAGCTGCTATGCTGTTGTTTGTTTATGTCTCCTCAACTCCGCTGAGCATTCGTCTTGACTCGGGCTTGGTCCTGGCATGGTCAGAACTAAGGACGAGTCTCCCTGTACGTCCTATCCCCGATACCATGCGCCATGATCTCGTCACTGCTATGTCATGGTCCCGGCTCCCGGCACTATTACGTCATAGTCCCATCACTTTTACGTCATGGTCCCTTCACTACTTTGTCATAGTCTCGGCACTGTTACATCATGATTCAGCTACGGTTTCGTCATGGACTCTTCAATCTTACGTTATAGTCCCGTCACGGTTATGTCATGGCCAATGGACATTGTTTCGTCACTGTTACAGCATAGTCCCGTGACTCTTACGTCCTGGCATTGTATTGTCAAGCCGCGCGACTACAAATCCTGTCACACTTATGTCATGGTCTCACAACTGTTACCCCGTGATCCTGTCACTGTTGAGTATAGCCCGTGACTCTTACGTCATGATCCAGTCACACTTACATCACGATCCCATAACTGTTACCCCGTGATCCTGTCACTGATGCAGCATAGTCCCGTGACCCTTACGGCATGATCAAGTCACAATTACTTCATGGTCGCACAACTGTTTCCCCGTGATCCTGTCACTGTTACAGCATAGTCCCGTGACTCTTACGGCATGATGAAGTCACAATTACGTCATGGTCTCCACAACTGTTACCCCGTGATCCTGTCACTGCTGCAGCATAGCCCAGTGACTCTTACGTCATGATCAAGTGACACTTACGTTATGGTCTCACAGGCAGACAGACATGTATTAACGTCATCCACAATTAACTCGTGGCTATTACAGCCTCACGTCATACAAATAAAAAGAGGTCGGCAGAAGTATCATACATTCAGATATTGTCTACAAGCAGTCATAAAAGCAGACACATAAAATGGGCGCTAAGTGCCTCCACAGTCCGGGTTCCTACGCAGGTGACGCTTTAGGTGCGGTCCAGGTGACGCTTTAGGTGCGGGAGATGGGTAGCCGCGTCAGATCGGACGGCAAGACATTGTATTGTCAAGCCGCGCGACTACAAAAACGTCGCTTGTCCATGTCGGTTCGCGATCTGGGCACGCGCAGATCGCTGTCTTGCCTGGTGGTCTTGTCACGTGTCTGTGATACCAGAGCAAATTCACAGGCTAGTGACTGGTTCACCCAGGCGACGCACCTTGTGCAGCAAGGTCAGCGTGTGGTACTGAACGAGGTCCCGCGCGCTCAGCCAGCCCAATTTCTCCAGCAGATCCGATACATTATCAAATTTTTTGGCGGCCGAAAATTACTTTTGCTGCATAGTTAATAATGTTTTGGATGCGATACAGATTCTTTTGCGTTTCATTGCCGTACACCGAAATATAATACCGGATCTGCGAGAGTACCAAGGCATTGACTAAAGCGGAGATGACAGCGGGCGGTTGGTAACTCCTCAGATGCGACAGACAACTCAAAGTACCGAAGCAGCGTCTAGTGATGGTGGAAACGTGGGAGTCCCAGCTGAGAGAGCGGTCAAAGATTAATCCGAGATTTTTAGCTTCTGAGATGGGAGTTAGATCGTGATCGCGAAATCTTACGGTAATTTCGGGGGTGTGGCGCAAATTTTGCTGACTTCCCAGCAGCATCAGCTGAGTCTTTCCGGCATTCACTTTGAGACCGTTTGCACGAAACCCAGAGTCAAGAAAGGCCAAAACATATTCGATCCTCGTGACAATGTTTCGAAATTCCGATTTTTTACTACTAACCAAAATTTGGGTGTCGTCCGCATATTGGACTACCGCTGCACCTTCAACGAACAGACTGAGGTCGTTGGCGAAGATGCAGTAGAGGAGCGGGCCGAGAGCAGATCCCTGAAAGACACCAATGCCGTTGGGAAGCGGAGTAGACTTTTTGAGATTGCCCAGATTGTCAGTGGGGCTGACACTCTGGGTATGATCGCAAAGGTATGCAGAGAACCAAGAAGTGTCGATACCGTGGATGCTTAATTTAGTCGAGAGCCTTGAGTGATCAATCACATCAAAGCATTTGCTCAAGTCCAGCAGACAAAGAAGGGATAACTCACCTCGGTCATTGGCGGATAGCATATGATCGGACATGGAAGTCAGCGCGGTTTCTGTCGAGTGACGTGGACAGAAACCGTGCTGGGTTGAGGACAGGAGGTGGTTTTGGGACATGTAATTGTAGAGCTGCTGGTGAATGGCACGCTCTACAATTTTGGCAATGACAGGAACAATGGAAATAGGACGGTAGTTGGAAGGACTGGTAGGATCGCTCGACTTAAAGATAGGATGAACGAAGGAGTGCTTCCAGGATCGAGGAACATCAGAAAAGGAAATGCTGGAGTTGATGAAATGCAGGAGCACCGTACCGATCGCGTCAAAGGACAGGCGCACCATGTATATGCTGACCCCGTCCTCGCCGCAAGCCGACGAGCTACTCATCCCCAGGATGACGGTCCTCAGCTCTGACAGCGTCAGAGGTGCCACACAAAACGCACAGGCGCCAACACGTGGTAGACGCCATGCTAGGTCTGGCATCTCTCCCAACTCTCTCGCCTCACTCACAACACGCGGACCTATGCCAACGAAATAATTGTTCAGTTCATCGGGTGTGGCGTCGGGCACCTTATGGACGGGCTTCCCACCACTGACGGTGGATCTGATGTGCTGCCACATCGATCGACATCCGTCCTCCTGGATGCGCCGCTGAATGTCATTGCGGGTGTCACGGCGTATGGCGGACCGTACCGCTCTGTTTAGGACGACATATTCTGGTGACCTGTGACCGTGTTCAGCCAACGCCACGCGACGGCGAGACATTAGATCTTTGGTGGGGTCGGTGACGGGAGGGGCGCTGGGATTGCGAATGGACACGGCTCTGACCGGGGAATGGGCGTAAAAAATCTGTAGAAATACACTGAGAAAACAGTCCCACTTCTGAGTGACAGTCTGTGATGAAAACACATTATACCAGTCAGCATTAATAAGGTGAGCATGAAGCGCAGCTTGGTCGACCCGGTGGAGACAGCGAGACCGAACAGCTGATCGGCGCGGGCGAGAGCGAGGTACACTGAGCAAGGCACGGATAAAAGTATGTGGACTAAAATGACAGAATTGGGTTACGCAACGTTTCACAAAAGCGGGACAGTTCGTAATTAATACATCAAGTAGGGACCCTGCTGAGTAAGTAGGAGATGAAACACACTGCGTCAAGGAGTGGTCAGACATAAAATCGCACAGTATCTTTTTGGCGGAGTCATGATCAGGTTTTAAAAGGCAGCAATTAAGATCACCGCAGATCAACACCTTGGTCTGGGGATAATAAACCATGACACGCTGAAATTGATCCGTCATGTCGTCAAAGCCAGCCCTCAGGTCCCCTATAATACGCCTAGGAGGCCGATAGGCGGTACACATAATACATTTCCGCTTACTGTCGGGCCTCACCAGTGTCCATAGCGTCTCAAGTCGGCTGTTGGGGACCGCTGCGGTGGCGAGCCTGATCGGGGTCACACTGACACCGTCCCTGGCGGCCAGTCCCACACCACCGAAGCCCCGACCGTCCGGACGATCTGCCCGGAACAGCTGGTATCCAGGTAACACGAGTAGGCGACTCGGGGTCGCTGGGAGGAGCCAGGTCTCACAGAGACCCATGAGGTCATACTTGTGATGGTGTAAGTGGTCGGATAGTTCCAGTAGCTTGGGCTTCAATGATTGTCAGTTGATTGCCCCGATGAGAAGAGCAGATCCGGATGCGGCTTGACTGGTGGCACAACTGTTACCCCGTGATCCTGTCACTGTTACAGCATGGTCCCATCACTATTGTGCTATGAATCCATCACCGAATCCTTGTGAATCTCTGGTAATTATGTCACAACTCCTTGCCAACTTGCTAACTGGAATTTCCCCCCAATGGCTCTGTAAGGACTCCCGCCGACTGCCTCGACTCCATGCTCTGTCGCAACTTCCTGTCGAATCTATCACGACTCCTTGTCGACTCTGTCACAACTACTTGTCGACTCTGTCATGACTCCCTACCGACTCCGTCATGACTTCCAGCCAACTCTGTCGCTGGCCCGCTGAGCTGAGTATTGCTATGGTGTGAAACTCACCGCGACAGACGTGTTCGCTGGGCCGAGGAGGAGTACGACCCGCTCGCCAGACCGAGGAGGGGCAGGGCCGCTCTCGCCAGACTGAGGAGGGGCACGGCCGCTCTCACCAGGCCGAGGAAGGACGCGGCCGCTCTCGCCAGATCGAGGAAGGGCGTGGCCGCTCTCGCCAGGCCGAGGAAGGGCGCTGCCATCCTCGCCAGACCGAGGAGGGGCACGGCCGCTCTCACCAGGCCGCGGAAGGACGCGGCCGCTCTCGCCAGACCGAGGAAGGGCGCGGCCATTTTCGTTAGACCGAGGAAGGGCGCGGCAGCTCTCGTCAAACCGAGGAGGCGCGAGGCCGCTGAAGAGGAACACGGTGAGTCGCCTCCGTGGCGTGTTAGTGCATTGAAGACTGACAGTAACTGACAAATTCTGCGAGAGAGAGAGAGAGAGAGAGAGAGAGAGAGAGAGAGAGAGAGAGAGAGAGAGAGAGAGAGAGAGAGAGAGAGAGAGAGAGAGAGAGAGAGAGAGAGAGAGAGGGAGAGAGAGAGAGAGAGAGAGAGCGAGAGAGACAAATGTAGAGGGGCAGGGGGTGAAGAGAGAGAGAGGGTGAGGGAGGGAGAGAGAGAAAGAGAGAGGTACCTTTGGCACCCCTCCAAGGAAATGTGTCTTCCCCATGAGCATTCCTAGATCCGTCACTGGGCCGGAATTCTCCCTATTCAGGTTCTGCACAGGTCCACCTTGATAGTGTGCCCTCTGTAGGTTATGACACCAGTCATTGCGCTTCTATACGCAGCTCGCGGTCTTTCTCCTCGCTGCAGTATCACGGCCTTCCTCTCCTTTCGCCTTTCGTCACTGCTGCAATCGTCCCCAGTCTCGCATTAGTTTTGCACACATCTGGGTGACTTCTGACCTCAGTGACATTCAGATTTGATCCAGTAGAGTAGGGAGCACTTCGTCACTTCTGATAGTATTGTCAGCTTGCTTCAAAATCCTATTTTGCACAGAAGAATTACAGAACAGAGAGTTCATTCCCATGAAACAAAAACTCGTGGAAACTGTTTAAGCTTCTTAAGTTAATCTTTGTACGATGCGGGCCATGCTTGGCGTCCCTCGAACATACTTAGTGCTAAGGCTAAGCTTGGCACTTCTGAAGAAATTATGTTGCTATTGGGACATGATAATTGTCAGGTTGGCTTGCCAATAATGCACATTTTGAATATTCCGGGAACTGTAATTTTCATGCAGAATATATATTTTTAAGTTGGGCGATATTTACCTTAGATTCGCACCTGGATGCATACTTAGATTGTCTATGATTGACATTCACATGACAAAATTTGGCCTCGTGCACCGTCACCCATTACAAGCAATCTTCACCCGGCTTAACCCTCACGTATTTCCGGTCATATCCTCACACCACGTCTCGGGAGGTTGGTCTCGGTTGATAAACCCCCTCTCTCTAATCTCCAAACTAAGCGTAGCACGAAAACGAAAGAGGTGTCATCGGAAAGCGTTCGACGAGTAGGGCCAGACACCACGCACAAAATTATACCCCCCCAAAAAGTGACGTCACTAGGGCCTAGGTTTTCACGACTTACATCATGTTCATGGCTCTGGGGAGTTCATTTTGGGGCAGATTTGAAAGAAAAAAAATAATTAGAATCAGAAAAGGAAGGGGAAATCGACCATGGCCCAAACATTTTGCCTGCCCCAAAAATCAAACTTTTATTTTTACCTTTGAAACTTCAAAATTTTGCGTTTTCAATTTTCTTCAATTTTTATTTATCTAATGGGTAGAGCGGCCCGAAAAACGTTGTTCGAAGTCAACTTACTCTCATAAAAAATTCTTACTTTAGGCAGAATCTTCGATTTTAGCTCTAGTTGGTAAATATGCAAAACTAATAAGTAATCAAAAACTGGAAAAAAAAACCATAAAATTCATATGGTGCGTTTTGTTTCGTCCCTAAAAATAAGCAAACGCTGAAAGCTGCATTAAAATATCTTTATCCGTTAAAGCGTGACGGTTGGTTGAACTTTTCTGGAGGTGACCTCACTTGACCTTGACTAACTCGTTGACCCTAGATGACCTGACGTAAAAATTTGACACAACGTGCCAAATTGATATGGGAAAAGCTATGCCAAATTTCGGTGCGCTGTCGCGCGCCGTTCTTTCGGTATCCACGGAAAACCTTAGGGGCGGGTGCATATCAACCCCTTCCAAGACGGCGCGGCATGGAGTTAACGATAAATATTATGGTATCCTGCAATTCCTGGCAGAGGACAACCTTGCCGTCGTCACGGTCAGCATAGGTGACGCTGTCGACCCCGTACGCCACATTTTGTAACCTGATGAGGGAGGTGAGACCACAGACACTTCCTTTGGACAAGGAATACGAATACAAATTTTACTTTAAAATGACTCAGAACAAATTTTCGATTGAATGATGGTAGCAACAAAGAGTTAAGGAGGGTTTCAATCCTGGTTTTTAGATAGCCGGACCTAAAACTGTGCCGCAAAAAAGTTGATCAAGGTTTGAAATGTGTGACGTAAATGCTGTTCTTAAACGTGAAAAAATGCGCAATCCCAGGCTCGACTGAGGGCGCAAGGTCACTTTCACCTTCACAATGCTGGAAATATTATGCCGTTTTAATTTTTTACTTGTTGATCCCTTCGCTTTACTGCAAAAATATATCATCAACCACCTCTCTGAATCTTGTGCCTACTATGGGAACAATTGTGCTCTTCAAGCTCGCAAGCGAAGAGTTTGCACATCCCTTGCATGCATATAAGAGATACCATCTCCAAAGAAATGTTTTCAGAGTCCTGATAATGTTGTCTACCCAGAAATGGCCTCGGGTACGTCTGGGTGCGAGCTCACCGCTTCATCGTTGCAACTGCCCAAAGGCATCCGCGAACCATTTCACTACACATATCGCTCCAGTTTCACTCGTAAGTCTGTGCGCTGTGTGTGTTAAAGTCCAGCTGCCGTCATAATGCCACGGCAATAAGGAGGTAACTACACCTCCCCAGGCCTGGACATTCCCCGCCCGATAATTATCCTGGCGATGCACGGTGTGTTGCGCTGCCATGCAATGGCGACTATGTTTCTTAATGAGTGCCTTCGGTTAGGATTAGCCTGTCTTAATGGTTGCCTTCAGTATATATATATATATATATATATATATATATATATATATATATATATATATATATATATATATATATATATATATATACTATATAATATATATATATATATATATATATATATATATATATATATATATATATATATATATATATATATATATATATATGAGTGTGTGTGTGTGTGTGCGTGTGTGTGTATGTGCCAGCATATTTACTGAGGGTCATCTCATTGTGGCTGAGGGTTATCTCAACAGTCCGTGAATCATCTGGGTCTGTGACACTAGCCTGTCATCGGATTGTTGAAGAGGTTCCACACAGCCACTTTGCTCTGAGCTCGGACTGCTATGGTGCATTAATGGTTAGGTTTTTCCTTATTCTTCTTTATTTATTCGCTTAAAGCATCATGGAAGTGAACACAAAGACAAAATAACGGCAACAATCATTTTGCGGTGTCCAGGGTCCAGATTCAGGTTCAGGTTCAGAGTACGTTTGTGGAACCTTCGGTTGTCAGAGTCAGCCATAAATGAACGCATTAGTCACCAAAGCTCTGCTTGCTCGACTCAGTATATTTATCATATGCAAGGGAAACATTTATTATGTGTACAAAAAAATACCGCAAAAAGCCTAAATCTGGATAGCGGCTTCGATTTCGGTCACGTCGATATAGTAATTGATCCGGACGGCTATCGCCCGAAGGTCACTATAACCCGTGATCAACATACGAGACCTTGGTGTCATTCTTTTATCTCTACACCATGTCCTGATACTTACAACTCTCAAGGCTATACGATTGAGTGCTGTATCTTGTTGCATACTTGCATTTCGCATCATGAACAATATTTAAAAAAAATGGCTTTCCTGGTTCAATCTCAGTTCAGAGACGCCATCGGGAGCTGGATGGACTCCTCAATGGCCGTAGTTCGCCTCCGATGTACACTGTAACATTGAACGCTGCTCTCTTTCCTCCGTGCCTCTGCCGGCGGTCCCTCTCCCCTCCGTACAGAGGCCAGTCTCGCGCTCACGGAGAAACCGCGCGCCGATGGTGCTATAAGAGCGGTGCCGCGCCTGGAGGTAACCAGTAGCCGCCGACATGTCAGCCACACGCATCGTGAGTCCCACCACCAGTCGACACAGCCGTCACGCAGTCGTACAGGCGTGACGCTTGCCCTGGTGTATTCCGCCGGTCTCCCGTGTTCTGTCCAGTGAAGACCAGTGTGTGTCGCCGCCAGCATCTGAACTCTGCCGGGCCCTGTGTTCTGCCGGTCTCCCGTGTTCTGGCCAGCCCATTTCCTGTGAAGACCGTCGTGTGCCGCCAGCATCTGAGCTCTGGCGGGCCCCGTGTGCTCAGAGCCGGCAGATGTGTGCTCCGCAGACCCCTGTAGTGGGTGTGACGGTTTTGTGGCAGAATGCATGTGCAATAGCCATGACAGTAGTTTTACTCATATTGTGCCGTGTTCGTGGCACAATGTCTCGGAAAGCGTTCATATGACAGTGTTTGTGGCGGAGTGTATGCCAGTGCTTGTGGCAGTGTTCACGACAGTGCTTGTAGCATTGTTCGTGACAATGCTTGTGACAGTGTTTGTTGGCAGTGTTTGTGATTGCAACATTGTTCGTGTCAATGTATGTGACAGTATTTGTGACAGTGCTTTGTGGCAGTGTTGGTGACATTACTTGTAGCAGTATTTGGTAGCATTGTTCGTGACATTGTTGTTTGTACCAGTGTTTGCGACAGCGTTTGTGACAATGTGTGGCATTGTTCGTGATAATGTTTGTGACAGCTTTGGTACCACTGCTTACAGGTGGTGTTCGTGACAGTGTCTGCGATGGTGTTTGTGTGAGTTTTGCGACAGTGCTGGTGGCAGTGTTTGTAGCAGTGTTTGTAGCAGTGTTTGTGGCACTGTGTTTAGCTGTGCTTGGTGACAGCTGCCGAGTTCAGCTTTCGACACCAGGTGGCTGCCGCCACGGCGGTATGACGTCATGCGTCAGTTGGTGTGGCCTATATGACGTCATACGTCACGCCCAGCTGTCCGCGTGGCCGCAGCTGCTGTTGCCCTGACCAAGCCCCTGTTCTCGCAGCTGCTGTTGCTCTGACCCCGCACCTGCTGTTTCCCTGACCAGCCGTCTGTCATCGCATCTGCTACTGCCTTGACCGACCCTCTGCTTCCGCAATTGCTGTTGCCCTGACTAACCGTCTGTCCCCCAGCTGTTGTTGCCCTGACCAACCCTCTGTCTCCACAACTGCTGTTGCCCTGACCAGCTGTCTGTCCCCGTAGCTGCTATCGCTCGGCCTGGCAGTGGCCTGTCTGGTGGTGGCTGAGGCCTATCCCCAGGATATGCCCTGACCAGCTGCCTGTCCCCGTAGCTGCTATCGCTCGGCCTGGCAGTGGCCTGTCTGGTGGTGGCTGAGGCCTATCCCCAGGATATGGTCTCACCCGTTGACCAGCTGCCTGGGCTGCTGGCCTGGCGTGGCCTGTTGGTGGTGGCTGGGCCTTCCGCCCTGACCAGCTCTCTTCCCCCGAGCCTTTCCCTTGGCGGTGGCCTGTTGGTGGTGGCTGGGCCTACCCGGATTGCCCTGACGCTGCTGTAGCTGCTAGCTGGCCTGGCGTGTTGGTGGTGGTGAGGCTCTCCCCCAAAATCCCCCCCCGTGTTGTCGTAGCTTAGGGTGGCCTGTTGGTGGTGGTGGGCTCCGGATTGGTCTCGGGCCTCCGACACGCTGTTCCTGACGCCTGCCCGGCTGCTATGCGGTGGGTGGCCTGTCTGGTGGTGGCGGGCCTCCGGTTGCCTGCCCTGGCCTGTTGCGTAGCTGCTATCGCTCGGCCTGGCAGTGGCCTGTCTGGTGGTGGCTGAGGCCTATCCCCAGGATATGGTCTACGAGGAGCCCTACCCGGGCAGCTTCGAGCCTGAGCAGCCGAACAGACACCAGCCTCAGATCCAGTCTCGGCAGGGCTACGGCAAGCCTGTCTACGGCCGGGTGAAGATCCAGGCGAGTACACCGTCGGTGCAGTGCCGATGGTGCAGGCGAGCACGGCCGGTCCACCATCGGTGCAGTGAAGTCAGGGCAGAGCTGAGGCGTGTCACTGACGTGGCGCGTCCACGCACCTTCCACAACACACCGCGACACTTGTCCACCATCGGTACAGTGAAGTCAGGGCAGAGCTGAGGAGTATCGCTGACGTGGCGCGTCCACGCACCTTCCACAACACACCGCGACACTTGTCCACCATCGGTACAGTGAAGTCAGGGCAGAGCTGAGGCGTGTCACTGACGTGGCGCGTCCACACACCTTCCACAACACACCGCGACACTTGTCCACCATCGGTACAGTGAAGTCAGGGCAGAGCTGAGGCGTGTCACTGACGTGGCGCGTCCACACACCTTCCACAACACACCGCGACACTTGTCCACCATCGGTACGGTGCAGTCTGGGCAAAGCTGAGGCGTATCGCTGACGTGGCGCGTCCACGCACCTTCCATGACACTCTGCGACACTTGCCCACCATCGGTACAGTGAAGTCAGGGCAGAGCTGAGGTGTGCCGCTGGCGGGGCGCGTCCACACACGTTCCATGACACTCTGCGACACTTGTCCACCATCGGTACGGTGAAGTCAGGACAGAGCTGAGGCGTGCCGCTGGCGAGGCGCGTCCACACACTTTGTCTGTTTTCCACAACGCTTCGCGACACTTGTCCACCAATGAACTTCGCCATACTATGAGATGGGCTTGGGCGTTCAAGATCTTTCCCTACAGTTTTCCAATTTCATGAAATTCACCGACTCCGACTTCACTCACAGATGGTAGTTCACAGGGGCGTGGTCAGTAGGTGGGCGGGATCACTGGTTTTGGACAAAATGTGAATGGTGTCACTGGTTTCGGACAGTAGGTGATCGGTATCACTGGTGTTAGCCAGGTGTCGCCTGCGACGTACCGATCATTTTGTTGATGCAGATATGCGGAAGTCTCAGTCAGTGGTGTCACCGCGGATTTAGGATGTGTGTGTGGGTGTGTGGGTGTGGAGAGGGAGGAGGGGAGAGGGAGGAGGGGAGAGGGTTATTGGTCGATTTCTATCATGCAACGCCATGAGAGTAATGTTAAATGCTATGTGGTTTGGGGACGCTCGGCCGCACCGCCCCCCCCCCTTCCGGTCTCCAATTAGGATGTAGTTTCTAAAAAAATTGTGGGTGGTCAAGTAAGTTTTAAGTCTATTTCATCCCGTGTACGCCCGCAAGCCTAAGGGATGAGCTACGAAAATCATTGTGCGTACCCAAGCATATTTGTGAGTGGCAAGGCACCCACAAAGAAATAGAAAACCACACCCGTGCTTCAAATGTAACAGAGATGCCATAGATTCGCACATGATCACCATGCTTCAAATTATTGACAGGTCTCGCATGTCCGAAGTCTGGATCGAACGTGATATCTGATGATGACGTCAGGGAATATCGCCGGGTCGCGGTCACATCTACCGTGATATCGCTCACCATATTACTATGTGACCTCTTAGTCTTGTCACATCAGTGACCTCCAGAGCAATGACCACTCGTGATCCAGCTGACATTTACACCACTCCAGCGATATCCACCAGCGTCGTGGTCCCCTACACGTGATCCTGCTAACGCTTCGGTCGCCCGCAGACATACCGCGGTCCCAGCAAGGGCTATGGATACGACGCCTTCGCGCCCTGGGGCTACTACGTGACGCAGCCTGAGGACGACAAGGCCTACGGCTACCACTGAACACTGCAGCCGGCCCGACTTGGGCCAGAACCGAAGGTGAGGTGGGCAACAGCCCCTGTCCAATGGTTCAATTGGTGCGTAATTGTGGGAATACGGCTTCAAGAAAAAGATGTCATGGTGTTGTTGATCAAGCGTGTTATAATTCATGTGATTCGGTGCGTGCATTGCACCTGAGTGTCACGCACCATATAGCCACATGTTGGTGGTGGCGTGAAAGCATAGTGTGCACCCAAATATTCACAAAGCGGCAAGAAACCACATCCCTGCGCCACGGACAGATTATGAGGAGTGTTTGGCATGTTTTCAGTCCAGCAAACAGGGAAGTGCCGAGCAGGCACTGTTGTGGCCGTTCGCAGCGTTTTTCACTCCTACTATGTAGCCGAATCCTATGGCAACGCAATGCTATCACTCGCTTTGGCAAAACCACGACGAATAACGAGCTCAGGCTGTGACATCATCTGTTTTTGCGAGCTTATTGAGGGCAAGTGCAATTGAGTAGTAAACATATTTGTGGACACACTTGCATGGTGGACAGCATTGTTGGACCGTGCTTAAAAGGTGCCATCTTTTACAGACGACGAGCCCACTAGTCTTTTCATCAGCCGGCTCCTCCGAAGTCGGGGCTTGCTACTGGCCCAGCAAGTTTGACCTCGGATGATCCTGCTGACCTCCGCACACAACCAAGTGTTAGATATTGATTGTCAGTGCACCGGAGGTTACTTGTTCCCGGTGGAAATTATTTGTTAACGGTGTGCGAATACACGTCTTGTTTCGAGTCGCGCCCTGTTTCGCTGGTGTTGAAGTGTTCGGGGTCGCCTGAAGCTGGGCTGGTGGTGTTTCAATGCGAGCCATGGCTCTGTCGTGGAGATGCTGATGCTGAAACACTGCTAATGAGTCGAGACAGATTGAAGCAGTCGCATGATTTCATTCTGTGCCACCCCACACACTGTCTTAGTGGTCTTTCTCTCTGCACTGCGCTTGCGATCTCCTGCATCGCATGTTCTCGATATCGTCTTGGGCTGGCCCAAAGAGACTAGTCAAACACCAAATCAGATAGATGGAGATAGGATGGAGTGGGTGCAACAAGAACTCTACGCAAAAATGGGACTGAATCATGATACTGAAGGATATGTGCTCCTGGGGATAAATCTGTCCAGCTCGGTATGGAGAGCTCCCTGACTTTTGGGGATTTAACTTTCAGTGGGCATAATTTCACATTGGCTGGGCACGTGCCCCTGCACAAATATACAAAGCAACAGCAGTGCTTATATTTTTAGCACAAGCCGTCTCGGGAAGGGGATCTTTTCCACCACTAAGGTTTTCCGCGGAAAGTAAAAAACGGTTCGCGGCTGCGCCACAAAATTAAATTTGGCACACCTGTTCCCACATAAATTTAACATGTTCTGTGAAGATTTTGGGATCAGGGCGTCAACGGTCACCGAGTTATTCAAGGTCAAGTCAGGTCACCTCCAAAAAAAATGTTCAACCAGTTTTCACGCTTTAACGGACAAAGATATTTGAGTGAAACTTTCAGCGTTTACTTATCTTTAGGGACGCAACAAAACGCACTGGAGGAGGTTTTAATTTGTTTAATTTTTCATGGCTCAGTTGTTTTGCATATTTGACGATTAGGATTCAAATCAAGTTTTTTTTCTTCATAGAATAAGAAGTTACAATATGAAGTTTTATGCGAAGCATACACAACGCGTTTCTCGGTGCGCTCTACCCATTAAAAATTCAAGCAATTGAAAACCCAAAATTTGGCAAATTAAATAAAACATTTGATGGGCAAACATTTTGTGACCATGGTCCATTTCGCCTGCCTTTGCTGATTCCAAATTAGTTTGGTTTTAAGTATCTTCCCCAAAATGAACTCTCAGAGCCAGAAACATAATGTCAGTCATGACCACATAAACCCCCTAGTGACGTCACACTTTGAGGGGAGAAAATGTTTGTGGTGGTTTCGGATCCTACTCGTCGAGCGCTCTCCGCTGACATCTCTTTCGTTTTCGTGCAATGCTTTGATTGGAGATTAGAGGGGGCATATAATGACCCCCCCCTCCCCGGGACGGGGTATGAAGAGCTGACAGGAAAGACAACAGGGTTAACAACAGCCGTGCTTTGTAAAAACAATGGATGGCAAAAGTGCACCGCAAAGATATTTCCAAATCAGTGTATGCATATAAGTATATTTGCACACACACACACACACACACACACACACACACACACACACACACACACACACACACATACACACACACACACATATATATATATGTGTGTGTGTGTGTTTGTTTGCATGCACATATTTACTATTGAACAGGGCTGCCTTTCCCTTTTGGTACCTACTGACGGCATCATAAGTAGTTTTTAAGCAAATCAGAAATAGTCTCCAGACGCTGTTAGCAACAAGGATGGAAGTGTTCATTACAGCCGGTGCCGTAGGAGAAGTACTGGGCGGGGGCATAACCCCCAACTTTTAGTTATAGTGGAGATGGTCGGACAGCAATGGTCACTAGCCTCCACTCCTGGTTCCGCTGATGGAAAACGTGAGAAAATAGCAGAGGATTTTGTTGAACGAACTAATGTGAAGTTGAATGATTCGACACCTTTCTACTTCAGCAAAGCGAGATCTGCTGGAGCATAACAATGCCAAATAACAAGTTCTAAATTTCCATGTAAATAGTAATCAGGAGTCGGTTCACTAGTAAAAGCTAGTTTTCGGTGCGCAGCCTTCCGTTCTCTCCTTTCACTTGCTCCTAACAACCTTTCCATCTACACTGTTTTTCGGATCGGGTCATGTCAACCAGATGCACAGGGGCATGGCTCCCATTTTTAGTGATAGCTAGGAGGGTCGGCAGCAATGGTCACTGGCCTCCACTCCTGGTTCCTCTGATGGAAAACTTGAGAAAAATAGCCCAACACCCTTCCACCCCCACTGTTCTTCGGATCGGCTCATGCCAATTAGAAGCGGGCCTGCTCCCTCCCTCTTTCCCCTTTTGAAACGTCACCGCGCTCATAAGGTTAATGCTTTTCTGTGGTCCTTGCTTTCACTTTTATAGGGGCCATCAGTCACGACCGGCCGGAGCAGAACATTACGCAAATGTGTCCCAGTAACCAGCCAGCCATACTACCAGCAACTTATTATGTTAGAAGCCTATGAAGTTCCCCATGAACTCGGATATCGTGAGATGTTATCATCAAACAACCACCTCGCATCCGCGTGAATCGTGACAGTACCGACCTATTCCGCTGCATGTTGAGGTGAATACAGCGTGTCGCACGTGCATGGGCGGTCCATAGGACGCTTGGCCGGCAGCTCAATAGGGGAAAGTGAGGTTAGTTGAGCCTCCAGGTAAACTGAACCAACCCTATTATCTCACTTCCTATGGCGTCATGAGAACCCATAAGCCGCCTGTCGACACAACGTGGGAAGTCTCCATTTTGTGTTGTTTGTTTGTTCGTTTATTGTGGTTTAGGGGCGCATCGACTGCAGCGGTATGCAGTGCCCTCCATTATCGACTGCAGCGGTATGCAGTGCCCTCCATTATCGACTGCAGCGGTATGCAGTGCCCTCCATTATCGACTGCAGCGGTATGCAGTGCCCTCCATTTTTTTGGTTGGACGCGGGGCCGGGCGCGGTAGATATCTGGTGAGTCTTGACACAAAAAGTGTTTTAAGGTCTGAAGTAATTCTTCCTTGACTTGGAAACGTCTTCCTTGTCTTTAATTGGCAACAGATAGGCTTCGGATCATAACACACAATCGTAGGCATGTGTTTTGTCCTGAAATCCACCCACGCCACTTTGGCGTGGGATGATCAAGAGATGAAGAGCCATATTGGATTTGAAGCGAGATGGGCATGGGACAAGTTGAGAAATCTCGACCGGGGCAAGATAAGCCGTTGATGAGCCATGGTGTATTAAGTGTCGCATGTTGCTGATGTTTTTCTCATGAAACACGAAACAAACTGGCATATAATTGTTGTTCAGCCTACTGGCTTTCAGCAGATTTTTATGTTATGAGTTAGGCTGTGACAATGCTAGATAAACAGTTGGTGAAAATCTTGGTCGAAGTATATTACGTGGTATTTTCTGATATCTTCATGATTTTCCACCAGAACAAATCAGGTCACAAAAAGTAACCATAGAAAGCCTGCGACACTGAAAGTAACTCCCCAGTAGTCGTTAAAGCATTTGTTTGCCTAAATATGGTTTATAATCAATTTACCCCACAATTAGGATGAACTTATCCCATCCATGGGGCAGGTTGAGAGAAGGGCGATACGTCAGGGCAGCTCAAAATATCACTGATCTATAATTATTTGATAAAAATCTTTATTCGACTCCTTTGTGCCTAAAAGATCATCATTTCAGAATATGGGCATAAATAATCAATCTGTCTAACCACATGCGCTCAAGACCTTCTGAAGTAAAAATTGATTCAACCTACCTCGACTTCCCTACGTACTAATAGATACTGTTATTTGTATTGTGGTGGTAGTCATGCCTCTAGTGCGACATGACCTCGACACAGACACGCTCCATGAACAAAATAATCAACAAATCGTTAGTCGTCCTCCAGTAGGATGGAGAACTTAAGTGGCATCAGTCAAATATAATGCATGGTATCAAATAAACATGTCATTTAACTTGCATACTAAAAGAAACGATCAATATAAAAGTATGTACCGTTTATTGCATTCAGTTAAGTAAACATGAATGGCATGACGTTCATATACCAAACCCATCACACATTTGCAATTGTGCTCTTCTTCTTATGGCATACAATATATGAATGCCAGGGCAGTTTCTGAAACCAGTAGGTTTCGCTTTGATATTTTTCAGATCAGACTAATGAGTTTGATCGATGTGTGGCAGCTTCTTTATTGCAAAAAACAGGCCAGGTCGGGAAAGCCTTCGCTGAATCTCCCATAAACGATATTGATCTTCCTTCAATATTGTTTGACCTTCAAGCCATACAAGAAAGGAACAGAAGTAAAGGCCAAACGTGATGTAGTGGAACTTCGCTGAAACCAAATCCGCAGCTGCAGACGAAGACGAAGGAAAAGATGAAGATTTAGGCCTAAACTTTCGGCATTCGCCATCCTCAGACCGGATCAATGTGAGAAGGGCAAGCGGGGAAGGGAGAGAGCGGAAAGGCGACTTTCGCAAAGGTCGGCGCATGACTGACCCCTGCCGTGCACTGACCCCTGAGAGGTTCATTCGTCCTCTCCCTCCTTCCTTCCCTTCTGACTCATTCTTACCCCGACCCGAACCGAGGATGGCGAGTGCCGAAAACTTCAGCCTACGTCTTCATCTTCTCATACGTCGTCGTACGCGGCTCCTGAGTTGGTTTCAGAGAACTTCTCACTACCTCAATGTTGGTCCGCCACTTCTCCTTCAGAGAACTTCTCACTACCTCAATGTTGGTCCGCCACTTCTGCTTCTCTGACCGATCACGTTGAAAATTACGCCAATTTTGTTTTAAACCAGCAGTATTTGACATGCAAACAGCAGACGCGAAGCTAAAAACCGCATCACTATTCGGACATACTCGTAAACACTGGCAAGGCATCAGCATTACAAGGCCGACCACACACTTGCAAAAGACAGCCTGGCATTGCAGTTCGCATATACACCTGACTTCGATCGTGCTCATCACCATACACAAGGCGTGATCATGTGATACAGCGCTTCAGGATGCTGTTGCGAAACAAACAGCAATATTGTCATGGCGGATGGAAAGATAACGTCACATCCTGCACGATCGAACCCCCCAGAATTAATTGATAACGTGTTCACCCGCAAAGCTATGTTCATAACTGAATGATGACAGGTATTCCACGGAGTCCCCATAGGCTTCGTGATGACACAGCCTACAACACACACAAACACATAACAAGGTGTGTACAGATGAACGCGAGAGTAGGGATGAGGGTTTTCTTCCACGAAACGCTAACGAGATAAACAGATTTGATTGAGTTAGCTCCCCATGGAAAGCACATGGCAAGCAAATCGTTGACTATAAGTTGTACGATGCACCAGCTGAATTATTTCGGTCCGTGCGATAGATCTCCAGGCATATCGTCTCATGCCTACCATAACACCGTCCCGCCTACGGTCCTATATGGTTCTTATGATGGCGCGAATCGCCACTATCATATATGGCCATACGTTCTCGTCCCTATAGTGGTGCCAGTGAGTCTAGGGTTTTTTAGTCTCGTTCCAACAGCAGCGTGTCGTCTATGGTCCTATGGTCTCGTTCCTACGGTAGCGCCAGTCTTGTCTGTGGTCATATAGTTGTGTTCCCATGGTAGCGCCGGTCGCGCCTATGGTCCTACGGTCGCTGGAGTGGAGCGTATGGCCAGCGCGGCGGGCCATGTGAGAAATGCTCGGATGTTTGCTGCGACGCTGGTGGCCATAGGATGTTTATTATCACATCTCTTCGGGCAGAGAGTCAGATAGGTGAAGTCAAGAGTCAGTTAGACAACGCTTCGTCGAGAAAAAAAGTTTCCCTGTTAAGCAGCTGACTTTCTCCAGGAGCATAATGCAATACGACGTGATGTGCGGCTTCTGCTTGTTCGTTCGTTCTCCTCCCCTGATGCCAATCCCGGCTGCCCTGCTCCGTTGCTTACACACCACTCTGCGGTTCACGGAAGCGCAGCGGAGGTTCCGCAGAGCAAAAATGGAGTTAGCCCGAGATGACGTCATAGCGGGCAAACATCACCCTGGGTGACTGGCAAGCGTGTCATTTCGCAAGTCTTGATGTTTTATAAGGAACTTCCAATTGCGCCTGTAAACGCTGAATAGGAAAAGCAACGATGTGGCACCTGGAGCATTCTACCGTAAATCAGTAGATGAAGTATTAACGCGGCACTGTTATCTGTCAGGGGTGGGTCAAGATGGTCTCAAGGGTCATTCCGAGATACCGAACGCAGCTGTGAAAATATGCTGACTGTTAACCGATTCCAATGTTTGATTTACGCCTCGCTCCCCCCATCCTCCCCAAATTTTTGGTTGGTCAGATTTTAGAAGTATCTTAATGGCCGATAAACAGGAGAAAATGCACGATATGTTTCTCGCTTTCTATTATGCCTCGCTCTGAAATATCTGACTCAACTGCTAGCTGGTGAGGTAGCTGGCAGGGACAACTGATAGCTGGGCGACCAATGACACCAAGATCCTTCCGGAAACGCGTAAGACTCTTATTTGAAGGAAGATTTCTTGCTGCGCTTCGTATGGAAATTGGTGAATAAATAATAACCATTTGTTGCCTAGTATTTTTATTGTTAGACTACCTAGATTACAGTTAGGTTACATTTTATTTTCCCAAGTGTCTATCTTCAATTGCGAACATTGACCCGCTTATAAATAATTGTACCCTTACTGTTCTATCCCTGGGACCATCCGACATCACTTTATGTATGCTTCCCTATTTATGTACCACGCAGCACAACAGTACAGTGCCCAGCAATACTATGTCACCAATGTCTATAGCATCACGGTACCAAGCCTCACGTAACACCATGGTACCGATGTCTATAACACCACAGTGTCAAGCCCCACGTAACACCATAGTATCTCAGTCTGTAACACCACGGTATCAAGCGCCAGGTAAAACCATGGTACCAATGTTTATAACAACACGGTACCCGACCCCACGTAACACTATGGTATCGATGTCTATACCACCACGGCACCAGGCCCAGCGTAACACTATGGTACCGATGTCTATAACACCACAGTACCAGGCCCAACGTAACACCATGGTACCGATGTCCATAACACCACGGTACCAAGTCCCACGTATCACCATGGTACCAATGCCAGTAGGTCTACAAAATGGGTGGATGGATTGTGTGAGACGCTTCCCACTCACTTTTCAGAGTGGGTGAGACGCAATGTATTTCGTCCCACTCACTTTTGCGGAGGAGTCCATGCGCCTTCCGTGCATGGACCCATCGGCCCTTCGCACCGAAGGCTCGTAATAACTCAAATCTTGAGAGATTCTTGATTACAGGTCAAAATTTCTGAAAATCTTGAGAAGCTCAAAGTGTAGGTTCCTGACCCATATCACAGAGCTCCAGACATCCAGTTTCGAATCTCATGTTGAGCGACCCATGTCTTCCATTGAAGCTCCCTTATCGTTACCAAAGGTCTTCAAGCATTCAGTGAAGGAACCCCAAAATTATTCCAAAATATAAAATGAGATTCGAAATGGGGGAGCACTGACGATGCTGGGAGCCCAGAAGCCTGGGGGCAGGGGGGGGGGAGGGGGGGGGGGGGTAGGATGAAGGTTCGTCCCATCGACTGCGAGAGCTGTGGTGAGACTCTTGGCTAGAAAAACCCTGACTAAGGCCGACACTGGCTTCAGTTATATGGCTTCAATCATACATATAATTTGTGCCACAAAAGCAGGTCGCAAGAACTCTTTGCATGTTATGATAGCGAAAACCATTCCTGGTTCCCATAGATAATAATAGACCACTTGACATACTGTGGAGTGGATCCTAGATCATAGAACATCAAATGCATCTCGAGAGAACCATCCATTACATTCATACATCCTGAAGGTCTTTCGGTAATGCTTTTTCGATGAAGAGTTGAAGGCATTTTGAGAACATTTCGTTCGGGAGCAAATGATGAGATATATTCGTTGACTCTGAATCATCCAGGATTCCCAATGAAAAATAACTTCGATCTTCGTTTAATATTCGCTTAATATCCTTCATGTTGCATGGTCTCTTGGGAAAAGAAACGGGTGAGCATAGATCCTGAACTGTCTTGCTGATCTTCGGTGAGCTGGGTAATCCAAATCCTGTATACGGTTGGATCTTTCGACAAATTGTCAGACAGAATGCCAGGGAATAATTGACTCAACTATCCAGATTTCAAGATAGGATCCTATAATTAACTTCCTGGATCCAGAGAAATGTCTCTACTCTATACGTAGATATGCTGGACTGTGGCGAGGAAAAACGTCACACTGAGGCGCTCACTGTTCATACGGAGGCGTTCACTGTTCTCACGGAGGCGTTCACTGTTCTCACGGAGGCGTTCACTGCTCACACGGAGGCGGGGAAAAGGGTCAAAATCGTCGGCATGAACATTTCTCGGCATGATGCTGCTCGAGACACCGCATAGAAGCGTCCCAAGTCATTGACTTCCTGTTAGAGGACGTCTCGGACGTGACGGCGGTGGAGTCAAAAGGCGATGCCGTTCTGCCACCTCGTGCAAGAATGGCACACCTTTACTTCCGACATTGGCCGCAGGGTAGACGCGACAGGGCGCTGGTCGTCGTGGCATCATGGGAGGAAGTCGGGCGCCCATCAGCCGGCGGGGCGACAACACTGAGAACAGCACAGCAGACGTCAGCTGAGAGACACGACAGCAGACGTCAGCTGAGAGGCACGACAGCAGACGTCGGCTGAGAGGCACGGCAGCAGACGTCAGCTGAGAGGCACGACAGCAGACGTCGGCTGAGAGGCACGGCAGCAGACGTCAGCTGAGAGGCATGGCAGCAGACGTCAGCTGAGAGGCACGGCAGCAGACGTCAGCTGAGAAGCATGACATCAGACGTCAGCTAAGAGGAATGACAGCAGACGTCAGCTGCGACAGAAACGACATCATCAATTTATTTCAGGGGGAGGGGACAGTTCTCCATGGAGTCACCCTAAAGTTTGGGGGCCTGACGGTATATCATCTCGAGGAACTCTCCAGGGGCCTAACGATTTCATAACTGGACCTTTCAAACAACACGAGAGAGCCCGCTGGATTCGGAGACTTCATGAGATACATGAGCCTGCTGTCACTACTACTGGGACCACCAGTCAACATAACGGTCTTGATAAATGCCCCGCATAAATAGTTTTGAGCCTCCAGACAACATGCTGGGGTATCCTGCCGAGTGCTTGGCTTTCTGTGAGCTCTAGGCGCCTTCTGTCAGGCATGAAAGGCTTCCTGACCTGGGACATACGGACAACGAGATGAACCTCCTAATTATCGTAGTCTTCTGGAGCCTCCTGTCAACACTTATAGGTCTCCTGCCAATGGATCCTCCGTTTTATAAATTGCTATAAACTATATGATCCTCCGACCATTAGGCTGCTAAAACTAATGTACCTCCTCACCAGGGTCTCCTGCTAGATTTTGGGGCCTTTTCGTGGGTCCTAGTATCCTTTTACTAGACTAACGGTCCTCGTAGCCTGGGATCTTCAGAAAACAAATGGCGAGACCCCTTGCATGGTGTTAGGGCTTTCTCGTGACGGATAGAGGGTTTCCTATGGGTTTCCTGACGTCAGGCGACCAGATGATACAATGGGCTCCTTGCCAGGTTTTGGTGCTCTTCCTGATTTCTAGAAGCCTCCTGCTAAAAAGGCGCCCGGATCTGCGGCCGCAAGACAGCATGATATGGTCTCCTGTCGGATGTCGGGGCCTTTTTGTGAGGTGTAGGATTATGCTAATAACAATAGCAGACATTCTAGCCTTCTGGCCTCTTGGCCAGATATTCGCCAATGGCAATGCAGCGAACATTGGCCAGAAACAGGACAGCAGACAGCAGTCACAGACACAACAGCATACAGCAGACAGACAGTATATCAGACAGCGGTCAGAGACACCACAGCATACAGCAGACAGCGGTCAGAGACACCACAGCGTACAGCAGACAACAGTCAGAGACACCACAGCATACAGCAGACAGACAGTGCAGCAGATTGCGGTCAGAGACAGCACAACATATATCGGCCAGAGACAGTACAGCAGACAGCGGCCACAAGCAGCGCAGTAGACTCCGACCAGAAACAGCACAGACGATATCGGCCACAAACAGCACAGCAGGCACCGACCAGAGGTAGCACAGCAAACACCGGTCAGAGACTACAGAGTAGACAGCGGCCACAGACTACAGAGCAGACAGCGGCCAGAGACTGCAGAGCAGACAGCGGCCACAGACTACAGAGCAGACAGCGGCCAGAGACTACAGAGCAGACAGCGGTCAGAGACTGCAGAGCAGACAGCGGCCAGAGACTACAGAACAGATAGCGACCACAGACTACAGAGCAGACAGCGGCCAGAGACTGCAGAGCAGACAGCGGCCACAATCTACAGAGCAGACAGTGGCCAGAGACAGCACAGCAGACAGCAGCCATATAGTGCAGCAGACACCGGTTAGAGACTACAGAGCAGACAGCGGTCAGAGCCAGTAGAGCAGATATTGGTCAGGTGTGGTTGTCGTTTTCTTCACCTCTTGCAGTTTCAAATCCCTGTCGACGATTTTATGAGCTGCTGTAAAAATACAAGCATTAACTAGAAGTATCATACGAGCCACATATATGTAGTAGGAGGACTCTATACTAGGTGTATGCTTGTTAGCGTGGTGTGTCCATGGCCAAGCTTCGTGATTCGGTACACCAGCCATTATCATAAGACGACAATATTACTGGTAGATGGGATCCAGGTTAACGTTTGGCACAGTCTTGCAATGAGTTGCGCTAGTTTAAAGGTCATTAAAACAAGTACAGAAGGCCATTGGACACGGTTCCTCCTTTGAGAGATACAGAGGGTTCATTCACAGCTAGACAGGTCCCACTGGCAGTAACAGAGGGCCCTCTGACAGCTCCGGAGAGGGAGGGGGTCAGGGGGCCTGTGGTGAACCCACCAGAGCCGGAGGTCCCCTCTGGAAGCTACGTGACTGTGGACGGTTTGGCCGAAGAGTTCTTTGTGAGTAACTGTATAATTGGAGATACCATTAAAATCATTGTCCGGGCTATATTTTACAACCGTAGAGCACACGCCGACAAATGAGGACACAATGCAATCAAAGGATAATTACTTCCGCTTAGCACATAGTAGAGGATCCACAACAGCCAGGACAGCCTCAGTCTGCTAGGGGGCCCTCAGCAAATAACCTTCCCGTTCCTACAAAAATATTGTGAGCGCCCCGGAAGAGACAGCTTATGAGTTTGCACTATGATGAAAGAGCTGTACAATACCTAAAACCGCCATTAGGCACCATAATTCTACTCTTCCCTTGACCTGTAGAAATCCAGAGCCGGTTTTTATGGCCGATAATAAACTGGCGCCAGTAGCGGTGCGGCCAGATCTGGTCGCGTGAGCCGACGCCACAATGGCTGCCAGGGAGCGGGGCGAACTGTGGAAACCCCGTAAACCACGCAGGCCACCTGCCGTGCCCCGACACGCGACATCGCCGGTGACCTGCGGCGTCGCAGTGACCGCCAGGGAGCGGGGCGAACTGTGGAAACCCCGTAAACCACGCAGGCCACCTGCCGTGCCCCGACACACGCCATCGCCGGTGACCTGCGGCGTCGCAGTGACCGCCAGGGAGCGGGGCGAACTGTGGAAACCCCGTAAACCACGCAGGCCACCTGCCGTGCCCCGACACACGCCATCGCCGGTGACCTGCGACGCGGCTGGGCAGGAAGCGAGGCAAACCACTGCTGTCAAGATGGAACCCCTCTGACACAGGATCCCAGACCGACACTGGACTCCCGCGATGACTCTGTTGTTTCATTCCGATGCCGTTGTTCGTGTCAGGCAAGAGGTCCAAGCTGTGCTCAGCCGTCCCATGTCAGGTCAGATTGCCAGAATAAATTATTGAGGTCGTTACAGGTGAAGTATGACAGGGCATGTACATTGAATATGATCAATATTAGTAGTTTGTGCTAGGCTGACTTAGGGTAGCCCGATCTGCGGGCCCATAATCTCCCCTGAGTTATCTGATCTTGCCCCGTAGCTTCTTATCGCTAGTTCTGGTAGGTTAACACGCGCACTGGAGGGGGGCGAAATCCGCCCACCCCTCCGGTTTTTCGTAAATAACTGCAGATTTTACCGGTCGATATACGCGATTTTCTGCGTACCTGCTTAGAAATGACCGGCGTGACGTTTAAAGTAAGAAAAATTGAAATCCGCCGAAAATTTTTCAAGTTAGGGGCCGCTAAAGTAAAAAAAATTATAGCGCCAGATCACAAAAATCGGCGCTGATGTGCTTCCCGTATATTCGCAAAAGGGAATTGTTCTTGGCAACACTAGCGACTTGTTTGATGTATATTGATATGCTATATAGTTTCAAGATCATGTTAGGTCACCGAGGTCAAGTCAGGTCAAGTTCATGACAGGTTAACCCTTTGCCTGCCGAAGTGTGTAAATCGAGTAACTTTCTGGCCATCCCCTGCCTGCCGCAAAACGAGTAACTCGGTGTAATTGCTTCCACTCGTGCCGTGGGCGGGACTGGGCGATTCGCCTTGTCAAGGACCAGTGATCGATGGGTTGGCGGCACCATTCATGGAGGGCCTGGCTGGTGGGGTCAGAATTCCATCACACCATTCGGCAGGGGGTAATTAGGATCGTGTTTCGGCATGATTTTCATTGAAAATGACGGCTCTCTTCCATTCATGCTTGTGAAAGGTGCATCCAGCTCATCAAAACCTGTCATTTGATATAAAGCATGATATAAATAATCCGGCATATGCATCCATGTTATTCACGTTGTGTACTTGTTTTCCGTCTTACTTACATGTTGTTGCGTATGCGATGGTAGGTCTCAGTAAGAAAAGGCCAAAGCATCTCTACCTCAGAGTAATGCAATAATGCATTTCAGCATCACTCTAAATTTATATATATATATATATATATATATATATATATATATATATATATATATATATATATTTATATATATATATATATATATATATATATATATATATATATATATATATATATATATATATATGTATATACACGCCGGTGGCTTGGAATTGACATCACCTCGTCAACTTGGCAGTGGGCGGCTCGGCGATAGTGCACAATTTGTGGGCTAGAAAGTTAACTAAATGTATATTGAGTGTGGAATGCGATATGTCTATTATAATGTACATATATGTGTGTTGTCAGTCCAATTCGCGGAATCTGTCACTGATCATGCTGCTGCATACCTATGTTTCAAGGCATGGCAAGGTTAGGCATACATTCTGAACAGAACACCGTAATTCTTTTCTGAGAAACGCATAACGGAGCGTCAAACACAAATATATTTGCCTCGCATCTGCTTACTCACGGAAAGTAATCATTAACGGCATACGATTCGCTGAAGTGATGGCAGTCTTTGAAATGAAATGAAACACGGGTGCGTATGGGTAACTACACAATGTGTTGTCGCCGCTCACTGTCGCTGGTATGCTTCCTAAACTTAGGAAAGCACGACTCGCAAAGTGCTGACACGCACCCCGATACTGCACATATTGTTTTCACGCGCTCTTTGCACATATTGCACAATCTCGTCGGATATCTGGTCTTTCCATAGTTCTGTGAGGTGGAGTGAATGGGGCTGAATAGGTAATGCAGATAGACATTGATGAGTGTGGGGGGATGTTGGTGGATGTATTCTTGGGAATTATGGATGTGGTGTTGGTTGGGGTGAGGAGTGTCGTTTGGCCAGGGTTATGGTATATTCCCTTTATGAACATCAAATAGGACTTCTGTTAGTAGGTGTGCATTGTGTAGGTTCCTTTAGGGTGGTCCCTATGCTATTGTTGGAACTTGAACCTTTATGTTTTAGATCATGCTGATAAATTGAGTATTATACTAGCAGTGGGTGTACCTAGCAGTGGGTTCAGCACCGACCTTCGGGTATGTGATGGTACTGACGAGATTGGCTGTGGTAACACAATGGGGCATGATTGGAGGAGTTTGGAATTGTTGAGTGTGTTATGCAATATCAGATGAATGGTGCTAGACAGATAGTGATCGTCCAGCCACATCTCGGTCGCTGCTTCGGTCACTTCCCTGTGACTGGCAAGCTGTTGGAAGTGGTCGACGTTGTCTACCTTGTGGATGACGTGCACATTGAAAGGTGCTGACTGCATTATCCACTGAAGTGTCTTTTTTGTCCACCTCATTGACTTGCGCATGTGCGCGTAATATACTAGATTCTGGTCCAGCTGGTCAACACCGTTCATACCTCGGTTGTATGCTGCCACGCACACAAGTTTCACACGGACCTTGCCTCGACGGGATGTCTTAGCAGCGGTGCTGGCGTCATGTTCGGTAGGGATGAGGGTCACCGTTTTCTTGTCCCTCCATGACACCACAGCGCACTTACCATCAGTCACAGAGTAAACCTCCCCGTGTTCGAGCGACTGGGCTGACGGAATTGGTTTTCTGATCGTCTTCTCAGATAGTTATTGATTATTATAACATTTGGTGCAGGCTGCAAGGCACCTGGCACAATATATCTTCAGCGAACACATTCACGGCTAGAACAAGCAATGAACAACAGTGCATAAATGACAATGCAACAATGACAATGCATAAACCATGCAAAACCTTCAAATTCCACGCCCCCATGGTTTTCGCTGCGGTGTACAGTTTTGTAAATGACGTCGTTGGGAAGGTACTCAAGCTAGCTCTAATCATGCAGGCTGTAATCACTGAAAACAAGTTTGTAGGAGGAAAATGCATTTGAAAAAGTAATTCCTCCCATTTTATACGGGGGCATGTGTGTTGTTTTGTATGCTTGTGAGGGCGAATTTGCCTCTTCAATGTTGGCTTGCCCCATGGGCAATGAACCCCATGCCCATGTTTCTGAAAATGATTGGGGGGATCAGTGGCGTACCTAGAATTTGCATCTGGGGTGGGGGCAAACGTATTTCGAGGGGGCCCACTTACCTCCATTAGAAAAGTCCTCGGATTTCGACCACTATTGTTTTCCAAAGGGGACGTTTTTAAACAAAATAATTAGTGACCAACTGAATTGTTCTGTGGAGGGGCCTCATCTATCACCATCGTTTCCGAGTCGTCGGATTGCATCCCTAACATTCCACCCTGTTCGAAGGTTTTCTTTTGGTATGCCTTGATAAGTCACCTCACACTGCTGAACTTACACCTATGCAAATCACCTTAAAATGTAAATTTCCCAATTTCAGGCATTCCAGTTCAAAGCGCCCGGTCACCAAGACGCGTGCACGGACGGTGGTTCGTGCACGTGCACACCCATCTTGCGCATTCGGGGCAATCGCCACACTTCGTGCGATGCTACGGTTTTTCTAGGCCTCCTACGTTTGGATAATTGCTGCCAAATGCTAGACTTGCGCCATATTTGACGCGATGGAATGCTTCGTATGAGCGTTTGCTGCGAAAATGATATTAATCAAATTCGATCGTTAGTTCTCTACTTCCAACATTTCCTGGTGATTAAGAAATGTGGATACCTGTTGAGCCTTGATGCACCTCACATCTTTGGTCAAATATTCTCCCAGATTGACTACCGAACCGAGGCCCTGTCTCGGTGTTCTTTTTGGACCTGTTGAGTCTTTCTTCGTCTACGGATGTGTCTTAGGGCTGCAATTCATGTATAATAGGTGTCCAACACATTTTCTAAACCCCTGCTCGTTTTAGGGTATGTTGCTTTTTGTGCACCGATAATTTGTTTTAGGTACCTGGACGTTTTCGAAGATCCAGATTTGTAAATTTTGTGCCCCCGGTCTATTTGTTCTTTTTGGTACCATGTTGTTTTTTGCGGCCCCAGCCTCATTTTCAGGCCCTTATGCGGTCGCATGGCCCCTGTGTGCTTTGAGAGCTTCCGGTGTATATTTTTAGAGCTCTCGATGTGCATATATGGCTGCAGCGCATGTTTTAAGGCTCTGTCGCTTTTTGCGAGACTGTGTGTTTTGGAGGGCCAGGTGCATTTTCGGCTCCCGTTGGGATCCCGCTGTGCTTAATTGGCGCCTCTGGCGCACATTTATTGGGCCCCAGTACGATTTTTTTGGCTTCGATGCGATTTTTAGGGGTCCCGGTGCGACTTTTCGCGCCAAGGCACGTGATGCCGGGGACCCAACTCCAGTTGTCTGGGCTCGATGTGATTTTTGTGGATCTTTGCTGGATTTTTTAAAAAGTCAAGATCCCGGCCTGATTTTTCGCGCCCCTGCTGCCATGTTTGGGTATCCCGCCTCGATTTTTCGAGCTCCGGTACGATTTATTTTCTGGGACGTACGCGATTTGTGAAGGTATCTGGCGCTATGTTCGGTGCTTCAGAACCATTTTTTCTGACTCTGACATTTATTTTTTCGGAATCCCTCCTTATTTTGGAAGGCACCAGCTTGATTTTTTTTTGGCTGGTACCTTTGCGATTTTTTTGGTCACACTGTGCTTATATGGGACCCTAGACGCCAATTTTGGGGAGCCGCGACGTGAATTCTTTATGCCCAGAACAAAATTTTGGGATCACCGACGGGAATTGTGGGTCCCGAGCGCGATATTTGGGGGACCGGTTGGAGTTTGCGGGGCGCGTTGTACTGAGCTCTGTCCCCAATGCGATTTTGGCGCTTCCTGTTGCACATTTTCGGGCCTCAGAGCGAGTTTTCTGGGGACCGCTGGTTTTATTTGGAGACCCCTACGCGAATTCTGGTGAACCGACGCAAATTTTGGTGGCCCCGGCATGATTCTTTGGAGCTTGTCCTTTACAAGGAAGGGGGAGGAGGGGCAGCTGGAACTTTTGTGGCCCGGAGCGACAATTTGTGGCTCCAGTGTGATCTTCAAGGGTTGCGACGCGATTTTTTTAAATTCAAGTGTGAGCTTTTGGGCTCCGACGTCATTTGCTTGGATCCCATACGCGAGTTTTAGCGGCCTCGACACTTCTTGAAGGTCCAACACGTTTTGGGGACTTTTGGCGTTATGGTTGGAGCCCCAGGGTGATTATCCATGTCCGGATTGTTTTTCGTTTCCCAGTCTCCATTTGCTATGGTCCCGATGAGACTCTTGGGGCTCGGTACGACCTGTCGTGTCCCTAACCTGATTTTCAGGCCCCGGGCATGACTTTTTGATACCCCCGGGTTCAGCGTGATTTTCAGGGGCTCCAGCTCTTTTGAGGCTCAAATCGTGATTTTCAAGTACCCCGGCTCGACTTTGTTTTGGCGATCCCAGTGTGATTTTCATGAGCCCAGACGCGAACTTTTGAGACACCGAACGTAATATTACGGCATGGAAGTGGCGACTTCCCACGCTGCCCCCCCTCACCCCCAGGTGGCGACGCCCCTGGTTACAACAGGTAGCTCGCTGGATTCCCTCTGCGTGCTTGCATTCTCAATGAATAGTAGTGCTGGACCTCGGGCGTGGGCGGGTGGAAATTGGTTGGATGCAAAGAGGATGCAAATGGATGACCGTTGTTCTACTCATATATACTTTTTTTAAAATAAATTCTTTGCAGGATTTGCTGAACTAAAATTATGAAATCCGGAGTATGGTTGGGTTCGAGTATTCATCTTCCAATGGTTTAGTGACCTGACTACACGGCAGGCTTAGTGCATACCCAGGTGCTCGCACTTTTCTAACACGTTCACAGGTCAAAACATAAATAGCGAATACTACGAAGGATGTGACATTTGCATATATAAAAGCGCAGCCAAGGGCCGTTGGTTGGTTATTGGTATTACGACACGTCGACCGTTGAGTCATGTAGCGTCGCCAATCTCTCACGCCGATTGGTCGCGGGCGAAGAGTAGCGACAGGTGAGACTCGAACCCACAACCTTTCGATTGTGAGACGAGCATCTTACCCCTAGACCACTCGTCCCCATCCAAGGGGCCGTCATCCCCTTAGCAACCAAAAAGACATGAGATCAAACAAGAAATTTGGAGATTCTCACCGCGCAAAACCAAAAATTTTCGACGGTTCAAGCGCGACAAAAGCGTTTTCAATGTCATGTCATTTTTTAAGTCAGCCCCCACTTTAGAGGATCCTGGCTGCGCCACTGAGCATATGTGCCATTACATTCCAACATATATTGTGGCATTACGGGGAATAGACAAACTCGTAATGGTTACCGGTCCGTGGGTGAGAAAAACGAATGTTCTAAAGGCATTGAAAGACGAGCCGATATCTGTCCCCCTAACTGTCGTCCGCATTGCGTAATCTTCTTGTACTCACAAAGGTATAATGCGCGAATACCGCTGTATCACATAGGTACAGCGGTACGATACAGAATGTGCTCGTTGGCTGCGTGGACTGATTGGTGTGATTGCCCCCCGTGTCAGAGACTGTAACGTGCGGTGAATGTTAGTGACTGTACCGCCCTTTGTGGCGACCCGTGGGCGCGGCCGGCGGGGGCGCGGGAGTGTGTGGTGGTGGGCGTGGAGGCCGGCAGTGTGAGGTTCCGTGGCACGCATATGCAGCAATACAGCAGATACAAGCTATTTCGGCAAATATGCCTGGCGACCAAGTGGTGGCAGTACCGGTCGGTGGTGGTGCCTTCGATGTGCGTGTCATAGCGGAATATGACGGGACTGCAGACGTCGTGGAGTGGTGGATGCGCGCAGAAATGTTGTGCGAGCTGCGCGGCGTCGCTTTGGCAACAGTGCTGCCCCTGCGGCTGACCGGCGGGGCATTCGCCGTGTGGTCGCAGTTATCGGCGGAGAGTCGCCGCTCGTTAGAAGCTGTGCGCGCGGTGTTGTATTCAGCCTTCGCTCTTGATGAACACGCGGCGTATGACGCCTTTGTCAGCCGACGCCTTCAACTGGGAGAGTCAGCTGATGTGTACTTGGCGGATCTCCGGCGGTTGGCGACCCTCTTCGGTGGTATACCGGACCAAGCACTCTCCTGCGCCTTCGTCGCTGGTCTACCCGATGCCGTGCGCCAGACCATTCGAGCCGGCTCGCGCGCAGAGGCCCTTGACCTGGTGGGCGTTTTGGCGCGCACCCGTGCCGTCTTGAGCGACGAGCGAGTCGCATCGGCGGCGGCGGCAGCGCGTGGCGGGACGACCAGCCGGAGTGGGGAGCGAGATCTGTCTGCGCGTGACCCGAGACGCCGGCGAGGACGCCGCTGCTGGACGTGTGGTTCACTGGACCACCTGGCTGCAGCCTGTCCGGAGGGAAACGGCCCGGGGAGCGGCGCTTCAGCGCCAGCGCCGTCTCCCGTGCAGTGAGAGGCGCGCTACCAGTGCTGAAGATGGTGGTGGACGGGCGGCCTTGCGACGTGCTTGTGGACACCGGCTGCACCGATAACATTGTATATGTGGATCGGTGCAGACGGTGGTCGCCCCGGCGTGTTGTACTTACCACAATAGGAGGTGATGCTCTTGCTGGCAAGGGCATCGGTGAAGTCACAGTGAGCATTGAAGGCCGCCAGGTAACGCTCACGACTTTGGTGGTGGCGGCTCGTCCCATGGGGGGTGGACTTGGTGCTTGGCATGAGCGGCATCGTCAGGTTGGGAGGTGTGCGAGTGGGATCACCAAGGGACGTTCAGCTCGGCTCAACGCAATGCCCTGCTGCCGGCGGTGCGCTGGCGGGCGCAGTCGCGACCCGTGAAGCGGCGGACTCTGCGCCCGCAGTCGACGGGGCTCAGGCGAGCGCGACCGGCGTGACCGGCTCAGGCGAGCGCGACCGGCGGGGCTCAGTGACTGAGCTGAAGGTGGACGCTAAAGACTTCACGGCAGAATTTGACAACGACTCGGGGGCTTGGACTGTCGCATGGAAGTGGGCGAATGGGGTCGGGCCGGCGTGTCTCACAAACAGCGTGTCCGAATACAAGATAAACCCATCTGTGCGACAGGAGTACGATGAGGAACTTGAAAGCTGGCTGCAAAATGGCTGGCTGCAGCCTTACGATGAGCAGAGGGATGGTTCGCCACGGGGGCTTGTGCCTCTGATGGCGGTACCACAGGCGAAGAAGGTGCGCCCAGTGCTCGACATGCGGGAGCTTAACAGTCACGTGGCGGCTTATACTGCTGACGCCGACGTCTGTGCTGAGCACCTGCGTAGGTGGCGCCGACATGGCCGGCGCGTCGCCGTGGTGGATTTGAGGCGGGCGTACCTGCAGCTGCGACTCGACAGACGGCTTTGGCCGTACCAAACAGTCATCATTCGCGGTCGGCGGTACAGCCTAACGCGGCTTGGATTCGGTCTGAATGTGGCGCCGGCTGTGATGAAGGCTGTTGTCCGGGTCGTCTTGGCGCAGAACCCGGCCGTGGAGCGAGCAGTCTCTCCATATGTCGACGACCTACTCGTCGATGAGGACATTGTCAGCGCCGAACACGTGGCGGAGCACTTCAAACGCTTCGGGTTGGAGTGCAAGCCACCAGCGCGGGCTGAGGACGGCGCCCGGATGCTGGGGCTGCGCGTGCAGCGCGCTGCTGGCGAGCTGCAGTGGTCGCGCGACAGCGCCATCCCGAGTCCGCCGGACCGGGTGACTCGCCGTGCTGTTTTCGCATGGTGCGGCCGGCTGACAGCCCACCTGCCTGTCTGCGGCTGGCTGAGGCCGGCCGCTGCCTGGTTGAAGCGGCACGTGAACGCAGTCACCAGCGGCTGGGATGACACCACTGACGACGCGGCCCTGCACGGCCAGATCGCCCACGTGTGGAAGCGGCTGGCGGATGCTGACCCGGCGCGAGGCCCGTGGTGCTGGAGCGGGGACCGCGCGATCGTCTGGGCCGATGCCAGCTCGATAGCGGCCGGCGTTGTTATAGAGACGCCGGAGGACGGCGTGATGGAGGACGCGTGCTGGCTACGACCGGACGGCTCAGCGGAGACGCACATCAACATGGCTGAGTTAGATGCTGCCGTCCGCGGTATGAATCTGGCCATTGCCTGGGGTGCGAAGGAGGTTGAGCTGAGAACTGACTCGGCCACCGTCTACCGCTGGGTGGATGATGCATTGAGTGGACGTGCTCGCCTCCGAACGCGCGCAGCAAGTGAGATGCTGATTCGCCGCCGCGTTTCCGTCATTCGAGAGCTCGTGGATGAATTCGAGCTCACTGCGTCGGTGACACTGGTGCGGTCAGAGGAGAACCGAGCGGACATTCTCACTCGAGTGCCGAAGGTGTGGCTGCGCGGTCCGGTGGTAACTGACGGCGTGCCGGGGGGCGCTGTCGCCTGCGAGGAGACTGGAGACGTGACGGTCGCTGGAGGTGCAGCACGCGGGTACATCAGTGCTGAGAACGCGCTAGTTGAGCTGGTCCGGACGGTGCATGAGCTGGCTGGGCACCCTGGTGTTCGCCGAACGCTCTACTTTGCGCGGCGAGACGTATCACGTGACGTCACGCGGGCGGCAGCGCGTGCGGCGGTGGAGAGCTGTGACGTCTGTCGCTCCATTGACCCGGCTTCGGTACGGTGGCGACGTGGCTCACTTGGTGTAGCTGCTACGTGGGAGCGCGTCGCCATCGACGTCACGCACCACCGGGGACAGAGTTACCTCTCTGCTAGCGACTGCGGACCTTCGCGCTTCAGTGTCTGGCGCCAGCTGCGTCGCGCTGATGCCGCCGAAATTTCAGGCCACCTGGAGCAGCTTTTCCTGGAGCGCGGGGCTCCGCTAGAGATTTTGACCGACAACGCCACTGTGTTCCGCGGCCGCCAGATCGCTGCTCTCGCGGCGCGATGGGGAGTCAGCCTTCGGTTTCGCGCGGTGCACGAGCCAGGAGGCAACGGCGTGGTGGAGCGCTGCCACAGGACAGTCAAAGTGATCGCAGCGAGACGCAGGTGCTCCGTGCCCGAGGCTGTACACCTGTACAACGTTACGCCCCGTGATGGGGAGAGCGCTGATTCGGCGCCTGCAGCCGGCGTGTATCAGTACACAGTGAGAGACTGCATCCGGTCTCCGCAAAAGGACGAACCGGCAGTCGAGGTGCGCCCGCTCGTGTCCGACGGGATGCAGCTCTGCGTTGGTGACCGCGTCTGGATGCGGCGCCCGGGAACGCGCTGCACGGACGTCTCGCGTCGCGGCACGGTGACAGGTGTTGTCTCGCGGCAGGTGGTTGAGATTGATAGGGTGCCGTGGCATGTGAAGAATGTGCGACGACGCGGTGAAGCGTCGGATGGGGAAAACGCTGATGCTAGCGACACGGATAACGACGAGCCACTGTATGTGCGATGCAACACTGCTGATGAGGAGGGCAGTGCCGAGGGGAGTGATGCGGCTGAAAGCGCTCCCCCACTTCGGCGCAGTAGGCGCGATCCACAGCCGCGAAGGTTCTTTTGTTGCGAATGATCACACACAGTTGTTGTTGACGGTAGGCGATGTTTCGTGGCAGGTGTGTTTGTGATTTTTTGATAATCAGGGGGTGGTGTGCTCGTTGGCTGCGTGCACTGCTTGGTGTGATTGCCCCCGTGTCAGAGACTGTAACGTGCGGTGAATGTTAGTGACTGTACCGCCCTTTGTGGCGACCCGTGGGCGCGGCCGGCGGGGGCGCGGGAGTGTGTGGTGGTGGGCGTGGAGGCCGGCAGTGTGAGGTTCCGTGGCACGCATATGCAGCAATACAGCAGATACACAGAACTACAGAGAGCATTGTCCAATTGGTGTGTCGGGTCGATATATAGGCCTGGACATGCTTGAGGCCTCAAAATGCTCAAAATATTTCGAACGTTGATGTGAGTTATATGTCATAACTAAGAGTATATTCAGATACGTTGGAATGGTAATGGCCGGCACACCTGTTCCGACATATATTGTGGTGAGCCTTGCAAATGTTTCGACTGGCGTCGTGAGAAGATTCACGACCCCAACCCAGCCTTTTTCCAGGCTCACAATATCCGTTTGAGTAGTCGCAGTGATACGGCTTACGGGTTATTACTATTTCAACATATTACAATGCTGCCGTACATTCAGCACGTTTTCCGATAACTCTGTTCAGGAACTGTAGAAAGCTAGATGAGTCGAATGTATATGTCCCTATATGTGAGCTATGGTATCTAGGAAATCAGTAGCATGGGAATCAGGCTTACAATATCAGCATTTCGCTTCAATCTGCAACAGTTCTGGAAATTTGCAGCTCCGTTCTGGGCTCGATCGCTAAGCGCCGTGCTGATCAATGCCATACCTGCAGGCAGCCCGGTATTACCGACCGCCACCACGCCACGAAACGTGGCACCCTCCTACCGCAAAACCGGCGCGATGGGATCAGGTGTCAGACCGGAGGGGAGGTGTGACAGGTGATCACTCATTCGAGATATAGCAATGGGCAGCCCTCCGGGGACCCGCCGAGTTACACACTTGCGGCAGTACAGACGAAATTCTACAAACCGGCTGTGGCAGTCAAAGGGTTAATTTCAATGATTATATGTGGTACCAGCAGAACCAAACCTAGCCTCTCGTCATGCCCACTCTGCATCCGCTTCTCGTAAGCATGTAAGTCCTCACATTCAGGTACTATGTGCCTTACAATAGGTGCAGCAAATTGTTCCGTAGTATTTGACATCAATTGTAGGGATCTGACGAAGGAAGACAATGTTCTTACTTTATCCGCCTACCAAACGGTCGCTTGGAGCCGTCCTTGATGAAAATATGCTTTCGAAATTATCCTACGTTTCCACACATGCCTCATAACGTGGATGTGTGTGGCTCAATAATTGTTCAATGTCACTGATTCCGTGAACTTCAGCAGCAATCTATTATCCCCTATCTTACCCACCCTAGGCGATCCTGTGGTAAGCATATGAACTACAATCTCACATGTCGTGCAGCCATTCAACATTGGCTGTCAGGTTGGGTAAAAAAATGGCCGAATATTTTCGAAGATGCAAATAGTAGACGCCAAGCATGTTAGAATGAGACAAAAACTGAGAGCAGTTTCCAAGCACGCCTCCAAAAACTCGCTCCTGGAACCACTCCTGACCAAAGTTGTCATGTATCGCAACCTGTTTTATGAGCCCCACGTAAGTCAGCTGGTAGCTATGCTGGACTTTTAATCGCGCCGAGCCATGCCAAACACTTTTTGCCACGTAGCGTGCGGCCGGGACTTCTCAAACGGCTTCTCAAACTTGTCAGCAGTCTCACACATTATGTTATGTATTGTGGTTTAAGACAACATCTGCCACATGCATTTCCCATGTAGGAGAATGTGGTGTATGATGGTCATCTGCCTGGTCACCTGGCCACGTCCGTCTGATCCCGGCTGCCTGTGACTGCCTGGTCACGTCCTGACCACGTCCGTCTGATCCCGGCTCCCTGTGAATGCCTGGTCACGTCCTGACCATGTCCGTCTGATCCAGGCTGCCTGTGACTGCCTGGTCACGTCCTGACCACGTCCGTCTGATCCCGGCTGCCTGTGACTGCCTGGTCACGTCCTGACCACGTCCGTCTGATCCCGGCTGCCTGTGACTGCCTGGCCACGTCCTGACCACGTCCGTCTGATCCCGGCTGTCTGTGACTGCCTGGTCACGTCCTGACCACGTCCGTCTGATCCCGGCTGCCTGTGATTGCCTGGTCACGTCCTGACCACGTCCGTCTGATCCCGGCTGCCTGTGACTGCCTAGTCACGTCCTGACCACGTCCGTCTGATCCCGGCTGCCTGTGACTGCCTGGTCACGTTCTGACCACGTCCGTCTGATCCCGGCTGCCTGTGATTGCCTGGTCGCGTCCTGACCACGTCCGTCTGATCCCGGCTGCCTGTGACTGCCTGGTCACGTCCTGACCACGTCCGTCTGATCCCGGCTGCCTGTGACTGCCTGGCCACGTCCTGACCACGTCCGTCTGATCCAGGCTGCCTGTGACTGCCTGGTCACGTCCGTCTGATCCCGGCTGCCTGTGACTGCCTGGCCACGTCCTGACCACGTCCGTCTGATCCCGGCTGTCTGTGACTGCCTGGTCACGTCCTGACCACGTCCGTCTGATCCCGGCTGCCTGTGACTGCCTGGTCACGTCCTGACCACGTCCGTCAGATCCCGGCTCCCTGTGACTGCCTGGTCACGTCCTGGTCATGCCCAAGGCCTATCGAGTCAGACCGGACAACAACGCCAGCTGACTAGCCTCCGAAGCGCCCGAAGCGTAAAACCGAATGACCTGGAACAACTCCCATTTCCTTAGCACGGGATGCGCGAGATGCAGTGTTACACAATTAATTGAACTAAAACAAAAGGTGCTAGAGACCGGGAACTACCTGACTGTTGTTCAAAAGTGCTTTCTTGATATGATCGTGAAATAAATACATGCAATTAGCTCTTATTTTCCTTGAACCGGGCGGTAAAACACAAATATTATTATCATGCTCTAGTCCATTGATACACACGGCATGCAACAGTGATCGTACAACCAATTTGTGGAGGCATTTAGAGCTATGTTTATGATGCGGCGATTGTATGCATGCGCGAATAGTGGATATGCCAATAATATTATTACTACGGGGATTTCCCGTATGTGTGGGGGAGAGTGCCAACAGGGCGGGGCGCCATAACTGCTTTCAAAGGGGCTATATCGAGCGGTCCATAGTGACTCCCATTTGAAGTCAGTGAATCCCGCGGGGGGTGGAGAGGTTCCCGGTTGCCGTGCCGCAAAACATGGTGGGTGCATGGACGATGCATGCCTGATGCCACAAGCACAACGTATTCCTCTCTTAAATAATGAGTATAAAATGAGTGCTTGCCTCATGACCAAACCAGATCCCGCCACCCTTGCTCCCAAAGGGTAAAGGCTGTCAGAAGGCCATCATTCGATCTTTATCGACTTCCACGCTAAATCTGAGCAATCTAGGGTTTGTGTGTGTGGTTGTGTGGAGGGGGAGCTCCAGAGGTCTCCATTTTTTTCTCTTGTGCCCTCCCTCGCGCTGGTGACGCGCGTGTGGCTTGGACTCAGAAATTTTGATCGGGAGGAAAACGCCTCCCGGAAGCGGGGGGTTACGGTTTGTTTTAGTTCATAATATAAAAATAGAATTAGTCAGACTTCAACCAATTTGGCCCTAGACGGTTGCCACTTCTCGAACGGAATGCGGCGGGGGAAGCACTTGCTGTACGGCCCCGGGAGCTGACCCTGGTATGTGGTTTACAGGGCATTACATGGTTTATCCTCCCCGAGGGATGGGTCAACTTGGGAAGAACAGCTGGAACCTAGGTATGACTGGTGGCTGCATTCTGGCACAAAACAAAATCCAATTTCAGGGAGGCGAAAATCACCATGCACAATATGTAGGCACCAACTACGCAGCGTCTCGATAATAGCCCTTCGACAACACAACCTACCCAAGGCCCTTAGCATAGCCTACCCAGCCTACAAGATACACGACTCACCCATACACGAAGCGTTCGACGAAAGCTATTCTTGCTATTTTCACAATAATGCTGCACTCTAATTGGTCAATTTGGTGCTTGTAGATGTAAAAAAGCGATATCGATCACCATCGCTTCAAGCGTCACATATGTAGCCAAACGACACCCGAGCAGCTGATGGCCGTCACATACCGAGCAGCTGATGGCCGTCACATACCGAGCAGCTGGTGGCCGTTGTCCGGCCCTGGGTCAGCCATAATGTTCGGAGCGGACGATCCCGATTAGTCGACACGCTACATTGCACAACTCGTGTGCATGCGATGGACACAGAGGTGCTTGTTGCGTTAGAGTTCCGCTCTGGTTGAGCCAGTTACTTTCACACTTCGTGTGTATGTGTGTGTGTGTGTGTCCTGGCCGCTGGATGCACATCTGGCTTTTTATGTTATGCTCTCAAAAGATAAGGGGAGAGGAGCCAAACACGGAGGAGAACATGTCATCGAGTCCTGAGCTCCGGTGGAGAGTTGGGTCTCCCTTTGTGACAATAAATCCACTACTTTCTGAACAAGGATATGGACTCTACCATCGCCAAGGAGGAGCAAGGTCTCGGGTAGGTCACCTACCTGGGTGAGCAAGTGTGCATCCAGTCGAACCAGCTAGCCACTCAACCGGTCGAGTTTATCCACCCAGTTACAATCTGCAAAATATCGATAAAAGAAATATATACCCGTCCGGGTCAATCGGGCTATCTCGCCACTACCGGCGCCTTTCTGAACATCTGTATACCTTGTTTGTGCAGACGTAATCCTGGACCATTCGGGCACCAATTTTCGTAATATGTGGGCCATTATTGGTTGCATATGCTCTTCTCTCGACAAGAAAGGAATCCTGGGATTTTGGATGTTTTGATAATGCAGGCGCACTTCTGAGCCAGCCGGTGCTCTCTTCGCAGTGAGGCGCTTTCTAGGGCCGGGTGACAAAACCATATCGGGCCCTGATCTGGCCTGATTTGTCCGACTCCATGTACCCTGATATTCGACGTTTGATTTTGATTGTTAGAGAGTCACTTGTACAGTTGTCACTCGTATTTACCTCCCTTGGCGGTACACTTATAGCAATAAGCTGGAATTCCGAAAAGTCTGGCCCATGTATCTGGTGTCTGTTGGTCGAGGGCTGCTTCAATGACAATTGCCAACGCTTCCGTCACCTGTGTCTTTGTGCATCTGGATATTACTCGCGGGATGACTGCTTGTTCTAAGTTAAACTAGGGCTGCATTCAGGTTTCCACCGCCTTCTGGCGTGGTGTTGTGGGCCGCACTACCTGTCATCGGAATAGAGGCGAGTCTGCCGGAAGCATGTCTTGTTGGCACGGGCAGTCTGGGCACCACCACGGAGTCTGAGCGGCTGTCTGTGTCAGGGGTGTCGATTTTTTAAGAGAAAAAAACATTGGGGTTGGGGTTGGGGGGGGGGCGAAGTGTGAACGTACTAGACCCCCCCCCCCCCCCCAACCAAAAAACTCATCGGATTTCGCCCACTATATTTTCGGACCTAAATAATTCTGATTTTTTATTTGACGATGTGTAAGTTTATGTTTATTCAGCATCCTCGCCAACGGGCAAAATCGTCCAGTAACAGGTGAAGTCACATAAGCAGAAGAGCAGTACACAGTACATATCAACATAAAAACTTTGAGTCATAGCATGCGACTACAGTGTCATACAGTGGACTAGGGTCCATCGTCATCGTCATCGTCATCGTCATCGTCATCGTCATCGTCATCGTCATCGTCATCGTCATCGTCATCGTCATCGTCATCGTCATCGTCATCGTCATCGTCATCGTCATCGTCATCGTCATCGTCATCGTCATCGTCATCGTCATCGTCACCGTCACCGTCACCGTCCCCTTACTCCGCACACCAACAAACGCACACCGGCTTAAATGAAATATTTCCACGCCCATATGCAGGCTAAAACACACCGGCCTTCATGGCATCGGATCATGGCATCACCGGCATCGGAACACAGCATGCCTGAACTGTGATGACGATGGGTGAAGGATGGGATCCTTGGTGCCTAACACTAGGGAGGGGCGAAGCCAACATTTTGGTGGGGCGAGTTCAAGGTGGGGGAAGGGGCACAGCTTCCACAAAAGTATAGAAATCGAAAACAATGTCCTCCGATAAATCATGTCCATTGATGTAGTCATTGTGATCGCCGTGTCTAGTCAGTCACCACACACCACACCAAGCAAACTAAGATGCACAACGGATCACAGACAGATCAGCGCAATCGTCCTGCTATTTGTTTGTTTTACAACAGTCTAAACACTCCGCCAGTACCCAATAGCGCAGCCAAGAGCAAGAGTAGGACACAATGGGTACATGCCTCTCCGGTCACGACCAAGGAGTCCGAAAAGGTCAGCCCAGGAGATTCCCAAAAGGGCCATCCGACGGTTTTGAAATGGATATGTCGGTTGGAATGGTTTCTTTACAAGAGTCTGAAAGAAAAAGTACAAAACTTTGGAAAGTAGGAATAATGGCAGAAATCAAAACAGTTTCAAATCGGCGGAATTGGAATGGTCCCCGCCCCAGGTGTGTCGCAACAGGAGCATTTTTACTGCAACCCTGTTAGTACTTGTAATCCTTTCCCTCCAAAAGGTTAAGTGCGGAGTTTTCTATACCTTTGGTGGTGCTTGGACCCCACCATATTTGTGTTCTTGACCTCATTGACCAATTTTATTTATAATTCCCCCTGACCTTGACTTGGGACGGATCAAGGAGGATAATATTCCAAAATCTACAAAATTCCACCATTAGCAGTAGTTGTAGCATAGCAAAACCAAATCCAGATCATACTGTTCTTTCATCAAATCAAATAACTCTGCTTTCCCAAAATTGTAATCAAGGTCAAGGTTACTAAACTGAGGTCAAGTCAACTTATCTCTTCTTATCGCAGTAAGGGGAACACTTTTCGTGCAGAACATGAACAAAAGAAAGAATGATATAGACATTCGGCTTTCAAATATGTGACACGGTCAATGGCGTTAGGTCAGGTCAAGTATTATGCATATTCTACACTGCCGTCTTGTGTGTGGAGTTGGGGTTTTTGGTGCGCGTCAGCTGCCTTGGCGATATTGCGCCTGCAATGTCGTCTCATGCCGAATGTCACTGTTCCTTGTGAATTGAAATTTTAAGTCGGTTTTAGAGCCACCGAAGCAATATACCATGACATTGTGTGAACAAACAATGATCCGAGATAACCCGACTGTGACCGGAACTTATTATATGAAGCAAATATAAAACATATGAAGAACAAATATAAATAGGTGCAAAATGTCGGACAGTAGGAACACATGGCAAACGTAAGGAGTCTTCATATAGGTGCGAGGGACACGAATAAGGCCACAAGGGTGCTGCACCCAAAAGGATTTCTGGCCGCGCTGCTGTTAGTACCTGTAATCATTGCCCTAGTGGAGGTAAGGTCAGTCTCGCTGCTGACAGAATTTGCCTTTCTGATGGCATGAATATTCATCGATCGAAATGTGCAACAAGAGCAGCTGTGTCTCAAGCAGATTCAATGGCTGTGACAAATTGGAAAATATTAATACATGGGTGACATTGGTACCTATTAATGGTAAGGTGAACGGTAGAATGTGGAACAAGTGACAACTAATGCACACAAAGCTGCTCGGGAAGATGATGCAAAGCCGTGACTAATCCCACACCGTTCACACGTCCACGTCCACACCGTTCCCACACCGTGACTGACCGTGGAGTACGCACCAGGGCCGTGGAGTACGCACCGTCTACCAAGGTTGGATTTATACTTTGCAATCCTGGATGAGAAGAGGACAATTTTTGAGTGATGGAATACGGAGAGGATATTTTCGTTCAAACCTTGACATGAGAACCTCACTTTGAAAATTCAGGTGAATCTTGAGCACTTTACCACAGGTGGAGCACACCTACTATGACGGACTAGGGCTGCGAAGCATAGCGTCCACTGCGGCGGACCAGGGCCGCGGAGTAAATCATCCACTGTGGTGGATCAGGGTGCGGAGCAAACCGTCTACTGTGGCAGATCAGGGCCGTGGAGTACACCGTCCATTGTAACGGACCGGGGCCGCGGAGCACACCGTCCACTGTGGCGGATCAGGGCCGTGGAGTACACCGTCCATTGTAACGGGCCGGGGCTGCGGAGCACACCGTCCATTGCGGCGGATCACAGAAATCAACAGGTCAAATTATGTCATGCCATGGCAGTGGCGTACCTAGGATTTGCGAGAGGGGGGAAAACTGATTTGGAAGGGGCCCACCTACCCCCAATAAAAAGTCCACTATTTTTCAAAGGGGATTCTTTTTATTTGTGTTATAGAATAATTAGTGACCACATTAACTGTCCTGTGGAGGGGACCAAATCTACCACCATCATTTCTGAATCACAGGATTTCAACCCATCCTGTTTCAAGGTTTTTCTTTTGGTATCCCTTGAAAAGTCACCTCACACTGCTGAAATTACACCTGAACAAATCAATCAAAAATTTAAAATTTTCCAATATCAAGCATTCTAATTAATAATACCGTGCCGCCAAAACGCCAACGTTCGTGCACGTGTACACCCGCCTTGCGCAGTCGGCGCATTCGCCACTCTACGTGCGCTTCTCCGGTTTCTGCTAGGCCTCCCACGTTTTGCTAATTACTGTCACATGATAGTCTTGTGCCACATTTGACATGTGGAATGCCTGGTATGGCGGCTCGCTGGAAAAAAAATCGATAAATTCAATTCGATGCATTAGTTCTCTTCTTCCCACATTTTCTCGTGGTTAAGAAATCCGAAGACACATTGAGCTTTGATGCACCACATCTCTTTGGTTAATTAAGCTCTCAGATTGGCTACCGATCCGTGACCCTAGCTAGGTGTTCGTTTTTTTACCCGTTGCGTTTTTCTTCTTCTATGGATGTGTTTTAGGGCTCCAGACAATTTTTGTTAGGGGTCCGGCACATGTTTGAGACGCGGCTCTTTTTACAGTTTTGTTGCTTTTGTACACACCGACGATATTTTTTAGGTATCGGCTCGTTTTCGAAGACGCCGATGTGTTTATTTAGTGCCCGGTCTTTTTGTTCCTTATTTACGATCAATTCACTTTTTGAGGGCCCAGCCTGTTTATTAGGCCCCATACGGTCTCATGGCCCTGATGTGCTTTGATTTCCTCCGTTGTGCTTTTATTTAGCGCTCCCGTTGTGTTTATTTCGAGCTGCAGCACATATTTTACGGCCCTGCCGTTTTTTGCGAAACTCGGTACGTTTTGGATGGCCCGGTGCATTTTGGCCTCCCGTTGTGCTCTTAGGGTCCCGTTGTTCATTTGTGGCTTCTTATCACACATTTGTGGGACCCCAGCACGATATTGGTGGCTCCGGTATAATTTGTATGGGCCCCGGTGCGACTATCCGGGCCAGGGCGCGGAGGCGATCCGAAGCAGTTTTCCGGGTTCGACGCAATTTTTCGTGACTTCTTCTGGATTTTTTCAAGTCCGAGTCCCGGCCTGATATTTCAGGCACCCCTCACTATACCTTTGTGTCCCGCAGCGATTTTTCGAGCTCCGGTACGTTTTTTTCGGGGCCGCACGCGAATTTTGAAGGCATCTAGGGCTATGTTGGAAGCTCCGGAGATCTTCCTGACTCGGACATGTAGTTTTCGGAATCTCTCCTTATTTTAGAGGGCACCGGCTTGCTTTTATCGAGTCCCGATGCGATTTTTGTGGGCACGCTGTGCTGGCAGAGGTGAATTTGTGATGCCCCGACCCGAAATGCTGGGATTACCGACGGAATTTCGGGTCCCGAACGCGATATTTGCGGAGTCTCGACGCGAGTTCTCTGGGCGCGTTCTACTTAGCTAGGCCCCAGCATGATTTTGGTTGACCCCGATGCAAATTTTCCGGGTCCGGTGTAAGTTTTTTGGTGTCCGCTGTATTCACTTAGTGCCCCCTATGCGAATTCTGGGGCCTCCGACGCGAATTTATGGGACCCCAGTGCGATTTTGTATGACCCCGGTGCGATTCTTGGGAGCCTGCCACTTCAGGATGGGGGACATTTTTCTCTTTGGTACGCCATTGCGGCTCCTCAACGAGTTTTTTTTAGCTGATGGCACCATCGAGAGTAGAAAAGCCCTTCAGATAATTTTCTTTCGGGACCAATTCTGAATTTTCCGGTGCTCGACGGGTTTCTTTTTTTGCGCCCGACGCCTTCTTTTTTTTGGGGGGATCCTTGACGCAATTTTTGTATCCACAGGGTGACATTCCGGGTAGAAATTGATTTTTGGGAAACCAGCTGCGACCTGTGGGGCACCGGCGCGACTTTTTGGCCCCAGTTGTAACGGTTCGCCAGGCCATGTCGTGTCACGCCGCGCGACTCTGTACTCCGGCAAAACTGCCGACTGCGACTCCCCAGCCCAACGCTTCTGTTTTGCAGCCTTTTGCAGCCTATTGGCCGTTATTGCCAATTATTGCCCAGTCACATAAATCTCTAAATCTCGCGCACGCAACCACTCGCACCTCCGTTATTTATGGAACTGTTTAGATACTTCGTCGCATCGCCTGCAAACCAAAAATGCTTCTGTTCTGCAAGCTCTGGCCTCTTGGCCGTCATTGCCAATTATGGTCAATGATGTATTGTCTCCCGCACGCTCGCCCGAAATTATAGATGGCACCAATAGGCCATTATCAGAAGCTGCACGAGCAGTATAATTCAATTATCTCAGCTACGCAGCGTTCCTGCAACCAGCGCAAGCCGTATATATAGAGGGCCCACGTCGAACAAAGGTTAGGTAAGCTTAGGAGGGCAAGCTGCGAACACCTCCGGGAGCGAGTCGTCTTGCACTCGCTCTCGTGACGATAGACTCTGACCGTGTTGTTGTGTCGTGTTGTGCTGTGTTGAAGTGACGAAAGTCTTTACCGCGTTCCTCTGAGTCGGCTGACACGCTATCAAGTATAGCGCAGCCACCACAAGACCTGAGTGAGTTGCATCTGCATCACTAGACTATCAGCGAGGCGCAAGGTGTATTGTTTGTTTGACTCATTTGAATGGACTATAAACACATTCTACCGTCTGGCCCATCTATTGAGTGGAGGCGAATCATTGACCTCGCCTCAGGCACGTCGTCGGTACGAGCCATAGAAAACGACTTGGCACTGGACGACATCGGCACAGCACCTATATTCACAGGCAGGAAGTCGCCGACGAGAGGAGACGTGGGGCTGTCCACAGGTGACTTAAGTGGGCGGTTACATTGATGCCGTGACCCGGATCAACAAGCCATCATCGACCAACAACAACAACGACGACGACAAGCGACTCAAGACGTGGCTGCCATCACCATCTTGCAGATCCCCATACAGCCGGTAGAAGACCAAGGCAAGTGGGTGAGTGCAGCGGACTTGGACTATTATACCCACGGTGCCTGTCTGTGTTGGGACATATTAACACCGGTACTGCAATTCCGTGAACGCTTTGAAAATATTAGCGCCAGCCTCTGCCAATATCATATTAACTATTGGGTGGAGCGTTTGAAGAGCGCAAAGCATACGTGTCCTTGTCACGCCACACCAAGGGCAAACTGTTGTCGGCTGTGCGGCTATCGGTGTGGATGCGACCTGGTGACAACATCAACCAGAAGATTTCACCGGTGCAGCTGCACCACCTGTTTAAGCCGCTGCTGCGGGGCATTCAACCTGGCGGTGGGCCGCACCTTCTGTCAAATCCTACACGAGGAAGCCCGTGTGCAGGAGCCGCAATCCTTTGGGCAGTGTGCTTTAACTCCCGGCACCGCCAATTGGACCGGCCCTACAGAAAGCCACGTGCAGACGCCATCAACAGCCGAGCTCCCGCCTGCAGTCCCACTCCGGACAGCAGAAGCACCACCACCAGTCCGCACTGCGACACGACGACCAACAGCAACGTCCACGAGCAGGGCCAAGACAACGAGTTAAACCTCACACCAGGTATATCATTTTTTTTTGTGTGTTGTGTGTTTGTGTGTAGCAACTTTCCCAAAATTGTAAACAATGACTGAGGCGACTCCTCAAGAACCAGTTACTTATGAGGGACTCTCGGCTCTAGGGGCAAACATTGGAGCCTCTTTGGGAGGTCATGTTCTGGACAAATTTAGATAGACTGAGAGTCAATACCATGTTGGACCAAAGTAAAAAGTTTGACGGACAATCTGTGACGGGTTTAAACCAATGGCTGGAAACAATGGAGGACATTTTTCAAATCAGCCATGGCGATCATGAGCTGACTCTTTGGGCTGCCTCTCAGCTACTTTTAGGTGGTGCTAGACGCCGTTATTGGCACTATATAAAAACCTGCAAAACATGGCCTCAACTGCGGGAAGCGATGGTGACTAAATACGACAGATTGCGAGACCCCTACGGGGTACATGACAAATTACGACGTATTTCCCAACGGACAAATGAGACCCTGGAACACTTCCGTGACCGACTAAATGAATTGGCAATTGAGGCATACGGACAAGACGTTGACGCCCTCCCGATACAGATACAAGAAATACTGATTCGTTAATTTGTAGATGGTGTTATTGACGGTCGGATCCGGAACTCACTAATCCGCAAAGAACCAGCCAACATGGCAAGCGCCCTTGAAATCGCCCAGCGTGAGTACCGTGTCATCCGGCGGATAGACTTTAAAGATAAGAATATTGAACAAGGTGAGCCAATGGATATAAGCGCCGTAAAAGCAAAACAGGAACAGCCATCAGAATTGAAAGAACTTACTGAAGTCTTGAAAGTGCTCACGATCAATATGCGTGCACAGCAACCCCCGCCAAAACCACCGCCACCGCCCACTCGAGTTGTTCCCCAGCAAGAATTTCAATATGAGCAAAAGTACCGTACGCAATACCGAACCCCGCCGTTGAATCATGCCTACAAGCCGCCCATAAGAATGAACACCGGCCCACAGGAACGCTTACCGTACCGATGGACGCAAGATAACAGACCGATCTGTTACTACTGCGGCAACATCGGACACGTCCATCGAATGTGCCGGAAGAAGTTCGGCAACGCACAAGCAACTCGTCAGCAGCCGGAAAACTAGTGAGGCCTCACACCAACCCAACAGAGAAGACAAACAACTGTACAGCACCGACGGAACAGCAAGCAACTATACATCAGATAAGTGAGAAGTGTCCCCTTGTTGATATTTGTATAGGTACCCAGCCATTTCGGACATTACTGGACACGGGCGCACAATTCTCGCTAGTAAATGAGGAATTTCTGGACATATGTGATGCAAACCTAATCAAACCGTTCGATATTGCAACGAAAATCTCACTTATTTCTGCCTCCGGTCACCCACTGAAAGTCACAAAAACCGTGAAAATTCGAATCACGTTAGGGAAAATTCGGATGTATCACGTTTTCTTTGTGATACCAAAACTAGGCCATGATATGATACTTGGCATTTATTTCTTGACCGAGCGAAAAGCTCAGCTTGACTTTGAAACACAAACGTTGACAATTGGCAAGATGGTCTTTCCTCTGAAACAGAAGGAAGAGAACCAAAAGGAAGAAATTAGTCTTGTGAGAATAGTGGAGAACGTCAGAGTTTTCCCACATTCGGAAGTGCAGGTGAAATGTTTCATTGCAAAGAAAAAGAGGCCAGGTGAAAATTTTGTAATCTCACAATTACCGACATCACCGTGCTTTAACAATGAACCAGGCGTACTCCTTCCGAATGCGCTGGTCAAACTATCCAAACAGAGACAAATAAGGTATGTAGCGGTTCGCCAGGCCATGTCGTGTCACGCCGCGCGACTCTGTACTCCTGCAAAACTGCCGACTGCGACTCCCCAGCCCAACGCTTCTGTTTTGCAGCCTTTTGCAGCCTATTGGCCGTTATTGCCAATTATTGCCCAGTCACATAAATCTCTAAATCTCGCGCACGCAACCACTCGCACCTCCGTTATTTATGGAACTGTTTAGATACTTCGTCGCATCGCCTGCAAACCAAAAATGCTTCTGTTCGCAAGCTCTGGCCTCTTGGCCGTCATTGCCAATTATGGTCAATTATGTATTGTCTCCAGCACGCTCGCCCGAAATTCTAGATGGCACCAATAGGCCATTATCAGAAGCTGCACGAGCATCATAATTCAATTATCTCAGCTACGCAGCGTACCTGCAACCGGCGCAAGCCGTATATAGAGGGCCCACGTCGAACAGAGGTTAGGTAAGCTTAGGAGGGCAAGCTGCGAACACCTCCGGGAGCGAGTCGTCTTGCACTCGCTCTCGTGACGATAGACTCTGAACGTGTTGTTGTGTTGTGTTGTGCTGTGTTGAAGTGACGAAAGTCTTTACCGCGTTCCTCTGAGTCGGCTGACACGCTATCAAGTATAGCGCAACCACCACGAGACCTGTGTGAGTTGCATCTGCATCACTAGACTATCAGAGAGGCGCAAGGTGTATTGTTTGTTTGACTCATTTGAATGGACTATAAACACATTCTACCGTCTGGCCCATCTATTGAGTGGAGGCGAATCATTGACCTGGCCTCAGGCACGTCGTCGGTACGAGCCATAGAAAACGACTGGGCACTGGACGACATCGGCACAGCACTTAATTCACCTGTGGACAGCCCCACGTCTCCTCTCGTCGGCGACTTCCTGCCTGTGAATATAGGTGCTGTGCCGATGTCGTCCAGTACCCAGTCGTTTTCTATGGCTCGTACCGACGACGTGCCTGAGGCCAGGTCAATGATTCGCCTCCACTCAATAGATGGGCCAGACGGTAGAATGTGTTCATAGTCCATTCAAATGAGTCAAACAAACAATACACCTTGCGCCTCTCTGATAGTCTAGTGATGCAGATGCAACTCACACAGGTCTTGTGGTGGTTGCGCTATACTTGATAGCGTGTCAGCCGACTCAGAGGAACGCGGTAAAGACTTTCGTCACTTCAACACAGCACAACACAACACAACAACACGTTCAGAGTCTATCGTCACGAGAGCGAGTGCAAGACGACTCGCTCCCGGAGGTGTTCGCAGCTTGCCCTCCTAAGCTTACCTAACCTCTGTTCAACGTGGGCCCTCTATATATACGGCTTGCGCCGGTTGCAGGAACGCTGCGTAGCTGAGATAATTGAATTCTGCTGCTCGTGCAGCTTCTGATAATGGCCTATTGGTGCCATCTAGAATTTCGGGCGAGCGTGCGGGAGACAATACATCATTGACCATAATTGGCAATGACGGCCAAGAGGCCAGAGCTTGCAGAACAGAAGCATTTCTGGTTTGCAGGCGATGCGACGAAGTATCTAAACAGTTCCATAAATAACGGAGGTGCGAGTGGTTGCGTGCGCGAGATTTAGAGATTTATGTGACTGGGCAATAATTGGCAATAACGGCCAATAGGCTGCAAAAGGCTGCAAAACAGAAGCGTTGGGCTGGGGAGTCGCAGTCGGCAGTTTTGCCGGAGTACAGAGTCGCGCGGTGTGACACGACATGGCCTGGCGAACCGTTACATACCTCCCCCCCCCCCCCCTTATAAAAGAAGTATATGGGGGACCAATATACGGCGACCGGAGCCTAAGAAGAGGCGAAGGGCGAAAAAACGGGGCATATGCGAGATGGAACCAGGCGCAGCTGGCCATCGAGAGGCGAGAAGCACAAAACAACGCCAAACCACGCAACGCGACGGTAAACCTACACACGACACTAAATCCTACACGCGACAATACACAATGTGCTATAAGACACAAACGAGCTACACAAACGAACACACACGAAATCCGACACGGGACACTACACAATGCGCGATAAGACACAAACACGAACTAACACACACGACGCGACGACCATACGTGAAGGCCGCGCGGCGACAATCGAGTGGTCGCTGTGACAGGGACAACTACGATAGGTCGATATACGCAAAGCAGGCCTCACACCTGACGGTGGCCTCGGCGATCCAGTGGGGAGCAGGCCTCACACCCGGTGGCCTCGGCGATTCAGTAGGGAGTAGTGGATGGACGCCTTGGAAGAGCGTCCTGTCCACAGCCGGTGGATCGGTGCCTCGTAACGGCATCGGCTCCTCCGCGATCGGTGGCATGGCGCCTCATCTGGCACCAAAGCCAGAGACGTTCGGTAGCAGGCCTCACACCCGATGGCCTCGGCGACTCAGTAGGGAGCGTGGAAGGCCGCCATGTAGGAGCGTCATTTCCACGGCCGGTGGATCGGTGCCTCGTAACGGCATCGGCTCCTCCGCGATCGGCGACATGGCGCCTCGTTCTGTCACCATAGCCAGAGACGTAGGGGACAATGATGAGACGGCGGATGACCCCTCAGGAACATGAGACATTGTTGGCTCCAGATCCGACTCGGGTATAGGAGGTGGGGCAGAAAGAGGAAGGGGGAAGCGAGGCAGGGCAAATCCTCGACTTTGGCAGGATGGTAATTCCATATGGATATCCCACCGTGGTATTCCTGAGGTCGCAGGAGATAGGAGATAGGAAGAGCCAAACATGAAACATCGGAACACTCCTTGAGTACATCATGTTCTGAAACGTAAGCAGAGTTGATTTACATGCGCCAAAAAGGCGGTAGTAGATCAAGCACCGACAGGACAACACGTTGGACCAATGGTATCCAGTTTGACTGATTGTGACCGTTATTACAATCTGTCGGGAAGTCACATGGTGTCTGAGCAACAGCAACATGCGAGATGTTCATTTCGGGAGAAGAACATCGATCGTCGTGGATACGTGGTCTTTTGTCAATGGTACTCTCGTCAGCGTCTGGGGATGACGGACGTTTTCTAGCAACCTGCGTCTCAGGTTCGGACTTTCTAGCAACCTGCGCCTCAGGTTCGGATCCTTCATCGTGGCGCCATCTGGAACGAAGGTCATATCGATGAGTCGGGGGTGTAAGGCATCGCTTTCCGCTAATCCTGTAGTCCGACGACGGCAGGGAATGTACAGGAACGGTTGGCGGGCTTACTATTGAAGGGTCTAAAGCATTCTTGTCCTTGCTTTCTTCATTGACAACGTCCTGTGCGTGCAGAGGACGAGATATATCGACCTCCCTCGCTTCTGGCTGCGACAGCGTCTGCTGTTCAATTTGTGGCACCACCGGAATACGCCATGACTCCGGCGCCTCTGAGTATCGTAGTCGATCACCAAAAGAGAGTCTCGCGGCCCGCAGTGGCTGATGCCGGAGTGGTTCTTCTTCTCTTCTTGTCTTCACTTGGACTGGCCGACTAAGAGAATCATATGTTCTATTCCAGACGTCGTTGGTATCGCGTATTTTCAAATTTTCCGAATGCACAATCTTGGTTTTGCCATTGATCATGTTTTTGATCAAATAGTTCTCCTTGTTCTTCTTTTCAAGGACGCGAAAGTACGGTTTCCAATGCAATGTAAACTTGCGAGAATCACCAGGCCTGATCGAGGGGTCATGATAATAAACAGCATCGCCTGGGATGAAAGAGGATTCTTGTGCTTTTTGTGCAACAATTGTTTTGTTACGTTCACGGGAATCTTGTAAATTTTGAGTGACATGTTGATACGCGGTGTGAAGATTTTCAAACATCACGGGCACATAATCCTCACCAGTATAATGATCGCGTAATTTGAGCACCGTGTCCACTGCCAATACAGGATCACGGCTGTACATTACGAAGAATGGGGAATAATTTGTTGATTCCTGTTTGCTCATTCGATATGCTGCCAAACAGGGTTCCAAAATTTGGTCCCATTGAGACTGATTTTCGCTCACTTTCTTGGCGATCATGTCATTCATGATTCTATGAAAGCGTTCTGTTTTTCCATTCGATTGTGCGTGATAACTTGATGTGTGTATCCTTGACACACCCAATTCCTTCATTACGATATCCAAAAGTTCATTATAATATTCTGTCCCTTGATCGCTGATGATCAACCGAGGACACCCATGACGAGGGATGAATTCCTTTAGAATGATCCTTGCGATTGTTTCCGCAGACTTATCTGGTATGGAATATGCTTCAGGCCATCCACTAAAATGATCGACTATCGTACACACGTACACGTTTCCCTGTTCCGACATAGGGAAGGGTCCACATGTATCGATACCAACAATTTCCATTGGAAAGTTTGGCATCGGCATGTCCTGAAGAGGACGTCTGTCCTTCTTCAATTTACGACGATTGCATGTTTCACACGTAAGGACATACTCCTTGATATCCTTCAACATGGTTGACCAATAATACGACTTTTGAATTTTTTCAATCGTCTTTTCTATTCCTAAATGTCCTCCAAAGAAACCATCGTGCATTCCTTCTAGGACCATCTGGCGATTTGCGGAAGGCAGCACAATTTGCAATCTAGTTCGGGGCCGAGTTTTGGTGCCAGGTCCAACGCGATGTAATATCCCTTCTATAATACAGTACTGATCCGATGATGTTGAATTGTGATGCTCCAAATTGTCGATGAGAAGTCCAATTTCATTGTCTGCTTGTTGAGCACGTTGTAGGTCATTTTTGTCAAAATGTTGATAATTTAGGGGTCCTGCATATTTTTGTCCATCGTACATCTCAACATCTTCTACATCTTGGACAGCATTATCAACTATGTTGATATCTATCTTTTCGCCCTGCCAATCCAAATGTTCATTATCGTCTAAATCTCCTGTCACATCAGTACCGTGAAGCCGTGATAACATGTCTGCTGAAACATTTTTTGGTCCTGTAATATATTCAATTTTGCACGCATACTCTCCAAGTATGATAGCCCATCGTTGGATACGTGGATTTTTCATTTCGCTTGTGAACAAGTGTTTCAGTGGTTTGTGATCCGTATACACTGTCAACCTAGTGCCGAGCACAATTGGTCTGAGTTTCTGCAAACTGTAAATAATGACAAATGCTTCTCGTTCAATCGTAGGCCATTTTTGTTGAGCATCTGTAAACTGATGTGAAACGTATTGTATAACTCTATCTTGCCCATCTTGATCTTGCACTAATACAGCTCCCATAGCATACTGCGATGCATCTGTATACAATTTGAATGGCAATTTGATATCTGGAAATGCCAAGATCGGGGCTTGTACCAACAATTCTTTCAAGGCATCAAATGCCTTTTGAGCTTCTGGAGTCCAATGGAATTCTACATGCTTCTTTGTCAGGGCTGTGAGTGGTTTAGCAATTTTGCTAAAGTCTGGGATGTATTTACGATAACACGATGCCATACCCAGGAAACTACGTACTTCTCGGACGGTTTTCGGAATATTCATCTCTTTCACTACTTTTACCTTGTCGGGATTTACTGCCAAGCCTTTGTCTGATATGACGTGTCCTAAAAAGTGCATTTCCTGTCTTAAGAACTCGCATTTTGTGATTTTCAGTTTGAGGTTGGCCCTTCGTAGTCGATCAAAAACAGTTTCCAAATGTTTGACATGTTCCTCAAAAGTATTACTGAACACTACAATGTCATCTATAGATGCCAGAGCGAATGATCGAACATCTCCTAATACCGCATTCATTAAATTTTGAAACACACTTGGGGAGCCTGCAAGTCCAAACGGCATTCGATTGTATTCAAATAAGCCTGCATCTGTACCAAAAGCTGTCTTTTCTTTGTCCTTTGTCCTTTGTCCTCTTTTATGGGTACTTGCCAGAAACCTGCTTTTAAATCGAGGCAACTTCTGAATTTTGAGGAACCAAGTGAGTAGAGGATATCTTCTGTGGCTGGTATGTTTGGTGCTGGTATGATTGTAACGGCGTTGACTTGAATAATCAATAACCACTGAATCAATAACCACTCGGGTGGTACCATCTTTCTTGGGAACTATCAGTACGGGGGAGAGCCAAGGTGAATTACTACGTCTGATGATATCAGCGTCTAGCATTTCTTTAATTTGTTCGCCGAGAATCTGTCGGTGCACTAACGGTAATCGATACGGTTTTTGCCTGACGGGTTGATGATTCTGAGTGTTGATTCTCATTTCAGTTACGTTAGTCATTGTTAATTCGATGTCTTTATGAACAAAAACATCCAGGTTTCTTGCAAGTGCTTCTTTAATCTGTGTTCGTTTTTCCATCGGGATATGGTCTAAGCTGAATGCATCAAGTTTGTCCTCGTCTTTTGACACTGTTTCTTCGTTGAGTTCGGTATTTTCCTACGTTGTGGCAATATTTGAATCGTTTTCATCAAAATGTGTTGCTATACCCAGCACTTGACCAGCTTTGAAATTGTGTAAGTGCGATTTTGGGGGCCTTGTGGTCACTTGTTAGGATCCCTAGCGCGAATATTAGTGGCTTGGACACGTTTTTTGGGGGCCCAACACGTTTTGTGGGCTTTTGGAGGGGTTGTTGGGACCCCAGAGTGATTTTCCATATCGGGACTGTTTTTCGTTTCCCCGGCTTCATTTGTTGGGTGATCCCAATGAGACTTTTGGAGCCCCGGTGCGACCTGTCATGCCCCTAGCGTGATTTGCAGGGACCCGGGAGAGAATTCTTGGTAACCCAGACTCAGCGTGACTTTCAGGGGCCCGGCCCGACCGTTTGTGGCCTCCGTCGTGATTTTCTTGAACCCCAGTACGACTCTTTTAACCCCCAGCGTGATTTTCAGGGGCCCAGGTGTGAACTTTTGAGACCCCAGTGCCCTTTTTCAGAAGCCCCTGCATGACTTTTTGGGCCCCAATGTGATTTTTCGGGGCCCCGGTGCGATTATTGGGGGCCCAAATTGGATTCTAAGGGAGACTGGCGCAACTTTTTCCGGAGCAAGACGCGATTCTTGGGGGCTCCACAACCTGTCAGGGAGGCAACTGCCCACAATTCCCCCTCCCCATTCGGCACGTCACTGTGCCATGTAATTCTGCGACATAAGCACCCAGGAATAGCTCATCTGTTTCATCGCTCACATGTGATTTCAACTCCCAAGTTCTCCAGACAGTTTGAGGAAAGTCAAACATCTGCTACATGGATGGGCAAGGATGGACTATCAGGCAACAGGGATACCATGGAATTCAGATAATAGTACCTTTGCTGCAATACATACCTTCTTCCGCAGGCTGCTTTGGAGATGGATGCGCTGCTGAAGTTTGGTCAGGGTTGGAGTTGGAGGTGGATGGAGCAGTACTGTGAAGGACATATCATATGGTTCAAAGGACTTCTTTCTGTTTATATTAACAATGCAGGTAATGAAATAACACTTTCATTAAATGACTTCTATGGTGTCCTGAGTGAGCAGTATAATCGAGATGGGTTCTTGTGATTTACGTTATGGAAGTAAAGTTATGATGTAGCTTTTATACTCCACTGGAAATGGTATGGATTCACTCATAAGTGAATCCACACCATAACCTAATAACCATAACCAACATAACCTAATCTAGCATATCCTAACCTTCCTTTCAAGAAAAAAAATCGAGAAAAGAAAATTAAGGGGTAAAAATTTTAAGCAGTATACTTTCTGAAAATTTTCGAAATAAAAAAACGGAACCCAACCTAACCTAACCTAACGTCAGCTGCTTTTGAAATAAAAATGTCCGTTTTTATTTTTTAAGATTTTCTAGAAAAAAAAATCCAACTTAAAAACATAAACTAGCCTAAACCTAACCAAACCGGTGTTATTGTGCGTTAAGGTGGTAACAAGACAAGTTTTTACACACACTGGGCTCCATATAGCAAACAAATGAGTTAGGTTTGGTTAAGTTAGGTTAGCTTAGGTTTTTTAAGTTGGAAAACTTTTCAAAAAAGTTCCAAAAGTTTTCCCAAAAAAAGACAATTATTTGGTAAATTTGCAGTTTAAGGGGTTTCTTCATATTTGGAATTTTTATTCCGAATACCATGTTCATGAAGGTAACTATAAGATGATGAGACCACATATTTTATGTGCAAATGCTTACTTTTCAGGTTGGGAGCAAAATAATGCCAAAAAGGAGGCTTTGAGTTAGGTAACATAGCATGAAAAGAAATGTTTTTAAAAAATGCAACATAACTTAACCAACCTAGCCAAACCTACCTTTTGAGAAGAAAAAATCCAAAAAATAAAATTACAAAAATGTCAAGCAATTCATTTTCTGAAAATGCTCAACATTAAAAAGGAAACCTAACCCAACCTAACCTAACCTAACCTAACCTAAGCTGCTTTTGAAGAAACAACTCCAATATGTCTGTGTGAAAATGTTTTTGGAAACTTTTTGGTATTATTGTGCTTTAAAGTAGTAAAAAGAAAAGTATTATGGGCGCTGTATGACCAACGCAGTCAATGCGGCCGTGAGCCCAAATAACCAACCAACCAACCAAGAAAAGTTTTTACACGCATTTGCCTCCATAAAGCACACAAATGCGTCAGGTTTGGTTAGGCTACGTTAGTTTAGGTTTTTATGTTGAAAAATTGTGTCAAACATTTTTCTTTAAAAATTATTTTAAAAATGCATTTGCACAGAAAATAAGTGATCTCATCATCTTAGTCACCTTCGTGAACATGGTATTCTGAAGCCAAATTTTAAAAAAATCATAAACACCTTAAACTGCAAATTTACCAAGCATTTGTTTCTTCAAGAGCACCTTATGTTACGTTAGGTTAGGTTGGGTTAGGTTTTTAAATTTGGAAAATTTTCAAAAAATCAAACGCCCTAACTTTTTCTAATTGTTTTTTTTTTTTCACCAAAGGGAGGTTAGGCTAGGACAGGTTAGGTTATAATGCATTTATATTTTATGTTTGAAATATTTCTTTTATGCTATGATATCTAACTCAAAGCCGAATTTGTTGGTGTTATTTTGTTCACAACCTGAAAAGGAAGCATTTACACAGAAAATGAGTGGTCCCATCATCTTAGTCACAGCATGAACATTGCATTGGAATAATACATTCCAAGAATTCATAAAACACTAAAGCTCAAATTTACCACCAAACCTAACCAATTCGTTTGCTCTCTGGAGGTATCTTGTTCCGCGAGCGGCGGAACAACAAAAAATAAAGTTCAAGCCTCGAAGTATACTAAGCAACATCGGCTCTGCAAAGCCAATATAGTGTAGGAGAAATTCACGGGTGTAGAAGCATTCCTTCCATTCAACGCCCATAAGCGTAACGTTCTTAAACAACATCGAGAAAACCTGTCGGCCCCAACTCAAATGGTGACGGAAATCATGATAGGCACATCGCCTATCGTTTCAAAATTGAAAATCTGCCTGCAACTTTGGCGTTGTGGCCCATTAACGGTCAGGGAATGGTTCAGCGCCACTCCATATTATGAATGGCGGACGGTCGGGACGGGCCGCGGGCGTCGCCGCCGTCGGCCCGCCGTCTATGGTGGAAAATAGTTCCAGAAGACAATAAGCAAAGTAACAATATGCACAATATATCACTGTAAGTGGCAATGAAATTGATGTCTGAAAGCAAGCAAAATTCCATAACTTCACTTCGCATCATATTTTAAAAAGACAGTCTCATAAATTGTAACTATATTCTTCGCGCACACACTAGTGAGCATCCGGGTGCGCTTGTCGCGGGCGTATATTTCTGAATTCTGGAATGGCATGAGGAACCTACTTGTTTTCTTTCCTTACTGGAGATCCCCCATGTCCGCATTAACATTGCGTCTGACGCCTAACGTGTTGTCCCAATGAATACCTGCTAATACCAAAAGAATGTCCTCATAAGATATTTAATTTCAATCCATATACTGGAAGTGAACGAGACTTTCCAGCATGATGACATCTGCGTATTTGACGTTAATTAAGCAGAACAAACCAATGGTACTACATTCTCCACCATACAAATTGATATTGGAAACACTTCATTTGAAAGGGGTTATCCAGTAAAACACGGCAGAGACTGTAAAACATCACACTTGAAACTTCCACGTAGTAAAAAAAACCGGTAGACTATAAAATACCTCACAATTGACACTTCACTAATTCACCCCCACCCCCACCCCTCCCCCAAAGACTACTGCCCGTCAATATAGCCACTCTCCATATGGTCGACCAATCTAAACCCCTATCCCTATCCCCAAGCAGAAATGTCCGCAATTGCTGAACACGCTGTAGATACTCGGCACGATATCCACTGGAACAACGTTGAGATTATGGGACGTGAAGCACAGTTTAGGAGAAGGAAGCTGCTAGAATCTTACCATATTAGAAAGTCGCGACCAGTTCATCTTGACCGGACGCAACCGGACTTGGTCACATCAGTCTGGCCGTTCCCGGGCTTCGGTTCCAAGGTTTCCAGTATTTGCCATTTCTAGTCAAAACGTCCCTAAGCCACAATAACTAACTAACAGAAAGCAAGATATAAGTGACAGCGGAGCTCCACTAACCGCGGTGAGCTTAGAGCCGTGAGATAAATCCTGTAATATACAGGATATAAAGGATGTAATATGCAGGATGTACCCACCTGTAATACACTGCAATAGAATCTAAACCTCGAGATCCGGGCGGAAGGATCAAGTAGGACGGATTGTAAACTTCCATTAGCCGTGTGGGCTTGTAAATGCCTCTTACATTACATGCAGATCCGGCTCTAGTCAGGCCACAGACGGTTTATGGCACGCAGAGCTGTTCACGGAACACATGCAAGCCAAGTGCACGATGTGTATTGTTCACAGTCGGGCCTTAAAACCACACCGGGAGTCCGAAAACGCACCGGGACCCTTGAAGCACACCGGGTTCCGCAAGAAGGCGATACAGCCTTAAGATATGCGCCGGTGCCCTAAATAAGTACACCGGAAGCCCTAAAAATGCACTGGAAGCCCTCAAAACACACCGCGAACAGGGACCACAAAGACGGCATGAACGGCATCCATTATTGGTGTAGTTCATCGGTAATTATTAGTAATTTTGGTGCTTCAAAGCCAAAGTTGCCGAAATCCAACCTTTTTCCGTTAAGGCGGGAAGGGGACTGACACGGGAACGACCACAGGAGACGGCAACAGTCTTACACATTTGGCTTGAAAATCGTTCCTGTGCCCTTGGAGTTGAACCCCACCTGTAAATTGAGCTGGTGATGTCATTGCCGTGAACTAGTTATGACCTTTAACCCCTACTACGTAGGTAGGTAAGGAAGTGTCCTCTACTATCCGTGGTAGCAAAGCATGTCGTGGATTTAACAAACAATAAAAACGTTGCGATTTGGCCGCGTTGTATTCCATCGCTCCGTCGCCGGTTTAGTAATATGCAATGAATGTTATGCACGGCATGCAAACTTAAGTATGAGCAATATGGATGACCTTTGATTTATTCGTGCCATTCAATGCTACAACATTTGACTACCATGATGATGCCATATGGAATGTTTTTTTACACGGGTACATTTTGTGCATAGGTAATTGAACACTCATAAAACGCTGGATTGATCTCAAACTTGAGACTTGGTTTAAAATGGAAATTACGTCTACGGAGATTGGCTTCGCCTCTACATTTTTAATGGGCCAATGTGGAAATGTGGGAGGGGTGTCAAAAAGATAGACTTCACCACCCCCTCCCAATAATTTTCACAGGCGGTGAACTGACCCGCTCATCCCCCTAATCCCCCCCCCCCAAGGTTCACTTATCTTGTCCAATGAGGCTATGTTGACAAAAACGAATATCAATCCCTTTGATTGAAATCATTTTCAACAAACTCAACAAGTAGTTGTGAAGGATACTTCCCAACAGCATTCCATAGAGGAGAACGAGCGTAGATAAAGCAATGAGGGTGACGATTGTCTACAATTGCAGTGATAAAAAGTATGGAATGTGAGGTTGTTTATCTAGGCACTAGGCAATAACGTTTACGTTGTACTTGCCTAGACATCTCACAATATACGTTGTACTTGCCTAACCACCTCACAGTTTGATTTACGTTGCACTTGCTTACCCAACTCACGATTTTATTTACGTTGTACTTACGTAGGTACTTCAAGCCTAAATTCAACGGATTGGTACTGTGTTCATCCAAATGGCAATTCATACCTAGTGTGATTTCGGTTGATCTGGAAAGTACATGTACTTTCCAGGTCTTTCCACGTACTTTCTAGGAAAGCATATGTACTTTCATGGTATATATTAACTGCAAGTTATGATAATTCAATTATAACTTCCTTGAAAATGAGATCCAGCAGGGTGACTTCCATCCTTCCACTTGTTCGAAATTACCTGACGCATCATGCTTATCAAATTTGAAGTTCGCTCGTGCCCTTGTTCGTTCTGGTCCTCCATGTATTTTGGATATCATATGGTATGTTGGTAAAAATAGTATGATGATGAACGGTAAGAATCAATTGAGCGAAATTAGTACTCTTATCAAAAATTAAAAGCCATTTCTCGACGTTTCGATTTATTGCCTTCATAAGGGAAACTATATACGGGTCGGACTGAAAACATGTTTAGCATTTTTTTAAATCACGGTCCAATTCACTTTTATACCTCCGACTTCAGCACCTTTTCGGAACATCACACAGCCGTTAACACAATGCGTGTTAGGTACGCGGTTCGATTGGTGGTTTGATGCGCGACACTGGGATCAGGAAAAGAAATACATGTACAGCGAAGATGATAAATTATTTACCAAGGCTCAATACATCGCAACGGAACGGTCATTTTTCCGATGAGCTCAGCTGTCATACTCGAAGTCTTAAAACACTCTAATGATGTGTTGGTCGTGGCCTCAGTGGCAATATATGCCGCCTTCACCGCTCGCCGTTCAGCTCTGGAAAGATTGTTTTGAATGATGAGTGCCCGTATCCAGTCCGGTAGGTGTCCTGCCCTGTCTGCGTGAACTACTAGGGCATTACAACTACAGGATTTCCAATGCCCTAGTAGTTCACGCGGACAGGGCAGGACACATACCGGACTGGACACGGGCACTCATCATTCAAAACAATCTGTCCAGAGCTGAACGGCGAGCGGTGGAGGCGGCATATATTGCCACTGAGGCCACGACCAACACATCATTAGAGTGTTTTAAGACCTCGAGTATTACAGCTGAGCTCATCAGAGAAATGATCGTTGCGTTGCGATGTATTGACCCTGGGTAAATAATTCATCATCTTCGCTGTACTTGTATTTGTTTTCCTGATCCCAGTGTAGCGCATCAAACCACGAATCGAACCGCGTACCTTACATGCATTGTGTTAACGGCTGTGTGATGTTCCGAAAAGGTGCTGAAGTCGGAGGTTTAAAAGTGAATTTGACCTTGATTTTTTAAAATGCATAAACATGTTTTCAGTCAGACCCGTATATAGTTTCCCTGATGAAGGCAATAAGGTCGAAACGTTGGGAAATGTGTTTTAATTGTTTTATTATAAAAGTACTAATTTCCCTCAATTGATTCTTACCGTTCATCATCATACTATTTTTCCCAATCTGTCTATCCGACAATTCATCATATGGCATGTCATTTTTATCAGTAAAATTGCAACTTACGTTCTTCATGGCTGCTTGCTTACAACCAGATAAATGGTAAGAGTATATGACCAGGGGCCCAACTAGGATTTTGCTAAGGGAGAGCCGGGCCCGGAACAAAATCACCTGAAGCATACCAGCACAAAATTTGCCAAGTCGGTAGGGATCAAGGTGTTCAATTTTCAAGTCTTGCGGCCAAGACAAAAGGCATACAGGATGCTTTCGCTTTGAGTCCACACTAGTCAGCAACACCAGCCGTGATGGGCGATCTTCCACCGCGGTTAGTTAGCTAGTTATTTGGGTTTTAGGGCGCATCGACATCTTCCGCCAGGGAATTGACAATGAATGATCCAGCAGCTCTAGCGTCAGCCAAACCGTTCTTCCCACACTGGGACTCCCCGCAGTAATCCTAGTGGAACTTATCTGTCCATAGTTACAATATCATTCGGACCCTACTAGGAATAACTACTTGAGTATTGAGCATTGACAGTAGCAGCATATCAGAACATCCTGCCCCAGGAAAGATCCGTTGAGTTGCGTGGAGATCCTGCTCTCGAGTTCCCCTATTTAACCATGGGTGGGCACAAATTAGCATAAGGAGGATATAATTCTGAATTGGAGGTCGGAGGATTATGTGCCCTTCCGAAAACATGCAAAAATGATGCCAGTTCTTGTACGTCTCGACGGGGTCCTTGGCGCCATCAGAAGAGGTCCCTGTAGGACACCAACAGGTCATATTCGAGTTCCTGGAAAGCCCTCGTATTCTTCAAATTCACAGAGGCTCTGCAACACCCAGGGTCACTCAACCTCCAGCGGGACCCATTCTCCCAGGAGCTCGCCAACGCGGCCTACAAGCGCCGTCCAACTGCAAGCAGGCAAAAGTAGCCATCCGGCTTTAAGAAACATCCCAGCTTTATGAGCTCATCCAGCCTCTAGGGGTCCCTCCAGCATGAAGAGGAATCTCCAACTTCGAGGGGACCTTCCAGCTTTCTCAAAGACTCAAATATCCTCAAAGAGCTCACTCTATCCTCCAGGAACCATTCCTGTTTCCAGCTGGTCCTCTAACTCTCAAAACTTCCCCGGCTCCTAAGGACCCCTCAAATTATCAAAATTATCCCGAGGATCTCCATCTCTCAGGTCCTCTGCTCCAGCTACCATGGGCTCCTCAAGTTCTCAGAGGTTCCTCAGATGTTCCAATTCCTAAGGATCTCCATCCCCCAGGGCCCCCGAACTCCAGCAGGCACCCCTCCGGAGGTCATTCACTCCTGCAGATATAATTAAGCTCCATGAGGTCATACAGCTAAGATGTATCTCCAGTGTCAGGGGAGCCCCCTGCTTCAAGCCCCCTGCTTCAATTCAAACTGTCCCACCAGCCTCAAGGACTCATCCAGCTGGTGCTGTCCATGACAAATCGGCCAGAACCATACACACTCATGTCACGCATTTCATCAAAAATTATGCCATAGGGTAATTGCATTCGTACAATTCACCTGCTCAAGTGTTAAGTCCGTGACTTCAACCGTTTTAGACCTTGAGCTTCGAGCATGTTTTAAAGGTCACCAGTGATGAGCTTATTTGATCGCTATTTTAAATTGTTTCCTCAATGTAAACATACAAACATCATGTATCGTTGAAGTAGCAATCGTCCGTCGAATTCATATCTGACAGTGCTTTGAACATTCCACTAAAATCGTACGTCTGAGAACGCGACCCAAGATCACGTTACCTTTTTGACCCTGGTGTCCCATTCGAATCTCACTTTTCAGAACATGCCCAGGTATGTAAAATTTCGATAATTATATCCTTTTGCCTCTAACTATCAGTTTTTTTTTGCTCGTTTGTAAATGTCGTTTTTCTGTTTCCCCTGCTGTACCTAATATTCCAGGGAACCAGCAGCTATGTTCGAGGAGCAAGGTGTAGGATGTTTCTGTGCAGTATAATATATATATCCATGATCTCAGTTTGAAAACCTTCGGATATTTGAACGCCGGTTTACAATACAATTATCCATGCTGATGCATGGCACATAACAGATTACAAGTTAGAAAATCAAACCTTGCTCAGTAATTGGAATTTATTGCAAACTACTCAAGCTTTTCCAGTGAACACGTTCGGAAGTAATTAAGTAGCCGATACCGCTTGGCACCTCAATGGCGACCACTGTTTTTAAATGCATGCGCATGTACGCACTTTTCAGCATATTGATGACACGTATGCCACGTTCTTTAGCATGATGGGCATATCTTCCACGGAACGTGAAAAAGTCCATGTGCCACCCACATTGCAGGTAGAGTCACTTTGAAACCTTTGCTACTCTCACAATGATAGTATCTACACACGCTGGTGCGAATCGGTGCAGAATAATCGTACTATTTATTGCTCTCGCGCATGCAAACCGGTCCTGTAGAAACCGTCTTTCCCTCGCCACCACATCCTCTTTTGTCATGGGCTTGAAACTGATGGTGCTAGCGAACTCGTTGTTCAGAAATGCATGGAGTGGGGTACACTCCATAGGGTTTCATGTTAAAAGGTGATTTTTTTTTTTGGGGGGGGGGGCACTTGTCCCCTCAAAAGTATATAGAACACCACCCTGGGTCGTGACCCATTATTTATACCCAACTTCTTCCATGTCTGGTTCACCTTCATCATCCGGAAGACAGAATTGTAAAGGAATGCATCACCACCTCTTCGCCGGGACAATTGTTGTACTCCTTCACCATGCAGTCTCTGCTGCCTGAAATGCAAACCGCATGATCAATAAGAGCATTCCTAGTTAATCCCGGAACGTGGATCGCACTGATAATTAGTTTCGGATTTTGGCGATAAGTACACACGCACACCGAATCTGTGCCGCTACTGCCAGCGAGGACACATCTTTTTCGTCTTAGTTCAGCACACTTCGCTAAGCCAATAAATATCAGTAGCACTCACTCCGTCTTCCCGGAGACTAATATCATCGTCTGGAAGAGCGGCACCGCTTCTGTCCGATCCGTTGGTGCTGCTGTTTGTCTGACTCCGGTCGCTTTCCGGCTCGATCGGCGGTAGTGAGTTGGATTTGTATCCAGGGGAATAGTGCAGTTGGTACACAAGCCATCGTCTTCCTTAAAGCAGGGTCATCAACTCTTGTACTGAACTTGGTGGTTACCTTTTTCAACTCTTCCTGATCAATTTTGGTGCCTCTAAAGAGGGTCGACACACTTGGGAACATGCTTCGAAGTTTGTAAGAATATTTTAGCAGTTTTCACCGGAACGCACACAAACGCGCGCCGGAGTGCATTTTTCCGTCTCACATGTACCTCACATGTTGCTCACATCTGCCCTCGGCTGAGGTCACGTGTCGCTGACACGTCTGATCTGCGACTGAAGGCTGTAGCCGAGGCGGAATGACCGCGAGCTCCACTTCCCGCAAACCTTATCGTTTTGACGCAATCCCGACCAAAGCACTCACGCCCTCCCCCGTTGTGCTCGCCGATATCGCTTCAAGTGCCGTGCGCTGATCGGTCGCCGCGTCGGGGGCATGGGAACCCGCAGTACGAGTTCTACGAACACTCGCACAGCGGCAATGCTCGCTTTATATCCTGGGATCATTTAATAATCGATGGCGATCTGTTCGGCCTTCTGTCTTTGCTGCTTTGTCTGACGTCAATGCATAAGTACATAGTCAACGCTTCGCAAATACAGCCATACACTCAGTTTCCTCTGTGGGCTGGAAGCACTAATTTCGAACGCCAAAAATCATGTATAAGAGGAAAGCGGTGTACTTGCATTTGCCGTACCGAAAGTGCACAACATACGGCATGCCCTAAGAATGCAAAAGTGATACTTCAATTAGGCATTATATTGCATAACAGTCACTCGATCATGGGTCTATGCATGTGTTATAAATCGGTATTACTGCACAGTAAAATGACGTTTAACAACGTTGCGATGCACCGGAAACTCTCCGTCTCCCACTTCCAGCATATCTGCTGCTTCTCTGGAGCAATAGCGTCTTAGATTACATTGCATACTTAGAGGCAAAGGGGTATTGCTTTGTAATAATTTGCATACAAATTTTGGGGTATTGTTTTGTAAAATAAAGAGTGAGATTCGAGTGGGATATCAGGGTCAAAAAGGTCGCATGACCTTGGGTCAAGAGGTCAAGCGTACAATTTCAGTAGAATTTTCAAAGGAAAGAAAGAAATAAATAAAACAACAACAAAACAAACAATGAAAATGGCATGAATTCTTCGGACCTTTGCGACTTCAACGATGCATATGATTTTGTATTTCCGTCCATGAAGAGCAATTAAAATAGCGATTAAAGAAACAACCTCAAGTGACTTCTAAAAAAAATATTCAGAGGCTATAACTCACGAACCATTTCGGTCACGGGCGTAAAAATTGTCCAGGTGGATGTTACGAGTGCAATTACCATGTTGGATAATTTTGACCTAAATCCTCGACATGATGGCGGATTTTCGCACCTTTCACTGGTCGAATTGTCATGAACAGCACCAGCTTCAAAAGCCCCTCCAGCATCAAATGCCCCGCCCAGTGTCAAGGACCTCTCCAGCTACAAAAGACCTCTCCAGCTCCAAAAGACCTCTCCAGCTTCCAAGGGCCTGTCCTGTTCCTAGCTGGGCCTCAAAGCTCCCGCGACTGGTCCAATGAGCTGAAACGAAAGCACTTTCGGCTCGCAAAACGTGCCGAATATTTGGATTCGGTATAGTGCACATCCTAACATTTCTTCTTCGATCTAGTGTATATTTTTTTTGTTAAGGATAAGGGAGCCCTCCCCTTGGCTGTGCCTCCGCGACATTTATAAGCAAAAGTCATGCTGGAAGGCATTCCTTTTCGCTGATATCTTCGCGACATTCCCTGGCAGCAGGTCATGTCACCGATACTGTCATGCTGCCGAAGCGGCGGCAACAAGGCAGACAGGCACACAATTATCCAAGCATGTCCTACCGCGGCGTCTGGACCGTCATCGGTCGGGAGAGAGCGACTGACGACAGCGTCAGTCCGCCCGAGGCGTCAGGGGCGTCACCGGTCTGGAGAGAGCGACTGACGACAGCGTCAGTCCGCCCGAGGCGTCAGGGGCGTCACCGGTCTGGAGAGAGCGGCTGACAACAGCGTCAGTCCGCCCGAGGCGTCAGGGGCGTCACCGGTCTGGAGAGAGCGACTGACGACAGCGTCAGTCCGCCCGAGGCGTCAGGGGCGTCACTGGTCGGGAGAGAGCGACTGACGAAAGCGTCAGCCCGCCCGCGGCGTAAGGGCCGTCACCGGTCTGGAGAGAGCGACTGACGACAGCGTCAGTCCGCCCGAGGCGTCAGAGGCGTCACCGGTCGGGAGAGAGCGACTGACGACAGCGTCAGTCCGCCCGGGGCGTAAGGGCCGTCACCGGTCTGGAGAGAGCGGCTGACAACAGCGTCAGTCCGCCCGAGGCGTCAGGGGCGTCACCGGTCGGGAGAGAGCGACTGACGAAAGCGTCAGCCCGCCCCCGGCGTAAGGGCCGTCACCGGTCTGGAGGAGCGGCTGACGACAGCGTCAGCCCGCCCGAGGCGTCCGGGCCATCACCGGTCTGGCGAGCCACGCGGGGTTTGAACACACGGAGTCGGCCTCCAGCCGTCGGCGGCGCCTTGTCCGATGGCAGCAGACCAGCGCCGTCGCCGGTGCGTCACTGGAGCCGCACGATCGCGGCCGCTTTCATCCGGCGCCATAAAACTTTAATGACCGACGTAAAATGTGTACTGAACTTGCCTGTTGTGACTGGCGGCTGTCGCATCGCCAAGGCCCCGGAAGCAGCCGCCGGCGTCCTCTCCGCTGAAAACGTTTAGGCCGGCCGCCGACAGCAAGGGCTCTCCCATGGCGGGCGATGCGGCTTTTTGTGGCATGCGTCGGCGGCGCGGCGCGCGGGAGTCGCATTCTGACCGGCCGGCGGCGACCACACACAGACAATGGCCACGTATCGGACCTGCCAATCGCTAAAATGCTGCCTCGCGTCAGCCGGCTTGATTTATACACGACAAAGATTGATGATTTACTACCGAGCCACCCAGGAGTAATCCAGTCATTAGTCACCTTTTTTGCCAGGCGCGTATGTCCTGAGCTCCCTAATGGGCTGTAGCCGCTTTAAAATTGTCAATTGCAAACCTGTACGGGGCTTCGAATGAGATCGGGTCGCCTTCATTGACAGGTAGAGACGACGGGCGGCTTGGGAGCCGCATGACATTCGACCAAGACGTGCACGAAATCTCTGAGGGATGCATCAAATTGTTGGAATATATTTACCAGATGCGAAGGTATTTCCGTGCAATTATTCACCAGCAGGGGTGTGGAACATATACCGCCATGCACCATAATCGTTTCCTGAACGCTGTTATACTAATTGCTGACGACGTAGATAAAACCACCAGATTTGTATTCAACCAGTATCAGACTGCCTCTATCCTGCCCACCGAAAGTTTTTGTTTATCCTATGCATAGCTCACGTTCAGTTGCGCAACCGAGATGATATGAAAAGGAGAAGAGGTGCTGATTGATTTAGGAGGTTAGGGAGGCGGGACTACTACTGGCGGCGAACATCTGTCAGTGCGGAAAAATATAAATATCTGCTTCATTGGGGTAGCGAGAGTTACAATCGGGGATAGAGTTCCCTATACTTTTGGTGGGGCCTGGACCCCACTATTTTTTCCTTGGCCCCACCAACTTGCTGCTCTCTTACCATGGAACCATGTTGGGTTTCCAACCAAGTTGGCAGCACTCATTGCCCCTACGCATTGGTCACCACCAAAAATTTTCAAACTTCTCCACCCATGGTCACACTCCCTCTTACCGGCTTGGCTGAGTTGCAGCTTGCGATGTTCAAAAACTTTGCCTGCCTGTCAGAGACAAAGTAGATGCACCAGATGTAAATGCGCTAAAAGCCATCACCAAAATGATAGTGGGAGACCTATCCTCACTAATGATAGTGCGGGGACTACACTCACCAATGATAGTGCGGGGACTACCCTCACCAATGATAGTATGGAGATGAAATGCGCTAAATAGGCGCACCAATGATAGTGTGGAGACTACCCGCACCAATGATAGTGCGGGTACTACTCACACCAATGATAGTGCGGGGACTGCCCACGCCAATGGTACTCCTGGGATGTCCCCACCAATGATAGTGCCTGAACCACCCCAAACAAATGATAGTGCTGGGACTACCGTACCAATGATAGTGCGGAGACTACCAGCACCAATGAGAGTGCGCTGACTACAACAACCAATGATAGTGAGGGGACTACCCGCATCAATGACAGTGAGGGGACTACCCGCAACAATGATAGTGCGGGGCTATCCTCACCAATGATAGTGCGGGGACTACCCGCACCAGTGATAGTGCGGGGACTACCAGCACCAATGATAGTGCGTGAACTATCCCCACGAATGATAGTGCGGAGACTACCCGCACCAATGAGAGTGCGCGGACTACACCAACCAATGATAGTGAGGGGACTACCCGCATCAATGATAGTGAGGGGACTACCCGCACCAATGATAGTGCGAAGACTATCCTCACCAATGATAGTGCGGGGACTATCCTCACCAATGATAGTATGGATATTAAATGTGCTAAATAGGCGCACCAATGATAGTGCGGGGACTACCCGCACCAATGATAGTGCAGAGACTACCCGCACCAATGATAATGCGGGGACTACCCACACCAACGATAGTGCGGGGACTACCCGCACGAATTCCTGAGCACGGGATCGGATGCTTTTTTGGACTCAACTGCTTTTTGCACAATAAACGGCAAACGATACGGCAGAACGAACTAAAATTGGCTATGCCTTTTCCTTCATCATGGTTTCTTCCTTTCTGTAGCATTTGAAATTCTTGAGAAAAATGGCCTCTGGTGGTGTCCTCCGCTGACGGCTAAACGGTTAAACGGAACTATAAGCTTGGCTCATACTTTCTTTTGGTGTCGGACTGATCTTTACGGAACTTGCATTATGCAGCAAGTCATAGACTAGTAATTTGAATATGCAAACAAATTAGCGAAGGGAAAGGATACTAGCCTATTATGGGCATTGTTGCCGTTTTCATTTCAATTTGTTTGTTTGCTTGCAAATGAAATAACCAATTGACATATATTGTTACAGAAAGACAATATGATCATAGTTAATTATGGACGACCTGGTACTGGAGCCGTGCAGCATTTCGGCCAGATCAGCTCAGCCAATGCTATTTAATAAAGTGAAGTAGGAATAAATAACAAACAAAAGAACGACTATGATGATGTATATTGTGGCAACATGACGTAAGAATTAATGCTGAATTAGAAATTACCGCAAGACATTATCCGAGACCCCAAAGTAAAAACGAGGTAACTTTGTGACACAAAAGAAGTCGCTTGAGGTCACACGTCATATCAGGTATTGTAATCAAAATATCTCATTGGCAATGGGTCACCAGACCTTCCATGTTACGTAGTCATATGGAGATTCGGGAGTGATAACTCAAGTTTTTTTCTCACGATTCCTCCTATTTTTGTCCAAAAACTAAAGAGTCGCCGGATATAAACTACAATATTTTGCGGTTCAGGAAGGTACAGCTTGCTTCCCCTCACCCTCCCCTCCCCTCCCCATGCCTATGCCTCTCGGTCAAGCCCAGAGTTCCTATGACCATGAATATGCAGCTGGGATACATCCAGAAAGCGAAGGTTGAAGAATCGTTAAGATGAAACATTGCTGGCTTTACCCGCGGGCCAGTGCAACGAACGACCACAGCTGTGGCCGCATGATAATATACATCAACTTCGGTGTCATGCACAAAGTCCGGTTCACACCTGCACCGGAGCACAAAACCGTTCTGTCCGTCAGTCGTACCGTACCACGTCCAGCAGGCTTGTGCGCCAGTGCGGCCGCAGTCACGACAGGACTGCCACTACAACTGTGACGCGACACGACTGAAAACGACACGACTGCGACGCGACATTCCTGATGCACCAAAACATCGACTGACTTTTCTATGACACGACACGACTGCGAGTGCAAATACTGCGACGGAACATTGGGGCTGCACAACAAAACTGCAACTGCAAGGACTGCGATGTGACATTTGCTGCTGACGCGACAACATTTCGACCGACTTTACTGCGGTACGAAGCGAATGCAACTACTGCAACGCGAACGACTTCACAAATGTACGACAATGCTGTGACTACAATAACTACAAGGCGACATGACTACTACTGCAATTGACTGACTTTATTGTGACACGATGCGACTGCGAGTGCATGTTCGATCCACAAACCTACGGATGCTCGGTGGCGTAGAACCCACGGATGCTCGGTGGCGTAGAACCCAAGGATGTTCAATCGCTTAAAACCAACTTGTGTTCGAGCACGGAAAATCTACGGATATGTCTATGGGTGTCCATGAAGTAAGTGATTTGATTCTTGCATGCCACTTTTTTGGTACTGAGCGATTTTACTTCGTCTTCTGATTAGCTGACGATTTGATTGGATGATGATTAAGACAACGTATCCGATGCATGTAGTGTAGTGGGGAGCGCATGTGCCGCTCGAAACTAGGTGTCTCGGTGAAAGCAAATGCACGCGCCCGACGTGCTTGCGACACAGGCGACATCACTTCCTGAGTGATAACTAGCTGATTTACCACCGCTGCCGGGTTAAAGAAGAAAACCTGCTGCCGATGCGCGACTTCATATTAACCCTCGCAGCGCGATGGAGGCCAATAGTATCCCATCGTGAAATGTTTGTCCGAGAGCATTCCTAAACAATCAAATATATCGCTTTGAAATTTAGCATACTTTCCGACAATTCGGCGTACATTGTGTTAACGATATGCAGGTCACATTTGTTTTTGTTAATACATATTTTAGGATCCCTGCTCAGAAAGGTTTGTTCAACACACGCCGAGGTGTTCACGTACGTTATATACGCGGGAGAGGAATATTTTCTGGCGCTTTTGGGAGAGCTTTGTTCACGCGCTTGCTCTCAGATTATCTGCCGTTGCACGTTGTGCCCACGGCAGGGCTGCCCTGATTTCTCGAGCCAGATCAGCGGAGGACTGCACCGGTATCACGAGGCGAGGCCGTGGTCTCGGAGCGTGCCACAGGACCAAAGGATAAGCTTAATGCAGTTAATGCCCATTATCTTGATGTCACTGGCGTTGGTCGGGCAGCTTAGTCGCGTGACACGGCGACCACTCCCCAGTTAATACCATCTCCTGGGCAGGAGCCGGCCGAGGAAAAGTCTGCACCGCATAAGACTTGAACCAAAGACATCCCACACATCAAACAAGCGCATTACCGGACTGCGCCACCGGGGCGGTCAGGTCACGCCCCTCAAATTCATGGAGCTAGGACAGGTCAAAATCAAGCTACCACCGACTTTTGCAACCCAATGCTGATTATGGGTGCAGGTAAGTACATCCAAACATTTTGCGCGAACAAACCGTAGAAGGCATAATCCAAAGTTAAGCATATGTGTACAAGCAAATAAAAAGAAGACAGGAACGCACGAAACTGATCCTCCGCCAGGCCACACAGTTAAACGGAAATTCAGGCCGGACAATTTGTTTTCGAGGCATAACTTTGTCACTAATTATTATTTAAACGTATGTATATATATATATATATATATATATATATATATATATATATATATATATATATATATATATATATATATATACATATATTGTGGCACTGACGTCCTTATATAGTCCTTCCAATACCAGCTCACGTTACTGAGGTATCAACTGAAGCGTTCGGCATCACACGTATCGCAGCTGTTCTGGAGGCGAAAATAAGGACATCCACGGAATGAAAATAGCTACCTCGACATTCACAGGGTAACTTTGCACAATGATCTTGTTTCGGATGTGAATAGAGTCACGAAGCTTAAAGGAAAGTTTTGGTATTTGATAAAGGAATAGCTGATGAAATGTTCGAACAAGAAACACATTGTTCAGACCTTTCCACCATTCTCAAAAAGGAACATTCACTTGGCTTTGCGTTGGTGTGACTCATTACTTAAACCTGAGCACAGTATGTTAAAAAAAAATCGTCTGCATCGCCAGCTTAGCACATACTTTTTGGTATTTGAACTTGACCTTATAGAGTGACAGGCCACCACCACGTCATTGTGGTGGACTTATGGGTGACCCTGATCTATGTGCCCGACATTGTGGTGTACTTTGTCTTCAGTTCGCATAGCATCGATATTGAAGCAGCAAACAAATTCGTTTCACGACTGGGGTCTGAAAACTACGGCCACGAACGAGTGGCGATCTGCACCATGGACATTGACCTATTTGACCTGACATGGAAGGTCGACCAAAGACGTAAACAAAAGCTTCAACTAATTCAGAACGTTCAACGATAGTCTTGCATCATACTGCTTACCACATTTTTATCCAGCCTCAGCAGGGTTACTAAGTTAAGAGGGTCAATCTGAATCATCGCAATGAGTAGGAAATTCTGCCGCACTGCGAGGATCGAGTGGCTTATGTTAATGGCTCCAACCTGCCGCCGTTCCCAAGAGCGACTTCTGCCCTATTGATGTCACGTAGCACTTGTTGCGATTGCGGAGAAGTCGTTCCATAGTTACAGTTGGTCGAATATGCTGCAGCAGCAACAATGCTGCACATCATTTTTGGCGCAGAAATACCGTGCTACAGTGATGTTGCTTGGCACGACTTGTATTCGCAGTTGGGTTGTGTCGCGGTAAAGGCGGTCGAAGTTTCTGCTGTGGCAGTGATGTCGCGTCGCAGTTGCTTCAGTCGCAAGTTTGTCGCACTGCAGTAAGATAGCGTCGTAGTGTTTACATTCGCAGTCGTGTTGTCGCAGAAAAGGCGCCAACATGGCACGCGCACTCCTGTCGCGGAACCGGCGCCAACATGGCACGCGCACTCCTGTCGCGGAACCGGCGCGGTCGATCCGCGATACCATGAGCCAGTGCGCACTGCTTGCTTGTTACGTCATGTCTCTATTTGTTTGTCATTCAATTTAACACCTTTTCGCTTATATTTGTTCCACGAAGAATAACACATGCATAATAATATAATATATAATATGATAAAATATATGAGGAAACGATGAGGTGACTCGGCAAGCGCTACTTTCACCGACTGTTGGTTTAGCTTTGCCAGGTGTTTGAAAAGCATACCAGCTGCCATGAAAAGCACGTTTTTGGAACTATGGTACATGGATGCATCGACTTCAGAATAATTTGAAATCGTTGACACAGCTGCAACCAGTAAAACATGCGTACTTAACACCAGATTTCCGTAGCGCGACGGCATTTGCTTCCATTAAAAACCGCACGAATGGTATACCGCCGCGTCGCTGTCACGACGCACCACGTGAACATGAGCGAGCATGCGCTGATCGGCTGGCCGGCCCCTGGACCGGCGTAAAGCTGAACACAGCTCAACAAGCTGACGACTTACCGGTCGCCTCGGGCCCCATCGCCCAATGAAGATCAAGGCCAAGCGTCGCGAGACAGTTCGGGCCGAGTGTCTCAAGGTCAAGGTCGCCAAGCGATCCCGGACCAGCCTGTCACTCATAACACACGCCCACACAGTTTGTTGCCCTCTGCAACAAACTGTGTGGTCGCCCTCTGCAACAAACTGTGTGGTCGCCCTCTGCAACAAACTGTGTGGTCGCCCTCTGCAACAAACTGTGTGGTCGCCCTCTGCAACAAACTGTGTGGTCGCCCTCTGCAACAAACTGTGTGGTCGCCCTCTGCAACAAACTGTGTGGTCGCCCTCTGCAACAAACTGTTGGTCGCCCTCTGCAACAAACTGTGGTCGCCCTCTGCAACAAACTGTGTGGTCGCCCTCTGCAACAAACTGTGTGGTCGCCCTCTGCAACAAACTGTGTGGTCGCCCTCTGCAACAAACTGTGTGGTCGCCCTCTGCAACAAACTGTGTGGTCGCCCTCTGCAACAAACTGTGTGGTCGCCCTCTGCAACAAACTGTGTGGTCGCATGCCTGCTTCCATCCGGTCGCATGACTGCTCTGTTTTGCTCGGATCCAGCGCGCCTTCCTCTACTTCCACTCAGCTCCAGCCTACCTCTGTACTTCTGCTCAGCTACCTGTCTCAACTCAACTTTACGGGTGTCTTATGTTCACTCCAAGGTCAGTCTGGCTGTGTCGCCACAACTCCTCCCGGGCGGCTACTTACACCGACGCCAAACCTTTCCATTCCAGTGCCTTCTGCACCATCTTGTCTCTGCTCTTATTGGCGCTGTCTTCAAGAACTGACGCTGTGATGTAATTGTGCTCTTTTCGGCTGTCTTGCCCAGCGTTGCAATTATAAAGGTCCTTCTTCATACCCCCCATCCCCAGGTGCCGACGGACGGTCAAGCGCTGCCGACGGACGGTCCACCACTGACGGCGGACGGTCCGCCGGCAACACATTCTAAGTAGACATTTAACCCTCGCCGGGCCGGCAGGTGAATCCAGCTTCTCCAGGCCGGGGGAGGGCTCCTGCTAACTTCCAATCTTCGCATCCTAGGATTAAATTGCAGAAAACCATTTGAAAGCGATTTTCACGGAGAGCTCGAAGTATACTTTAGGTTTGCATTTTTGCTGATGAGGTCACCAGAGGTCGCATTAGGTCAATATAAGGACCCTGCTTAGGTCCTGTAATTTTTTTTTTTTAAAGTCAGTACATGTGTTCTTTCAGCTTTGCTTTTCAGGAATGAACATAATAAATGCATTTACATTGAGGATAGCGAAAAAGGGTTACGACAGGATAGGACAGGTCAGATCAGATCAGAATCAGGCTTGAAAACCAGCTTTCGAACAATGCATGTTAGACGCGGGGAAATGTCATTGGCAAGCCAACGTAGCCTAGAGCTCATATCACATCTTCTTTCTCCATTTTCTGCCATGCCGAAGCCGCTAAAGGACATAATAACTCAATCCAGTGACATGACGTTTACCTTGGTGATTGACCTGGAAAATATTAATTCAAACAGGAAGAAATTAAATTCAAAATACGAAACAATCAGGTTCTTCAAACAGGATCATTCAAGCCAAATAATTGCATCTGACATTCGAAAATTATAAGGTCAAGTCAGGCCACGTCACATGATGAGGCGAAGCAAGTTCAAGCTTGAATACGTCCAGAACATCACTTTTAAAGTATACAATTGTGTTCCAATAATAACTGATATGATACTGAAATTTTTTTTGTAAATTATCTAACTTCTGACTCCGTGACTTGATTTCAGGTCAGGTCGGAACAATGCACAAATTGATCAACCGATATATTCAGCCTTCGTCCTCAGTGTGCACTTCTTGAGAAGTCATTCAAAAGAAAGGTTAAATAAGGTCAAATTAGGTCAGCTTGTACTAGGCTGTCATCTCAGGTCATTCGAGTGTCATACAATGTCACGCCGCACGACGTAGGCGGCGCTGAAACTGAATTCAGATATGACTTGGCAAGGAATAGCAACATTCTGTATAAGATGGCATTGTGTAAAATATACACGATAGGTGACTTAATTAACCGTATGATATTGACCTTTGGCACATAAATATACCCAGTGTACTTATTGTGCTCTATCGTGCTCTTCATCATATTCGGAGTGACAAATTAACCCAAATACAAATTTTACGCACTGAATGCGGTAAACATACGCTAAAATTGATCTGACCTCAGATCAGCAACCTTGACCTGAATTAACAGTTCGATATGTTGGTTCGCTTTGATGAGAGGACAGCATTCTCTGAGTTTCGTGCTTATAGGTTGCAACTACCCTGATTGGCGGTATTTTGAATGTTTTGGAACATCACTGTATTTGACCCGTTCCAGACCAGTGACCTTCGCCGACCTGGACATGAAATTTTGACAAGATATGCAAAACAGATGAATAATAAGCTATTGCAAATTTGGTGTCTCACCGTCTACTCATTCTGCCGCTAATGCGGAAAAACCTGAGTGGGGGTTCGAGAGCCTCGCCTGGCAAGGGTTATCACATACATATAGCACATAAGTGATTTAAAACAATACTGCATGAATCACCGGGGTAAGTTGGTACATGAACTCATGGGTGTAACCAATGGGGGGGGCATGTCCCCCCCCACACACACTTTTGAACAGTGGCGATTTGTCCCCCGCAATTTATTTCGTGTCCCCAAGCCTCAACTATCTGACTATGATCGCCGCAAAATTATACTTAATAATTTATAAGGTGAAAATATTTATGCAAGAGAATCACCAAAAATACTAGAAGCTGATCTAGCCAATCAACGGGCTTCGCAGGCTATCTGTCGTCACAAAATCCCCGAGTCGTATATCAGCAAACGTTAGAAATTTCTGCTTACAGGCCATTCTTGAATAACATGAACCTTGACCATCCTGTGTTTTCGCTTGGGTCAAAAATTTCGCTTTGCGAGGCAACACATTTGCATTGTCGCAAGGCTTTACACCTACAAGGTTGCATTCTCCTGCGCATATATCGATATATCTTGAACAAAAATGACTCAGGGTGTCCTTGGGTATCTTAAAAAGTCAAGACCATGGAGAGGAGTCCCGGGCAGCCTTAAGCACGTACGTCAAGTTGACGTATTCGTATTCAGCGACGAGTTCGCAAGGGGCGTATTTGTATTGGCATTGGCATTCAGCGACAGGTTCATGATTGTTCGAATCAATTACTACAAATGCTTCTGCTTGTACTGGACACGCCGGAAATAACTACAGAAGTCTCACATGACCACTGTAAAGGTCAAGGTCAAACACAAAGCAGTTTCTTCGGTTACCTCCGATTTTCTTTGGTTGGTTGGTTATTAGTTTTACGACACGTCGACCGTTGAGTCATATAGCGTCGCCAATCTCTCACGCCGATTGGTCGCGGGCGAAGAGTAGCGACAGGTGAGACTCGAACCAACAATCTTTCGATTGTGAGACGAGCATCTTACCCCTAGACCACTCGTCCCCTCCTCCGATTTTCTTTCGTTTTCACAAAAACCTGCCAAAATCTGGTATCAAGCGATAGCCTGTGGTGAACCAGCATGTAACGTTTGAAACCGGTACATGTCAAGGTCAAACTTCAAGGTCAAAGGTTAGCTTAATGTATTAGGTGGCGATTTTGAAGCGATATCGACCGAACGCGAGGTTCGGTCGCTATCGCTGCAATTTCCACGAAATGGGTGTCATTCGACTTGCCCTGCTATGCCGTATCAGAAAGCTAAGCAATCGGAATATTTTTCAAAATATTTTTGCCAAGCTGATCCTTCGGTCGCCTCAATTTTTGGCACTTTCGCTAAAACCTATCCAACTCTGGTTTCAAGCGATAGTCAATGGGGAACACTCGAGTAACATTTCAAATCGAGACATGTCAAGGTCAAAGGTTCGATTGAGTTCTTCGATGACCTCGCGTTTCGTCGCTATGGCTTCAATTTTCAGAAAATGGATGTCATTCGAAGTCGCTTGTGCGGTATCAGAAAATTGGTAATTCGGAATAATCTCACGGGTCAAAATCCAAGCTGATTTCTTCGGTCGCCTCGCATTTTTTGTTTTCGCCCAAGCCTACCCAGATCCAGCATCAAGCGATAACCCATGGTGAACCCTCGGGTGACATTTTGAAACCGGGGCATGTAAAGGTCAAACTTCAATGTCAAAGGCTAGTTTGATTTTTTGAAGTCCTCGCGATTCGTCGCTATGGGTTCAATTTGCACCAAGTGGGTGACATTCGACGTGGCTTGTGCCGTATTACAATGTTATGAAATCGAACTAAGTTCAAAGGTGAAAGATCAAACCGATTTCTTCCGTCGCCTCGCATTTTGTCTTCGCCCTAACTTACCCACATCTAGTATCAAGCAATAGCCCGTGGTGAACATTGAGTAGCATTTCAAACCGGGATATGTCAATGTCAGACCACAAGATCGAAGGTTAGATTGAATTGCTCGAAGTCCTCGCGACTCGTCGCTATGTCTTCAATTGTCATCAAGTGGGTGTCATTCCAAGTGCCGTGAGGTACTCTAGCAAACTGTTCAGAAATCACATTAATTTTCGAAGTCAAAGGTCGAACTCATTTCTTCGCTCGCCCAGCGTTTCATCGTTTTCCCCTAAAGGTGCCCATGTTTGGCATCAAGAGATAGCCCGTGGGTAAACTTCGAGTAACATTTCAACCCGGGAAATGTCAGCCCAAACCTCAAGGTCAAAGGTTGGTTTTATTTTTTCAAAGTCCTCGCGTTTCGTCGCTATGGCTTCAATTTGCATTATGTTGGTGTCATTCGACGTGGCTTACCGTACAGTACCAGAATGTTGAGATATCGAGATAATTTGTAAGGTGTCGAAGGTCCGGTGTGTGTATAGTGATTGAGTGTAATAGGAATAGGGGGATCAAATCTCTTTTTGTTTGCAGCCGTTGTGATAGCAGGCACTGATATCCTATATGACTAGGATCTACCCTAAGAAATACGTCATGACCTGCTCGGACGGCGCTCTCATCGCTGGTTTTTATTTACACTGCCACATTGCTGTTCCGGACATATAAAATAAAGAACTTTTTTTCTCAAATTGTCCACTTTACTCTTAACCCTTTGCCTGCCGAAGTATGTAAATCGAGTAACTTTCTGTCCAACCCCTGCCTGCCGCAATCAAGTAACTCGGTGTAATTCCTTCCACTCGTGCCGTGGGCGGGACTGGGCGATTCGCCTTGTCAAGGACAAGTGATCGATGGGTTGGCGGCACCATTCATGGCGGGCCTGACTGGTGGGGTCAGAAATCCATCACATCATTCGGCAGGGGGTAATTAGGATCGTGTTCCGGCATGATTCTCATCGAAGATGACGGCTCTCTTCCATTCATGCTTGTGAAAGGTGCATCCAGCTCATCAAGACCTGTCATTTGATATAAAGCATGATATAAATAAGCCGGCATATGCATCCATATTATCCACGTTGTGTACCTGTTTTCCGACTTACTTATATGTTGTTGCGTATGCGATGGTAGGTCTCAGTAAGAAAAGGCCAAAGCATCTCCACCTTATAATAATGCATTTCTTGTGAACACGATAATAGCTACAATATTACCATTTAAGCTCCCTATGAAAGCAAGATCCCTTGCTTCGAGTTGTACCCACTCACCCTAATATTGAAGAGGTCGGGTTCGTTCTGGCTGAATTGGAGGCGAGAGCCTGTTTCACCCGGGATCAGCATCACTCTAAATTTTATATATATATATATATATATATATATATATATATATATATATATATATATATATATATATATATATACATATATATATATATATATACATATAAATATATATATATATATATATATATATATATATATATATATATATATATATATATATATATATATACATGCTTGTGGCTTGGAATTGACATCACCTCGTCAACTTGTCAGTGGGCGGCTCGGCGATAGTGCACAATTTGTGGGCTAGGAAGTGAGCTAAATGTATATTGAGTGTGGAATGCGATATGTCTATTATAATGTACATGTATGTGTGTTGTTAGTCCAATTCCCGGAATCTGTCACTGATCATGCTTCCGCATACCTATGTTTCAAGGCATGGCAAGGTTAGAAATATATTCTGAACAGAACACCGTAATTCCTTTCTGAGAAACGCATAACGGAGCGTCAAACATAAATATATTTGCCTCGCATCTGCTTACTCACGGAAAGCCATCATTAACGGCATACGATTCGCTGAAGTGATGGCAGTCTTTGAAATGAAATGAAACACGGGTACGTATGGGTAACTACACAGTGTGTTGTCGCCGCTCACTGTGGCTGGCGTGCTTCCTAAACTTAGGAAAGCACGACTCGCAGTGCTGACACGCACCCCGATACTGCACATGTGTTGTCTTCACGCGCTCTTTGCACATATTGCACAATCTCGTCGGATATCTGGTCTTTCCATAGTTATGTGAGGTGGAGTGAATGGGGCTGAATAGGTAATGTAGATATAAATTGATGAGTGTGGTGGATGTATTCTTGGGAATTATGGATGTGGTGTTGGTTGGGGTGAGGAGTGTCTTGTTGCCAGGGTTATGGCATCTCCCTTTATGGACATCAAATAGGGACTTAATGCTAGTAGGGTCTTACCCATCTTGCCCAAACATACCGCGTCCCTGGTTTGCCCCCCCCCCCCACACACACACACCAAATTGCAAAACCGTGGTTATATCCATGCATGTACGAACAAATGCGCAAGAACACGTCGTGGTAGGTCAGTCGACTAGGCTTGACACGGCGCCTTCCGTACACATCTCGTCCACACAATATTGGTGCTGTAGAAACAGATACGAGTGCAAATGCTACCATTCACTAATATTGTATTTATGGAATCACTGCGAAGAACGGAACATGTGCATAGTGTTGAGAATGAGCAACACAACCACGAACAATGAGAACGAACATTATCGAAGAAATAAACGGCTAACAACCAATCGATAAATACGACAAACAATAGTGCTTATATCAGACTAGTACAGATACAGCTACATAACACAACATTGACTAGGTTTGTATTTCTGTGGTTTGAAACGTGTCCTTCTTTTACGTCGCTGGAACGCCTGAAACAAAGTGTTGCAGGACGCTCGGTTGTATTGCCAAATGTACGATGTGAGCCTCAAGTTATAAAGAACACTGCATGAATTGCAGTGCATTATGAACATCAACCTTCGACACGTGGTCGTGCAGTGTACATTGTCCGGATCTGGACAGTAAATATATTCTAGCACGTAGTGGTGAACGCCGGATCGTCGCGCGGCGAGGACACGTGCTGTCGCTGGCGCATCTCGACGTTGTGCCGCATCGGACGACTTCCCCGTCTCCGTGACGTCAGCCTGGCCGCCGGACCGCACGGCTCGTCTGGCCGGCGGTAGTGTACTGCGCCGGCCGCCTGCGGTCAGTCAGTCGTAGCCGTCGTCCGACTCGTCCAGTCGGCGCCACCAGGGCACCGCCGGCCGGCCTGCCGCCCGTCTGTGCAGCAGGCGGGCCCCGGCCGCCAGCCGCCGCGAAGGGCACCAGTAGGCGGCGGGCGGCCGCTCGCCGCCGCCACACTCCAGAAGACTGCAGATGGCCTGTATCTGCGCCAGCAGACCCCGACAGCGGCGGCGGTCAGCAGCATCCGCTGGCAGCCGGCGCGCCACCTTCTCCAGCAGGGACTGCGACTGGGCCAGCTGGCGCTGCAGGTCGTCACGGTACGGAGTGGTGCGCCCGCCGCCCGCACACGCCGGTTCCAGCCAGCTGCGTGTCAACACACGGTTAAATGTGCCGTAACACCACTGATCGTCAGACAATACTGCTGGCTGCACTCACAGCACATGGCGAATGAGCGATGGCAATAATCATAAATAAATGGTGATATATGACGGAGCTTGCTGGCATACATTGAACTATTTTATTCGAGCCAATTACTCAACAGCCCACTCCACGACAAATCGACAAGTGAAAGGGCCAAAATAACACCCAATATTTTATATTTTGGTGAAAGCAATTGTGTGGGGCTATATGATACGCCGAAACCAGCTGTGCCATTTTTAGAAATATCAGGTAAGCGGTCAAGGATTTACAGCCTCGGGCAATTTGGATATGTCGCCCAACAAGGTTTTTTGGGGGGTCTTTAACTCAATGAAGAACAATCTGAATTGCGCAAAAGTATATATCGGTGAACTCAGAATGACCCACTGCATCTTTTGGCTAATTCGAAATTTTCGTTTACGGGATATTTCAAATCGTGACATCGTGACCAAAGGTCCCGTGACCTATTTTAACTTTCGGGACAGTCACAATGCGATTTGAAGAAAAAAAACGCAGAAATGAAGTTCGATATCTTATCTTTCGAAGCGAAAAAAGACAAAAGGGTTTTGCTCATAAAACTCTCCAAACCCCTTAAAAATAAAAAAATAAAGGTGTTTTTGCCCCCTTTTTTTGGGGCCTCTATAAAAATTTATTTTTAAAAGGAAATACTACTGAAATACAAGGCTTTTGACGTTCAAGGCACGTGGTGGGATAAGAATGTTAGTAATCTGATCTTGAATATTGTGTTGCGTTCTAACTCGTGAGGCCAAGGGTTAAACAAAATGGCAGAAATGTATCAAAATTGTGGTAGTAGATGATTTATAAGTTATACCTTACCATGAATTACAAGGAGAGAGAAGCATTCACAATATAGCAATGACATTCCGATAACCGAGAAACCATTCGCACAACCATTTATTGCTTCGCGAAAATAAAAATCTGCGAATGTAGTGAAATATCGGGAAGGGCACAAATATGGATAGCACCGTGTTTGGGTGCGCAGTGCCCACTGCTCACTCTTTGTTTAGTTAGTTATTCGGGCTTTCGGGCGCTTCGACTGCTCTGGTCATATTGCGCCCATAACTCATATGATCATGTAGATGCTGTTAGAAGCGGTACCAAGCGTCAATAACGGACACCGTTTTAGTTAGTTAGTTATTTGGGCTTTAGGGCGCTTCGACCACAGTTGATCATTCGCGCCCATCGGACACAGTTTTATTTTGTTACAAAGTTTACACGTCATGAATATCGATGAGGGGTATATATAGTTAAAAACTACACTTCGGATAAGAAATCAATCAGTCGTCCCGATTGGACAATGGGAGAGCTGTTGGAAAGAACATCGCTACGAGAAGCCATTTGGAGAGATCCAAAATAGCGTCTACGTTGGTCAGCGTGTAAAGGACACGAGATCAGAACGTGGTGAACCGTCAGTGGTGATCGACATCTGGCACACAGGGGTCTGTCGCCACCGCACAGCAGGTAACCATGCGTGGCGTAAGTGTGCCCTACGCGGAGACGACAGTGTCACCTCTTCTTTCCTAAGCATACGACGGGACGAACCCAATGGTTCCATAGTGACTTGATGGCTCTCAGCTTGTTCGCTTGGGTCGCGTCCCACATTGCTTGTCACTTCTTGAGGAGAAAGATGGAGATCTGTCGGTAATGGTCCGTGGCGGGAAGCGGCAGCGACCGAGTGCACGGTGCATGCGCTGTTCGCCTCGCCGCAGCGTCCGCCAACTCGTTCTTAGCAATTCCAACATGGCCAGGAAGCCAACACAGGACTAACCGCCATCCCAAGCGGTGCACAGCGATAAGACACCTTAGGATATCACGTACATGTGGATTGGAGGGACAAAATGTGTTAACGGCTAAGACTGCTTAAGGAGTCAGTAAAAATCACATGACGATCACCTCCTGACACTTAGATATAACAGAGCGCTTTCAAAATGGCGACAAGTTCTGATGAATATACAGATGCGTGCTTCGGGGGTAGGGGGGGATGATCGGGTGACAGAGACGCAAACAAATGCGCTGCCAACACCATCCTCCGTTCGAGAACCATAAGTATACGCAATCGCCCATTCATGAAATGATCCCGTGTGTTCAAGGGCCAGTGGGCGGAACTCTTCTGGAGCGAGATCGGTTTTCCTGGTCTTAGCAAGGGATAAATCCACCTCGGGTGCGACCAACTCCCATGGGAGGGGGGGGGGTCTCCATGTGCTCGACCTTCCGGATTCCTTGGAGTCCGGAACTCCGCTTTCTTGGGAAAGTTTACGTATGCGCACACCGAACGGAGCAACACTCAAATTTAAATCTGTGGAGAAAATGGTCGGCAATCGTCGCGAGAAAACAGGTAAGTAAGCGGGGTGATCAGTGAGCTGGCGAAGCTTGCAGGCGTAGCGCATTCCCAGCCTTTCTCTGCGCAGACAAAGATGGGGCTCGTGCGCCTCGGCTAGAAGACTTATATTTGGTGAGGTACGAAATGCTCCCGTTGTTATACGGATAGCCGTATGATGAATGGTATCAAGTGTGCGCTTGTTGGCTGCAGCTGTACCGTCATAGATAAAACTGACGTAATCGAGCTTTGAGCGTATCAAAGAACGATATAACAACATGAGGTTATCTCGATCCGCACCATAAGAAGTAGTGCGAGCAACACATTTCAATATGCTCAGTGCGCTAAAACACCTTCCACGCAGGGTCTTCAGGTGGTGCTTGTGTGTAAGACGTCGATCAAATTCCACTCCTAAAAATCGCACGACGGGCTGGACGGGACATCCTTACCATACAGCATATTTTGCATATCTTGACAACATCCACGACAAAAATGGAGGGCGACAGTTTTTGTTGCTGAAAACGAAAATCCATTCCTATTTGCCCACTTGTCCAGGCTTACAACTGCTAGTTGCAGCTGCCTTTGCAAAGGTGGTGTTTTTGAGGCGCAGGACAAAATAGCAGTCATCTACGAAAAGTGAACGTCCCATGGCCGGCGGGATATAATCACTAATATCGTCTATCATGATGCCGAATAGTTGTACGCTGAGAACGCTTCCCTGTGGGACGCCGTTCTCTTGAACCATCGTGAGAGGTGGTTTCCGATGCGTATGCGAAATCTTCTTTCTTTTAAAAAGTTCTGTAAAAAGTTGCCCATATGGCCACGAACCCTTCTTGAAAAGTTTCAGGAGGATTCCGTGACGCCAAGTGGTGTCGTACGCTTCTTGAATGTCAAAGAACACGGCACCTAGGTGGCGCTTTCTCTGGAAGGCCACCCTCACCTCGGTGTCTAGGGACACGACATGGTCGATTGTACTTATATTTTTTACGAAAGCCGCATTGACAATTTGCAAGATCATGCTTTTCCAGAAACCACGGAAGACGGGCATTTATCATTTTATCAAATAACTTGCACAAAGCATACGTCAAAGAAATCGGTCGATAGTTTAGAGGGTCAGTACCAGTTTTCACAGGTTTCAGTAGCGGGACAACGTGGCATCCCTCCACATTGGAAGGAATAGCTCGAGTTCCCATAAATGGTTTAACGCGCGTAAGAGTACCGTGGTCACCTCCACTGGTTATTTGAGTTATTTGAGTTTAAGGGCGCTTCGACAAAAGGTCACCTCCGCTAGCAAATTCCTCAATAATTCGTTATGCACCTCATCCGGGCCCTCAGCGACGCTTTTAAGTGAAGAGATGGCCGATATTATTTCAGATTGGGTAAACGGTCGGTTATATGAAAAATATTGCGGCGTAGAAAAGTCAATCAAGGACGTTTCGCAGATGGTTTTATAGCGCAGGAAGCTTTTGTCTGTGGTTCCGGTTCGACTTCTCTCAGCAAGTGCAGTTACGACTTCATTTGCCACATCCAATGGGTGAATTACCTCACGATCGCCACTGACTAGTACGGGGAGAGGAATCGTGCTGAATTGACCTGAGATTCTTTTAATTCGGAACCAGATCAGAGAATGAGGAGAAAATTGGTTCAGAGTTAACTTACTAACGCCAGGAAGACCGCTTTTCCTCCTGTATCGTACGGCACGCGAGAGCCCTAGCACGTTTAAACTCTATTAAATGTGTGGTGGTGCTGTCCCGCTTGAATGCTCTAAAGGCGCGTCGCCTAGTTCGAATGGCATCACGACACTCGTGTGTCCATCACGGAACTGCTGTACGCCGAGGGGACCCAGTGGTTCTCGGGATACATTCGGTGGTACATTCTAAAAGGAGAGATGTGAATGTCTCTATTGAGACTGGTTGTTCATTATAGTGATCACAAAAAAAAACACGCTGTACCCTGTCTCCAAACATTTTCCAATTCGCTATTTTAAAGTTCCATCGTTGTGGTCGGGGCCCCAATATGAGACTTCCTTGATAGTGTAACCAGATGGGAAAGTGGTCGCTCCCCAATGAGTCCTCGTCAACCGTCCATTCAAAACTGTTCACCAACTGTGGGCTCACGAGACTAAGATCTAAAACTGAAGTAAGACCTGATGGGAGGCTAAAATGGGTACCTGCGCCTGTGTTTAAAATGCAAAGAGATGTCCGTAGAATACAATTTTCCAAGAGACGTCCACGAGAGTTAACATCAACGCATCCCCACACGGTGTGATGAGAGTTAGTCTCCCAAAAAGGAGTGGAGGCGGGAGTTGAGGCAAGAGCTTCCCCAGATCATTGATTGGGAGTACAACACCAGGGGGAGGTACATGGAACACACAGTAAGAGCCCGACGGTTTAAGAGGATACGCGCCGCCACAGCCTACAAGTCAGTTTTCAACGCTATCTCTTTTCCCTGGAACGCTATAGTGCAGAGCCAGAAGCACCCAGCCGTGAGCAATGGTGTCAAACAGGACTTCCTTGCGGAAAACAGAGAAACTTTTAACCCTCGCCCGTATAGGGGGGGGGGGGGTGCAACCCCCCCCCCGTAAGGTTTTTTGTGTATTCCTTCCAAACCGATGAACGGATCGCTCTGAGATTTTCAGTACCCTCTGGGGCAACCTTTTGACGACTTTTGGTGAAATGTTTTGGGAGGGCATGTCAGGTCACAGAGTTATGAGGTCATAAAAGGGAGCACCTCCGAGCAGTTTTCAACAAATACGTGATTATCGCACCTAAACATGACATTGTTGCCTACATCGACTGGTATTATGTGTTTTGTAATGCAATTTTGCAATGCCCAGATGGGTTCCCATTGGAAAAATAATGTTCCAAAAATCGGTGACCTCGGTTGACCTCGTTTGACCTTTCGACCTTTTTTAGCTGACCTACGGTAATTTTTCGTGCTGAATTCGAATTCAGCGTCCATTTTTACCCTGCGGAACTTTAAACTTCGAAATTGGAACCACTCTTAAAAAAGTTGGATATTTGGGGTCACGGCTTTGACCTCATTTGGTGCATGACATATTGGTCCGATCACATCGTGTCACATGTCGTTATGTTCGCAAGGTCCCAATAAACATGTTTCCGGCCATGTCGTGCATATTTAGACAGTAGTTTCGATATAACTGACGATTTTCTTCGGAAAATACCCAAAAAATCAATTTTATACCTTTGATCTGACCTGGAAGGTCAACCATTGACCTTAGCAGGTCATACTGAATTCCAACCGCGAGATCTCGGCCAAATCTATCATTTTCGCATTTGGTTCGTTTTCGTAACATGCACGGTTTCGAATCGCCAGGGGGGGGTCGTACCCCCCCCCCCCCTATACGACCGAAGGTGGTAAAATGCCGAATACTGGCGAGGGTTAATAGATATTTTGTGCTCTGGTCTAAGTTTCGTTTCCTGTAAGCATACTACTGCTGGGCACCGTTGATTAAGAACTCTCTGGAGTTCTGAGGCACAAGTTCTAAAACCTCTACAGTTCTGCTGTGAAAAAAGCTTGCATGATAGGCGATTTAAAGGTTAAAACAGACTTCGGAAAACTTTACAGGTACAGACAGTCCTGGTTTCTGCATGAAATAAAAGGGGAGTTGCATGATAAATGGTCGCTGTCTAGAAATGAGAGCAGGAGATTAAAGCTTCGTACCTTGCCCAGGAACGGAGTCTATTCACTCAGAGGGTTCACTTCAACTAGGTCCCAGCGACTGGGTCCTGGGGCGAGAACGCGGTGACGCTTCCGCTGGTGGGAACCCAACAGCGGCATTTCTCTTTTCTGGGGCCCCAACCGGATGGAGGCGGAGGAGGGTCCATCTCGTAGCCCGACGGAGCCGGTCCTTCCACTCGCCGTCGCGGCGATGGGGTGGCTGGCCTTGGGGGTAGAGACTTGTCTTTGTCCCTTGGCGGCCTCCCGTCCGGGCCCTCTCCATCTGGGCAAGTCGTGCTCGTTTTGGCCTCGCGGGCACGCCTTTCAGCTTCCTGGTAGTGAAAGCTTGCAGCGGAAATATGGATTGGTCGGCGGGTGTTGCGTGAGGGCGATGGAGGTACGGAAGTAGATGTGGAGGGTGAGGGGATGCCTGCTTCACGGGAATGGGGTTGGATTCGGGAAGGGAGGATGTGGATAAGAGGGATTCGGGGGTGGTGGTGGTGGTGCGTGAGGGGACTGGGGGGGGGTTGGAGGACGGATGGGAAGTGGAAGGTGGGGATTTCGAAGAAGGTGGCGTGGTAGAAGGAAGTGGGCTGGACTTTGGTGGGGAGAACGATGTGGACTTGCCTGGACGCGTCTTTCTCTATACCTCCTGCCAGTTTCCATCACGCTCAAGGGGAACAATGGCTGTATCCTCGGCGGGTAACCCCTGTACGGGAGCCACGACCTGTGCTTCATCCTCCGCCATGACGGTTTCTCCGGTCGCTATAGGTGACAACGGGGGCCATGCGATCCCAAATGATCGCAGCAGAGCTACAAGCTGACCTATCAACACAGCAGCACTACCCTGCTCGTACTGCTGCGGGCGGGTAGGGGTCTTTCCCATCGCTGGTGGTGTTGCTGCCTTGGCAGCGTTAGACATTTCTGGATGTGTGCCAATGTACATATCTCGGGCTTCACGAAACGAAATGTTGTGTAAATTTCAATGAAAGGATCTCCTTTTCTTTAATGTACACAGGGCAGGAACGGTCATGCGAAGTGTGCGGAGATTGTCCTCTCCCACAGTTAAGACACCAGGGCTCCTGGGCGCTACAGTTTTCTGCGGTGTGGGTAGTAGCCGCGCAGTTTGCGCATGCGGGGCGATTGCGACATGCAGGCTTGGTGTGCCCGAAACGCTGACATTGAAAGCATCGCATAGGATTCGGGATATATATGCGCACCTTGACGCGAGTATATCCGACAAGAACTATAGCTGGAAGGTCGGTTGTATTAAATGTCAAGATTATATTGTTGGTGTGCCGCACCTCCGATTCCTTTCTCGTATTGATACGAGCCTCTGTGACTCCTAACTCCGAGTGGCCGTCCACTATTTCCGCATCCGAAACATTTATCAGGTCGAAGCAGCTAATTATGACCTTGGACGCGTTCTTTGTCTTGTGGGCCTCCGTAATCATTGGAATGGGTATATGAAAAATTCAGCTGCGAACGTTTCTTCGCATCTTCTCCCTTAGAAAACCCTACCTCTAGTCCTACGTCACGCAAAGCCTGACACCTGGTAATAAGTCCGAATCTGTCGCATCCGTCACGTCGTTGAAATGGTGATAGGGACGCCAGCTGTCTGGAGCCTTCACGTGCTCGTAGAATGAGTGTGCGGGGGCCTGCCTCATTCGAAGCGGATCCATCTGTCTGGCCCTCATGAGAGGAGCCAGTGGTGTTTTATGTTGTTCTAGATGCAATGTGATTGCTTGTTTTCCACTCCTCGTGGCGCCCCACCACGTTGGGGCCCAACTGGGGGGGGGGGGGACGCCCGAGTCCCGCGGACGGGAGGACGTCAGGCGCCCGATGAGCTATACGGGGCAGGCGACGCCATCACCCGGCCCGGAGAGAGAGAGACTCACCACCCCGACCGGGATCCAGCGCCGCCCACCCCTTGGCCCCTGCCGGCCAGACCAGCGGGCACTAGGCCGTGGCACAGACCTCCGGCCCGAGGCGACAAGTCGCTTGGCCCGTATGGGGTCCTACGGACCCGCCCGCCCCTCCGGGATATCGGGACCAAAAAGGCGTGTTGGTCCCCTGTCACAACTAGCACCGTGCGACGGGGACCTCAGCCTCCAGGACTCCGTCAACCCCGGGGGGCGGGCCGAGGGGGCACGACTACCCCGACAAAACTGAGCTGGAGGGCAGGACCGGGGAAGTTGTCCTACCTGCTCATAGTAGGGATAGTTGGTGTTGCAGGGCCAGGTGAAGGAATTGGATGTTGAGATGAGATGGGCATTGGAATGGGAGCGTATGGATGGGAGGACGAGTGAGGAACTCTTCGTCTGACCCCTCCCCGGCTTCCCGGTGGTCTGGCCGCCGGATCCTTGAGGCACGCAATCCCCCCCCCCCCCCCACCACGGAAAGGTGGTGCCTCGTCGGGGAGCCAGTGATCCACAGCACCGTAATATGTAGTTCATGAACTGTTTACCGACGTGGGGCGTGTGTTGATGTAGCTGGGTGAAGTGAGACGTGTTAGTGTGCGCGTTGATACCGATTGTGTTGATTAATAGTATCGCATTGACAGATCATCAGTCTGATCAGTCTGATTCTGACAAGGTATGGGATGATCTGCAGATCTGTAGATCATTGCATTGCATTACATTATAATATTATACTGCAACACATTATTGCATTGCATTGCATTGTGTAATTATGTTACTTTATTTTATTACACCGATGTAGACGGTTCATGATCCAATGCGATTCATTTCAGGCTCAGCATGTGTCAATGGATACGTCCGCGCCAAATTTGTTCTCAAGCAGTTCAAGATGATGATGAACTCAGTTAATGAGGTTCATCTTTTCGTTTACAGAATGTGGGGTTTGAAACGTGAGAAGGTTGACATTACAGTGATTGGCGGTGATAAAACCCTTCAGTGTTGTCCGTGAAATATGATCGTACATTTTTGATATGCTGACATTGAGGCAGATATATATTGCATAAGGTGAAAACATTTGTTACTTTTCTCCTTACAAGTGACGATCTAGGATTTCACAAATCACTCTTTGTCGCTTCCGAATTTCCAAAATAGCATCGTGACTGTCTCGAAGGTCAAACTAGGTCATGCTATCTTAGGTCAAAAGCTCACGATTTTAAAAAAAACGCGTGAACAAAAATTTTGAAATTTACACAAGATGCAGTGTATCATGACGAGTTCAGCGATATATAGCTTCGTGTAATTCGTGTTACTCTTCATTGAGTTCCAGGTCCCCAAAGACTTAGGTGGCCACTCAAAAATGTCCGATGCTATAACTCCTTAACCGTTGCTCAGATCTTTTGCAAAATTGCACATCTGGATTACAGAAGCAAACTACGAGTATTCTCATCGAGATATGACGTGGAATTTGGCCCCTTCACTTGTCGATTTGTCATGGAATGGGTCACCTACCATAATTCGGAGACATTTCTGCAATTTGTTCAACCATTGACCTCATGAGTTAGAACCAGGGATGCGGAGCCGGAGCCGGAGCCGGAGCCGGAGCCGCCGGAGCCGGAACATTTTGTCCGGAGCCGGAGCCGGAGCCGGAGCCGCCGGGACATTTTACTCGGAGCCGGAGTCGGAGCCGGAGCCGTCAAAAGCAGGGCGGCTCCGACTCCGGAAGAGGTGTAAATTAAACAAAATTAGCAAACGTGAAATAAACACATTATACCTAGTATGGTATGGTATGGTATGAAAACGCATTTTTAAACGCCAAAATGTTTAAATACGAGTAACATGTAAAAATATCAAATAATGGTAGAATAACCAATAACCATATTCTAGCCTCAGTAGTCAATGCAATAGTTCCATGTTTAGTTTAGTTAAGTTCATTGTTTCCATCATCAACGGGTTGTTGTACCTTATTAGAGATGAGGTCAAACATTACAATTTACAACAATGGTGTTCCTTGGACCGTTCACAGGATGGGGAGTGTTGTTGATTCGAGTCTCCCCTCTTCTGATTGCCCCAATACGGCACGAAGCGAGCGTCAGTTTACGAGGGCCAGTTTCCGATGCAAGATAGATACAGGGTTTATATGGGAAAGTTGCTTATAATTGTCTGAAGTTTGCGCCCCTGAATGGTCGCGGCTAACTTTGTTTTACATCCCCCTAGCTCTTACTTAATGGATCGATCACGTTTGGGATGTACGGAGCCGGAGCCGGAGCCGGAGCCGCCGGAGCCGATACATTTTGCCCGGAGCCGGAGCCGCCGGGACATTTTACTCGGAGCCGGAGTCGGAGTCGGAGCCGGGATACTTCCCCGGAGCCGGATCGGAGCCGGAGCCGTCCAAAATTTTCCCGGCTCCGCATCCCTGGTTAGAACACTTGTACAACACAACATTCAAGATCAGATGATTAACATTATCATCCTATCACGTGCCACGAACGTCAAAACGATTGAATTTCAGTAATATACCGGTCCAAACAAATATTAAAACAGGCCGCGATAAACTAGCGCAAAAACAACCATGCACGCCTAATTTTGAACGGATATGTATACTTTTATGGGCAAACCCCTATTTTTTGGGTTTCGAAAGATAAGATATCGAACTGCATTCTGCACCGTTTTAAATCGCATTGTGCCTGTCCGGATAGTTAAAGTAAGTCAGGTGACCTTAGGTCACGCTGCCACGATTTCAAATGTGCCGTAAACGAAAATTCCGAAATAGCCAAAAGATGCAGTGGATTATTGTCAGCTCACTGATATAGACGTTTGCATAATTCGGATTGTTCTTCATTGTATTAAGGACCTCAAAAGACACCCTTGTTTAGTGACATCTCAGGAATGCCCGAGGCTACAACTCCTGGACCGTTGACTCGGTCTTTCTAAAAATGGCACAGCTGGATTCGGCGCATCAGATAACCCCACACATATATTGTCATCAAAATATAAAATATTGTGTGTTATGCCCTTGCCGATTTGTCGTTGGGCCAGTTGCTATTTCTGTATTGGGGAGGCGTCTACACCAGCCGATCGCCACAAAAGATAGTATTTTCATGCAACATTTGAAACAAAATGCAGTCAGGACAACACCAAAAACAAAGCCTCTGTGAAACTGTGCAACAGGATCTCACTTTTCACGATTAAAACAACCACAACCGCATACATTCATGCATTCATACATGAATGAGATACATTCATGCATATATATACCAGGGTGACATTTTTAGACGTTTTTTTAAAATGTTTTGCTAACTCCCCCTATTCTGATGCAATTTTTATGCTGATTCCGAATATCAACTTCTTTTCAACTTTTTCGATTTGTATTTGCCCACACGGATCGATTTCATATTTTTCGAATTCTGGATTTTTTTACATATTCTGAGCTGTGGTTACCAATGGAACCAAAACATAGCTTATACTAGTGACTTTTATTAAAGCTTGGACAATGGAGATCCACTTGACAGCAAGATCAGTGCACTTTCATAGGGGACGAGTGGTCTAGGGGTAAGATGCTCGTCTCGCAATCGAAAGATTGTGGGTTCGAATCTCACCTGTCGCTACTCTTCGCCCGCGACCAATCGGCGTGAGAGATTGGCGAAGCTATATGACTCAACGGTCGACGTGTCGTAAAACCAATAACCAACCAACCAGTGCACTTTCATAATCCATTGATACTGAAAATTAACTTTCAAATGAAGTGTTCGCATAGTTCAGGATCTCTACATAGATGACGCTAGTGTCGGACGACGCGCTCCACACTTTGCATTTGGCGATATTGTGGCGACCAAGTAATATTGACGACGAGATTAATTATTGGACGGTAAACTAGACATGCTAACAATTATTTTCAAGCATATGGATGCGAACTGTTCGCCATCAGTGTCCAAGTCTAGGCATTTGAATCGCGAATTTGCAGATATTAGCGCGGTGAGATTTCCGCTCCTCCTAGATATTTTGAACTGCGAAATATACTTAGAATATATTTATATTCTAAGAATATAGAATATATATTAGATTCTAAGTGTTATGATCGATAAAGTGCTTACGTGGCCCACAAGCCACCTTATGATCATTTTCCTCCTGACATGCCAAGGTAAACCTTACGTTTCAGGTTATAAGCATATGTAATCAACTTGAAAGAGGCCTCCGTCAGATTCTGATAGACGAACCCATCAGAAGCACTTCATCCATAACATACGTATTATATTACAATTGTATTTAGACATGTCATGCTTTCATTGCACACACATTACGGCTTGCAGCGGACGCCACACTGCCACGATGATCATGTGCGCCAGAGACATTGTGCACTTACTTCGTTACCTGAACTGGGTGCATTTTTTGAAATTGTATTTTGTTTAGGGCGTTTGCGTCCTGTCTTTCGGCTCAGACTACCACTGCCGACGTTTCAGTTGTCAGTTTTACAGACCTCTCAGTTGACTGGGAGTGACAAGGAACTCCTATCTGAAGTGGGTCTTCGATGAACTTTAGTATGTCTTCCTCATTCACTTTTCGTGTTAAAGGCGGTTCTATCTCTTGGCCGTCTGTCACACACTGATGAACGTCAGCCAACTTCGTGTATGACTGAGCACACCAGTTCACGCGTGGAGATTATGATGGCCGAATTGTGCCCGTAGAGGTTTTTCTTTTGGCGCGCGGTTTTGATCATGCTGACAGCCTCTATCCTGACCGCTTGGTCATTGCCACCCAGTATGGCCAGCATGACGTTTTCGAGGTGCGCCATATGAATGCTTTTCGTCGTGATCTTTGCAATGGTTTCCATCTCGATGTCGTGGAAATGCTCTTTCTGTCGTCTCATATGCTCGCTCAGGTGGCCGGTCGGACCCATGCACCACATTCCACTTCTCTTTTAGGAGATGTATCATAACCTCCACAAATTCAACACACCCGAAGCGCTCGTAACCTCCACAGGTCATAACCTCCACAGCTCACAACCTCCACAACTACGAAGCGCTCATAACCTCCACAACTCCGAAGCGCTCATAACCGCCACAGCTCATAACCTCCACAACTGCGAAGTGCTCATAACCTCCACAGCTCACAACCTCCACAAGTCCGAAGCGCTCATAACCTCGACAGCCATAACCTCCACAACCCCGAAGCGCTCATAACCTCCACAGCTCAAAACCTCCACAGATTCAAGAACTCCATAATTTTCTAGAAGCATCACTTCAGATAGCTATCGCTAGGTAGCAGCACGGTCTAGGTATTATAACAACGGATACTGAATGAATGTCATGCGATTGAACGTTGAAGTATAGATCACAATATTTATCACTAGATGGCAGGATGTGTCATTGAATACGCGTTTGTGGTGTGCACGCATTGTTAGCTTTACAGACCACGGGAACCGGCTGTCGTCCCGTGGGAAGCTGATATGCGGCGCAGTGGCGGATGCAGAGCACGAACACACTGCTCAGAACGTGTTTGTATCCGATTTCATGGCTAGCTTAAAATGTTTATTACATTGTGATTCTCGCGCAATATTTGCATTGTTCCGCCCGGAATATGCCGGCCAGTCATGCCCTGGTGACACCATTGATCAGATGTCTGGGGAAGGGACGGAGAAAGCGCAGCGTCTGTTGCGCGAAAGTGGACGGTTCGCGTCGCGAAACCGTCACGGTGTCGCTGATGAAAATGTGCATTAACCTGCGAGAACTGGTTACCCATAGTTCAGTTATATCCTGTCTCTTGTCCACCAGAGTTGCACACCAGAGTGCAGTTCGCGTGCATTACGAGTTGGCTCTCTTTTTATTGCACGGTATCAGGATCTTTTTATCTCGCGATAGCGCTTGCTGGACTAAGTAACTGCTTTTATAGGTGAGCGACCACCAGGCTAAACAACCTTTCCGAACCCTCAAGGAAATAATTATTCATGTATTACTCATCATGTACGATTATATTTGCGTACATCTAAAGCACCTCGGATTAATCAGTTCAGCAGTGGTGAAGTTCTGCAGAATGCAGCCACGCTTTATGTCTTGTTACACTTTATACGATAAAGTGGAAAGCTCCGGGCTATTTTCGTAGAGTATCATTTCATTTTGTTGTTGGAAATTGGAGCTGAAGTTCAGATTTTTCCTGTCTTAATTGTGTCTTGTAATTGTAGTCTCGGAACTTATATGTGTGGTTCGGTAAGAATTTGACATAATCCAGTAACATGGCATTACACATATGGTTATATTCCGATCATAATGTTCGATGTTTCGAATTTCATGTAGCAGGGTAATAATCGTAGACAAGCTTACGCATGTATGCTAGATAGTTTTAAACATGGTACGACAGCCCGGAGAAAGATTGTTAAGGGTGGATTGCGATAAATAGTGCGTGCACAGTGGCTCCGACACGCGATTTTAATTTGAGTTGGGAGATAACAAAGGCGATCCCAAAAACCTGCCTGAGATGCAGCCTATAAATATATGCAGAAATTCCATTATATTATCTGGTTCACATTGTCACCTATGCGGGCCAGTTTTCATATATTACAGTGAGGCATTACAAAAATAACTTGTCAGTTTTTCAAGAAAACAATTCATTTTACCTTTTGCTTACAAATCACATATGGTGGCCAAGAGCGGGAGCTGACCACAGCCGTCCCGTGATTCCAACATCATTGGACACTGAAGTTAAACCAGAGCGCGTAGCCCTCCAGTAGAGGTTGGCATCCCGGGGAAGAGTGTCAGGACCCCCTACAAGGGGGTTTTGCTCTACAAGAAGAATCAACCTAAATGCAACGTTCAAGAGGAGGGGCTGAGACAACGCCCGAACCGATGTCTTTTTCATTCTAAGTTGGATTTGTTGCCTGTGGGAGGGCAATTCTTGCTGCTGCCCCCCCCTTCTGGAATCTCGAGAGCTCTCCACCTATGGCCTCCAGTATTACATTTTAAGCTGAAATGTATTCTTATATGGATGACTTAAATGAGCTCGCTATGATCCAGGTAATTTGCACGTTCGTCCTGCATCATCTTTACAACTGAAATTATATATAATCAAAGTCTTGACGTGCGTGCCACGTAACATCGATTTAGAAAACGACACGTAGCTATTCAAAACACTAGTTATTATTTCGTGCCGTTTTGTATTGGAGGTTTCACGACGCACAAACCCATTCCAGGTTATACGGGAAATTGCTCATCTGGATGTTTAGCGGCAGCGAGAAACGACAGAACGACACACAGCCTTTGGGTTGAAAGACCAGCGCTCTACCCATGGGCTATCTTGTCTCCTTTTCGGGTCATATTCACTCGTATATTTCTAACACAGTCATGGCACAACCTTGGTGAATACACACGACAGGACGCATTCGTCACGCACGTCCGCCCAGCTTCGCGGTGGTGCCTGCTTGGTGCAGCCATGGTGCCTGCTCGGTGCAGCCATGGTGCCTGCTCGGTGCAGCCATGGTGCCTGCTCGGTGCAGCCATGGTGCCCGCTCGGTGCAGCCATGGTGCCTGCTCGGTGCAGCCATGGTGCCTGCTCGGTGCAGCCGTGGTGCCTGCTCAGTGCAGCCGTGGTACCCACTTGGTGCGGGCCCGGGATCGGCTGCAGCCGATCCCAGGCTGGGCCCGGGATCGGCTGGGCACACGTTTCTGTGACACCGTATAACCTAATATATGCTCACCTGGACTTCTAACTATCAGTGCAACATCACTGAGTAGCCCGTCTTAGGTTATGCTAAGCTTCACATATCTAGCTTTAGTCATTGTAATCGTGGGAAGCCTAACTCGCAGTTCCGGAGAGAGTGGAGGGTCATTCGCGGGTTAACATGTATGTGCACTGGAATAGGGAGAGGGAGGGGTCATTCGCCCTCTCACCAGTTATTTTAAAATATTCCAAAGCCGAGAATCATTTGGATGTCATTCTTTGTTGACCTTACAAAATGGGCCTAGCGCAACATAAAAATAGATTACAAACAAGCGCCTTCGGCCCTTGCTCCGCTGCGGTTAAAAATTCATGTGATTCATGAATTCATTCATTAAAAATTCATGTTGGTTTCATGGGAATCGGCCCAGTGGTTCGGCCGCTATGCCCATTTGAACGTAACGTTGATTAATTTCCCTGCTCCCGAATATTTCAATTGACAGAATCTCTCCGGCGGAGGTGCCCGCCCACTTGGAATTTTTTCATTGTTCAGCCGATAGCGTGTGACTCGGCTCCGAGAAAACTCACGTGTTGAAGCGCAAATGGCGGTCTTATGGTACGGTCGCTATGCCAATTTTGGTGTAACATTGGTTCAATTCTCATCATTCATTCATACATCAAGCGAAGTCCCGCTCGCTTCGCTGAGCGAAAGACTGCAATATTTTTAGCTACAAAGTGTTGTTGGTTTCAAGTCGATCGGTCCAGTAGTTCGGCGCTATTCCGGTTTAAATCGAGTCACGCGTCAGACGCGGAGCAGACGCGACGGACGCGCCGCAGACGCAACAGACGCGGCGTAGACGCGACAAACGCGGCGCAGATGAGACTGCCGCGGCGCGAACGCGACAGACACGATGGATCTGGCGCAGATATGACAGACGTGGCGCAGACGCGACAGACAGGGGGCAGACGCGACAGACACGGCGCAGACGCGACAGACGCGGCGCAGACTCGTCACATGCGACGGGGACGTGACTGCTGCGGCGCAGACACGGCGCAGACGCGACATACGCGGCGAACGGGACGCAGATGAGACAGACCCGGCGCCTGCGCAAAAGGTGCGACCGACTCGGCGCAGATGCGACAGATGTCCCGCGGTTGCGACAGACCCGGCGCAGACGCGACAGACACGGCGCAGACGCGACAGACACGGCGCAGACGCGACAGACACGGCGCAGACGCGACAGACGCGGCGCAGACGCTACACGCGCCGTGCAGATGCGATAAACGCGGCGCCGATAAGACAGATGCAGCGCAGACGCGACAGACGCGACGGATCCGTCGCAGATGCGACAGAGGTCCTGCGGTTGCGACAGACACGGCGCAGACGCGACGAACGCGACAAAGATGAGACAGACTCGGCGCAAGCGCAAAAGGTGCGACGGACTCGGTGCAGATGCGACAGATGTCCCGCGGTTGCGACAGACACGGCGCAGACGCGACAGACGCGGCGCAGACGCTACATGCGCCGTTCAGACGCGATAAACGCGGCGCGGATAAGACAGATGCGGCGCAGACGCGACAGATGCGACGGATCCGGCGCAGATGCGACAGACGTGCAGACGCTACAGACGTGCCGCAGACGCGTCATGTGCGACGGGGACGTGACGAAAGCGGCGCCGATGAGTGACGCGGCCCGAAAGCGACAGACCCGATGGACTCGGCACAGACGCGACAGACGTGGCGCAGACGCGACAGACACGGTGCAGACGCGACAGACACGGCGCCGACACGTCATATGCGGCGCAGATGAGACAGACGCGACGGACCCGGCGCAGACGCGAGAGAAACGGCGCAGAATCGTCAAATGCGACTGGGACATGACTGCCGCGGCGCAGACACGGCGCAGACGCGACATACGCGGCGCAAGCGCAAGAGATGCGACGGACCCGGCGCAGGTGCGGCAGATGTCCCGCGGACGCGACAGACACGGCGCAGAAGCGACAGACGTGGCGCAGAAGCGACGGATCCGCGCGGCATAGACGCGACAAACGCGGCGCAGTTGCGACTGACGCGGCAGGATCGCGACAGACGCGATGGAACTGGCGCAGATACGACAGACGTGGCGCTGACGCGACAGACACGGCGCATACTTGTCATATGCGACGGGGACGTGACTGTTGCGGCGCAGACTTGGCGCAGACGGGACATACGCGGCGCAGACGCGACAAACGCGACACTGATGAGACAGACTCGGCGCAAGCGCAAAAGGTGCGACGGACTCGGCGCAGATGCGACAGATGTCCCGCGGTTGCGACAGACACGGCGCAGACGCGACAGACGCGGCGCAGGCGTGTCGCGGACGCGACACGGCGTACACGCCATTATTGTTATTGTTTGAGATATTGTTAGTTATTGACGTACAAAGCGAAACGCGTCGGAAGAAATTGTAGGTGAAAGTGACGATAAGGCATGCTTGGAAAATTTCCAAGAAATACCTATATAACTAATGTTTATAAACTATATCAACTATGTTGGTAATTTCTAGGTGTGGTATACTCCCCATCAAACGTGCACATCAGTTATGCAAATGACTCCAAAATGCACGAAAATTAGCATTTTTTTAAATAGTTCGCCTCATGTAACCTATAACGAATTGAAGAAGTGTTATAGATTATCAAACAACAGTATTTCCTAAAACCCTCAGCCACCCTTCAAAATTAGTGTTCCGAACTTTGTAAGTTTATTGTACGACCATATTGTTAGTGCTTCTTCGCTTTCTATGTCATGCTTATCCTTCTTGAACATTTTACGAACATGTCCTAATCTGATGCTGCATTTAGCTTGCGCATTGCCTGACTAGCACCTCTCAGAAGTCCCCTGTTAGTCTGTAAGTTCGTCGTATTAACGCTTTCGCTTGCCAGCTAATTCCTTCCGTGTTTTCTAGCTCTTCCAAACAGCTACTGATCCGTTAAGAAGCAGAATGGAAAATTCCAACCCTCACAAAATTAGTCAGTGTGCGTTGTATTGCAAAGTGTGTACAAGTTTTGTAGCAGCTGACATGTGTTCACAGACTTTATTTCGTTTCCACCGACCCCTGACGATTGCATTTCCATTCAGGAAATAAAACATCACACCGTCCAATGCGCAGTCAATTATGCGAAAAATGCAGACTTCCTAAATCTGTTACTTCGAATTTTTGTCTGTCAATTCCCACGACTTCCGAATGGCCATAGAATACTCCTGAAGGTAATGATAAGAAAATACATATACACTAAATGATTAGAATAGATCCCCCCCCAAAAAAAAAAGATGATGGTATGCATAATCGTGATATGCCATACCATTGGTTAGCATGACCTCCGAGCATGTTATGAAACATATCTGCCTGGGCTCAATGCGCCCTCATGTATTATCCATCCCCGGCGTGTGACATATAAGCTGTCCACTAAGCTGTAGATGGAGATATCTTGCCAACTCAAGGGCCATCTTTAGAACCGGGGTCTCTGGATCGTCCAATCGAATTAAAAACTCCATAATTTGCAACACTGCATGGCCAGATTCTCATTTTTGGAAAGCTCATGTTTTCAGCTTCATGTTTTCTCACCCAGAAATAGAGAACACGGACCCAGAAGACAGCATTTATTTCCAACCTCCCCACCCACTCCTGCGGTCTCCGCCCGTGCACTGAACTGCAAACTGTATACTGATGAATGCACGGAACAGTCGGGAGGGACGGAGTAAGAGCAGGGGAAGGCTACTCTGTAGACGTCTCTGGGTACAGAAACAGAGATGGGATAACATCGACTACTATAGCAGTTCTTTGCTAACGCCACTGTAATAGATCGTCTTTTATGTAAGGGATTCGATAACTGTTTGTTGGGCGCGAGAGAGGCTGTGCTAAGCAAGCCAGGATTTTATGTTGTTAACTGTAAAGAACATACCTGGGAAATATATCGTCCCTCTTCTCCCCGAACAATTTTGGACTTCCCGATCATAGACAGGCCTAGTAAAAGGAAAAGGTGAGACATGCGGCCCCCCCCCAAGGTTGTGAGGGCCAATGAAGCGTAATATTATGAAGGTGTCAGGCCGATATCATGTGTACGTCGCAGGAATGATTGTGTCTGGCCCCGTGTTGGTCGGGATTTGTCACCTCTTCCCTGCTGAGTGTTTGTTTTTGTTGCTCCGACACTCATGTTCCCAAGCACTGGGTGTCGTACGTGCACCACGAGTCACCCGATGATCCCGGAAGGTGCGCCCGTGCGAATCAGTTTGTGTGAATGTGCTGCATTTCATTGGCTTTGCGTAGTTTGACGTTTTGGATTCCGTGAACCAGCGAATCGCCAGTGGGAGGGAGAAATGTAGTCTCCGCAAATAATTTACCCTGTTGGTTGGTTATTGGTTTTACGACACATCGACCGTTGAGTCATGTAGCGTCGCCAATCTCTCACGCCGATTGGTCGCGGGCGAAGAGTAGCGACAGGTGAGACTCGAACCCACAACCTTTCGATTGTGAGACGAGCATCTTAAAATAATTTACCCTGCATTCCCTTCTCAAAACGTGTGAGCTTGGTTGGATTTGGCCAGCTGAGTCATGCCCAACTCACGAAAATCGTAGACGCATCCATGTAAATTGGATATGCAAGGTTCTTAGAGGAGCAGAAATGGTTATGAGTTTAATTTAAGTTGTATTTAATTTAAGTCAATTTAAGCTCAGCACCACAGCCCTGGGTAAGAATATGGTGACAGCACTGCCATAAACTAGCAAGCCATAATTCGTGGCATATGACGCCCCAAATTAAGGATAGAGGGGGGGGGGGGGCGTTAAATCAGCTCTCTCCTGGTGACATCGCCAATGCTTCGGGAAGCGTTATCACTCGATGTGATGGCAGGTATAGTATGAAAAGGCTGCATTCCATCACGCACAGCAAGCCATTTCTTGGCTGCAGTACCCAGCCAGTCTGACCAGGACAGTTATCACGCACAGGTCACATCGTAATGCAGTCTCTGCACAGAATGCCACACCACATTATCAGCTCCTCAGGAGGACGGAGCCAGGCGAGGAATGGAGCGCAGAGCGGGCAGGCCCCAACTCAGGCGAACACGACTCGAGAGCTGCCCGCGAAATAAAAATTCATATTTGCGGAATTACACTAAAACTAAGAGCGCAAAACATAAATAAACTATACAATTACGCCAAAGTGCCATGCGCTTTCTCGTAGCAAATATTTATATGGTAGTTCATATACTCCTCTCCACCTTTTCTCTTCCTCTCCACCTTTTCTTGATGTCTCTGTCCTGCCCCCCCCCCCCCCTCTCTCTTTCTCTCTCTCTCGCTCTTTCTCTATATCGCTCTCTATCTCTCTCTCTCTCTCTGCCCCAGTCATCTGTTGAACTGCTGCCTTTTGCCACCACCATGCATCGTTCCATCATCGGTCGTGTATATATGAATTGTACCCTGGAAGTGTTTTATCGTGGTGTTCACGTTTTGTGCAAATAATTCAAATGTGAACGTGTTGTCATTTTTTAACCTTACCGAAATAAATGAACTGACGACGATCCCAAGATGGGATCGAAACCGGTATTCCTTGAAAACCCATTTTTAACTACGAGCTTCAACGAACAGTGATCGCAGTAGTTCATATAGTTCCCGAGATGCAAGACAGTTTGACGTCGCTCAGTATATGGTACCATTACTTTTGCTGCGGACTGTTCGTATGGCAGACGCACGTAAGCAACCGTACGCAAGCACATGCACGCATGCGCAAATGCACGTATGACAGAATTACTCAAGTGCAGAAGTACGCAAAGGTACGTATGGCTAATGCACACATGACAAATGTTCGTCGGCTTAATTGTGCATGTGAGAAGTGTACATAAGCAAATTGATGTACACGCAAATGAACGTACAACATATGCACGTAAATGGAAATATACGCATGACAATTGTACGCATATGGAAGTCTACGTAAGAACGAAAACACAAGCGCAAATGTACGTAAGCGAAAATGTATGTAGGCCAAAGATGCGTGTAGAAAATAGGTAAGTGCAAACGTACGTGCATATGCGGAAATGTGCATGCACAGATGCTGGGGAACGTACGCATGTTCGCATGTATAAGCATACTTCGGAGTAGCTACACGTAAGCAACCGTACGTTAGATCACAGGCGTGCTCAGAATATTGTTAAGATGAGGTTGTATTAAGAAGACCAGAGGTGTCTGTGCATTTGTTACATTTACTAAAGTGGGGCTCGTTTAGGCCTGAATATATGGGGGTGGATTTTCCCGCCCCCTGAGATATGGAAATCTATTGGACACATATCGAAACTGAACAACTCAAGTTCGTCTAATATACACTTTAAGAATGTCGAAATGTCAAAACATTCCCAATGGAGAGGTCAGGAGGTAAAACGATTGGTGGATTGATCAAGGCTATTTGGGATTGCGTTTACATTTTACATCGATAAAATTGTCATAGCTCGGAACAAATAGTTTTGAATGATGCAAAGCACTAGACGTCCATACATGAACATGCAAAACATCCAATGGCGCAGCCAGAAGCCTGAGGAAGGGTGGGCATCATTTGTTCCTTGCGGCTGATCTTCGCAGTCAGTGTCACAAACTGGGACGTAGCTAAGGGGGTGGCTGGGTCGGTCGCCCCATCCTTGGGATTCTACGGCCCCCTGGAACGGCCCTCTGGCCGTGCCAGGGGCTCGTTCGTACTCCTCTACGCCATTGTCTTGGAGGAGACAGAAAGTTCAACAGCACTTTTTATTGGTATTGTTGGGCGCCTAAGAACGCCTACAAGCCCTTGCGAATAATTGCGGGCCCTTTGAAATATCTACGATATTCATAAGGGGTGGGGAGGGAGGTAGATTGGGACGCTGGAACCCCCCCACACACACACATACTTATAATTATTTACAATTAGTTGTGGGAACATGAATGGGGAACAATTATTGAATCGGCAGCACATCCATGATATAGAAATCATTTCCTTTTATAAGCAACTGTATTCGTGTAGCCATACTTCTGCAACAGTGCTTTGGCCAGTTGGCCAACAGTGGGCCTTCTCATACCCGCACAAAAAAAACCAATGAAAACAAAACACAAATACACCCAAATACAAACCTAGACGAGATCATTGCTTTTGAACGAAGTCTCTTGTCGAAACCCAGCGTATTTCGATCTAATCGCTTCGGTCAACTTGGAAGTTGGCTCATAAAATGACCACGGAACAGATATCGAATGCGAGCCATGCGGGGAGCAACAGCATTGTGGAGGCGGCTGACAGCTTCAGTGTGTTCCGACATTCGGTTGTGAAAACATAGCACATATCCGGCGTTACTCGCGCCCACGTATACACAGTACCCCTGTCAATTACCTGCGCGGGAAATCGTACATGGCCTTGTATTATCGGGTATCGGTATCGCCTGTCAGTTACGGCACCAACCACACCGGCCAGGTTCAGTGTGACCCGGCGACGGAGCTGAAGTCTAGCGACTGCAACAGAAGCCCACAACGTGTGGTCGACCATGAGTCACTAAAGTCATGGCATCAGCCTACTGAAAGGCTCTGTGCCATCTGGCGCGTGCCGTTCCGTGGCGGCGGCACCCAGCTGTCGACGTGGTCAGCCAATACACTGACACGCACATGACGGCGCACACGTGGCCGGCTGGACCGCCCGCACGCAGTCGGCGACGGCGGCCGACATTTAGCATGGGCCCTTGCGGCTCTTAACACGCGCCCTGGAGGGCCTCGGAAAATTACGGGCACTGGAGGGGGGCGGATTCCGCCCCCCCCGCCCCCTAAGATCTCGGCTCCTATTAAAGCTGGAGTAACGAAATTCCCAGGGAGGATGGCTACAGTAGTGAACTCTATTGTGTGCAAATCTCATGACCTTAGGCCAATATCGTCAAGGTAAAATGAGGTCACATATGTCACAATTTGCTTGTTTTGCGTGGCTTGGCTTGTCATTGTTATGGATCGCTGTGATTGTGTTTAATGCTCCAAAATGGGCATCAATGATGTTTTGGACATTACTAATGATGCAACACAGATGCTATACCCGGAATTTGACCCCAGGTCACCTATATAGCAGCACTTTATCAGGTCAGTTACCAGTTCCAGTTACCGGAACCGGGTCACCCGCCCGACTGCTCGTCGGGCGGCTCGGCGTAATCGGCTTCGCGAAGAAAGGAGTACATGAATAAAGTATGGAAACGCTTAGGTACACAACGACACAGTAGTTTTCAGGATGTGTAGAGAGTAACATGCAAAGTGACATAAATCGCATGACAGTCATTTGCATTTATGACAACATTCCAGTTGACCATGTTTGGTTCCAATAACCCGTCATGAACTTGACCTGACTTGACCTCGGTGACCTAATATGACCTTGAAACTATATATCATGCAACATACATCATACAAGTCGCTAGTGTTGCCAAGAACACTTCCCTTTTGCCGATATACGGGAAGCGCATCAGCGCCGATTTTTGTGGTCTGGCGCTACGAAATGTTTCGACTTTAACGGCCTCTAACTCGAAGAAAAAAATCGGCCGATTCCCGTTATTCTTGCTTTAAACGCGCGCCGGACATTTCTAAGCAGGTACGCAAAAAATGGCGTATATAGACCGGTAAAATCTGGAAATTGTCTACGAAAAACCGGAGGGGTGGGCGGATTTCGCCCCCCCCTCCAGTGCGCGTGCTAAGTCTCAACACGTTATGACTTTATGAGGTGCCGTGTGTTCTCACCTGTCAGCTATTTTGCACTGATTTGTTGGTCCCCAAAATAAGCGCTTTCATTCCGTTTCAGCCGGGTGCCACGTGATGCAGTTGTAGCATTTCGTTTCAAGTGGCGGATATTCTAAAGTGCACGATGTGTACTACAGAAATGTTTGAGGTGATTGATCACCTATGCGTTGGAGTTAGGCTCTGAGGACGAACACAATACCCTGTATTATTATTTATTGCGTTTCCTTTTCCACATTCTGTCAGCTTGCCAATCTTGGGACTCCCACACACCGGATCAAAGCATCTTCAACCAGCGATCACCCGTCTTTCCTTTTATCATCCTCTCCAGCAACAATCATGAAAATTATTTTGCCATAGGCCAGCAAGTAAGCTTCGTTCTTGCTAGCAGCCAGTGCAAACTCGTAAGGTGAACGCTGCCTGGGAAACATCTGTGGGCGAATAATACGTACTAAGTATGGCTATATCTGGCAATCTAAATAAAATCAGACCCTTTCTCACCTTCACATTCTAGTAACCTGCCATGAGCATATGAAGGTGTGAAGAATGTCTAAGCGGAAGAACTCAACTCAATGAAGAACAATCTGAATTGTGCAAAAGTATAGATCGGTAAACTCACAATGACCCCCTGAATCCTTTGGCCATTTCGACATTTTCGTTTACGAGATAATTTCCACTGGCGTTTTAGTCTTTCTCCTCAACATCGATGAACAACGGGTGACATCTTAAAGACGTTTAGTACTATATCATGGAAACTAGGGCACACCACTTAGCCATTGGTGAGGCTGCAATGAGCTTGCACCCATCCCCACATACACGCACATAGCGGAAGTTGAAGAAATTTTGTTTGAACAGTAATACTAATGGTTTCATCGCACCAGGAAGATAAACCTATTATTACAAAATAATCCATCAGTCGTGAAAAGAGTTCCAAGCCCAGCGAGAAGTGTGAATTTGAAGGTACTTATGCTGTGATGATAGTTATTTTCTAATCGCATGTTGTTGTTAGCCATAGGCGCGCCCAGGGGCCTGCCCCATCCCTTTAGCGGTCCCCATCTAAAGCTCGGTTCACAAGGGGACGAGAGGTCTAGGGGTAAGATGCTCGTCTCGCAATCGAAAGATTGTGGGTTCGAATCTCACCTGTCGCTACTCTTCGCCCGCGACCAATCGGCGTGAGAGATTGGCGACGCTACATGACTCAACGGTCGACGTGTCGTAAAACCAATAACCAACCAAGCTCGGTTCACACTTGGTAATTCGGAGCGTCAATCATTTGTAAAACGAACGGATATAGAACGTCAAACAGAAGATAGAAGTCGTAAAACGAGGGGAAATACACCGGGAATAACACACGCTGTTTCCCCGAATGAAAACGTTCATTTTACGCTTCCCTGCGAATCAATTATGACGCCAATGAGACCATTCTGACGCGACTGCCGCCGATTCAAATTGTGTGGAAATCCTGAATACTTGTACCAATGCAAGCTGAGATATGTCACGCTTTACATGTGCCAATTCCAATGTCAATTCCAATGAATTGGCATTTACAGCAATGGAAATTATGAATATGTTTTTCACCATCATGCATAACTTGGCAGTGCCAAGTTGTGTTTGGAGTATCAATAATTGTCAGGGGTTTTTCATTGCTTACAATAGGCACCTAGAACTCACTGGGCCAATTCTTTCCTACATGACTATGTTCTTCAGAGATACTTGCAAGATTTTGTCAAGGCTGCATGCATAGGCCCGAAATATTATTTCCCACCTTTGCATCTTGGGTGAACAAGCATGCTTTTTCAGTGCCAATAAAACACAAACAAAACATAACATTCCATACAATTCCGCCTGTGACTATTTTCCACGGCTACCTCTCTACCACGTGACCAAAAGAGATGTGCTAGGAAATGCAATGTTCTAGCCACAGGCAAATCAATGCTTCCAACCTGGTTATAGACAGCCAACAAAACTTCGAATATCTCGCGACCACTCAATCACACCAACGGAACGTTAAACGCCGAATCGGCGTTGAAAAGATCAACTAAATCTATATTTTGGACGCCAGATAGACGTTCATCACGCCGTCGTGACATACCCCGGTTCACACTGTGCGACGCTCCGATCGCGTTAAACGTTCGTAAAACGCAGTTTTGACGGAGGTCTGAAATACGTTCGATTGCCGCTTGTTTGACGAAACGGCCTAAAAACGATGAATAAACGCTCGGAAAGCGTCAAAGGGCCATAGTGTGAAACGAGCTTTAGCGGTAAAAGTTGTGTGTTCGCTATTAAAATGATCGGGTTATCTATCCAAAGTGTTCAACCATGGTACTTTGCGAAATTCCTGGGTGCGTCCCTGCTGTTGACCCTGGACCACCCACTTTTTGAGACGTTCCTACGCCTATGGTGACGAGGGCATGAAAAGGCATCATATTTCAGGCGGATAGCATGTAAATGTTATGCGATCATCCGCCACTGCGTGTCGCATTATTTTTCCACGCGTCGATGCATTGCAGGCGAAAATCGTGTAAATGTTATACGATCATCCGCCACTGCGCAACGCATTACTTTCCCACGCGTCGATGCGCGGACTTCCGAGCTCTCGAGCAATATAAAAACTGCACGCAAAGAGCACGTACTCAATAGTATCATCCTGCCATCTGGCGATAAATATTGTTACCTATGGTTCAGCATTCAATCTCATGATTGTAATACCTAGACCGTGCTGCTACCTAGCGATAGCTATCTGAAGTGATGCTTCTGGAAAATTATGGAGTTCTTGAATCTGTGGTGGTTGTGAGCTGTGGAGGTTATGAGCGCTTCGGAATTGTGCAGGTTATGAGCTGTGGAGGTTATGAGCTGTGGAGGTTATGAGCGCTTCGGAAATGTGGAGCTTGTGGGCTGTGGAGGTTATGAGCGCTTTGCAGTTGTGGAGGTTATGAGCGCTTCGGAGTTGTGGAGGTTATGAGCTGTGGAGGTTATGAGCGCTTCGGACTTGTGGAGGTTGTGAGCTGTGGAGGTTATGAGCGCTTCGTAGTTGTGGAGGCTATGTGAGTCATGTAGCGTCGCCAATCTCTCACGCCGATTGGTCGCGGGCGAAGAGTAGCGACAGGTGAAACTCGAACCCACAACCTTTCGATTGTGAGACGAGCATCTTACCCCTAGACCACTCGTCCCCAACTTGGTTGGTTCAATCGCCAACAACGAAGGCAATGTTTTGAGCACCTGTCATACGATCATGCAGAAAATTCTTGAGCTTTTGCGCGACACTGTGCCCGATGTGCTTTCAGTCATACACAAGATTAACTACATGCACATCTCTGGGATACATATTTACAGGGACATGGTGTACACTCATCTTTTCATACGACAAACGACCCTATTTGACAATGCCCTCTCCTCTCGTCTGGTAGTCACGGCCATCACAAAATACAGCAGTTCAGTCCTTCGCCATATCACATAATTATATTCTACACTTTCTGCTCACATCAATAGCTTTTCGCACCTTCGATTTCGTGATTACACCCACACTTCTTATCCCAAAGTGAAGAAACGATGTCAATATTTTAGACGCCTTTCTTGCACCGGCATCGGTAGCGTCCAGTGTCTCCGCAACAGCAGTAAGATTTAGTGGTTTGCTTCTCTTAGGCAAGTGCCAATAAGGCATGGCATACTCATCTGATTCAGCGACAGATTCTTCGAGTATATCATCATGTTGTCGCTGCTGAGACTGCTAGTCTGTTCAGACGGCTTCGACCCAGGGAGTGCGCGCGACTGACTGCGACATTGACTATGCTGCCATGTTTCTCCATTTCAGCGACGTCGCTCGATCAACGTCACCTATAGACTGCAGCTTTGGCCCTATTTGTTCCTTTAAAAAAAATGTGGGTTAAAAAATGTGTTCAGTAAGCATGTCGACGACGTACATTTTGGCTTGTAGGCTCCACCAATACTTCATCGATCTTAATGCTTAGAATGTATTAGATGCTAAGTATACCTCGCTGTACAAAATGTCTAGAAGATGAAAGCTCGCCGTGTAGTCTGCTAATATCTGAAAATTTGCGATTCAAATATTTACACTTGGACACTGATGGCCACCAGTTCGCAGCCATATGATTCAAAATAACTGCTAGCATGTCTAGTTTACCATCCAATAATTAATCTGGTCGTCAATATTACTTGGTCGCCACAATATCGCCAAATGTAATGTGTGGAGCGCGTCGTCCGACGCTAGCGCCATTTATGAAGAAAACCTGAACTATGCACACGCTTCATTTGAAAGTTAAATTTCGGTGTCAATGGATTATGGAAGTGCACTGATCTTGCTGTCAAGTGAATCTCCATTGTCAAAGCTTTAACAAAAATAACTAATTTAAGCTATGTTTTGATTCTATTGGTAACCACAGCTCAAAATGTCAAAAATCCAGAATTCGAAAAACTTCAATCGATCCGTGCGGGCAAATACAAATCGAAAAAAGTTGAAAACAAGTGGATATTCGGAATCAGCATAAAAAACTGTATCAGAATATGGGTAATTAGCAAAACACTTCTAAATAAAGTCTTAAAAAGGTCACACTAATATATATATATATATATATATCTCTATATATATATATATATATATATATATATATATATATATATATATATATATATATATATATATAAACGTAAATGTATATATGCATATAAATGTGCCAAGGAGCAACTTTTAGGCCATGATAAAGTTGATAATTTTGCTGGTCACTCGCACAAAACATCCTGTTCAAATTCCGCTTTCGAAATCTGGCTCACTGGGTCCACTTGCCCGTTACTGGCTAAACAAACTTCATGAACCTATCTGACGAAGGAATAATGAAACTGCTGATTTCGTCATCTCTTGCTGTAAGCACAACTTCAACAGCATAGAACCCGCGATATGTCAGAATCTACTATGCTACCATATTGTGCTTCCAAAAAATTATAAAAAAATACCTGTAAAATTGGAGATTATTTCACCCGGAACGCTATTTTTTAACCTCAGCAAAGGTTACTGCATTTTAATTCAGTTTACTTTTGTTGGTTGGGGGGGGGGCAAAAGATACTATGGCCCCCCCTTTGAAGCGCTTGGGGGGGGCCATGGCCGGAATGCCCCCCCCCCCCTGGATCCGCCAGTGTATGTGGGATGTACGAATTAGGCGCAGTGACTCTTTATGATTACAGTTTCACAATACTCTATGCAATAGAAATTGGAGGTACAATCTAGCCAAAAGTAATGCATAGTTGGTTGATATTCCCAATGATTAAATAATAGAAAGAACAAGAAAAAATAATCACCAGCAAATTGCGTGCTACCTCTGCACTTCTGCTATCTGCAATGGTATCGCATTGTATTGTATTGTATTGTATCGACATGCATAGGGTGATCCACTATTGCAATGGCTATTATGCCCAGAGTCATAGGTAAAGGAGTAAAAACAAAAACATAAAACTTACAGTCAAAAACACATATGCAAGCAGTCAAATACACACATACGTCAGTCTCACAATATTGCACTGGAGTAAAAACATAGTCAAAAGCATACATACAGAACAGTCAAATACATAGTGTGTCTAAGACGCGGGACAGTCAGGTTGTCGAGCCAGCAGGTGCCGCTTAACGGCGCGCGTAAAATGTTGTGGTGTCATTTCAGTGAGCTCAGCTGGGAGCCGGTTGTACATATCAGGCGCTCTGCACAAGAAGCGCCGCTTCCCAGTCTCAGTATTTGAGCGAGGAACATGAAGCAGCTGGTCTTGCCGTGTGCTCCGCTCTCGGACTGAGCTGTTCTTCCTGAAGTCAGATGCAAGTGTTTCCGGCTCGCCATGCGTCATGACCCTGTGTGCCAGGATGAGTGTGCTGATGTCGGCAAGTTGCTGGGCAGTCAGCCAGCCCAGCCTCTCTAGCAGGTCAGACACGTGGTCAAATTTACGACGGCCAAATATAACTCGTGCGCCAAAGTTGAAGATTTTTTGGATTTTATGCATGTTCCCTTTTGTGCCATTGCCGTATACCGAAATGCAGTATCTGACGTGCGAGAGGACAAGGGCCGTGACGAGTGTGGTGATCATGCCGTCTGGTATGAGGTTGCGGGCATGGGAGAGGCCGGCCAGGGTGCCTGTGCAGCAGCGGCTGACGTGAGACACGTGAGCGTCCCACGACACAGTTTGGTCGAAAGTGATACCCATATTTTTTTTAAACTCGCTACAAGGCTCGAGGGATGCGTCACGGAATGTGACTTGAAAATCTGGGAGGTTGCGCACATTTTGGCGGCTTCCGAAGGCAATCAACTGAGTTTTCGTCGCGTTAACCTTGAGGGCGTTCGCGCGGAACCAAACGTCCAAAGAGCAGAGAATGCTCTCCATACGGGAGATAGAGCTGGGAGTTCGCTTTTTTGCCGGTGACTAGTACCTGGGTGTCGTCCGCATATTGCACGACGTTGCCTTCCGGTGAAAACAACGCCATGTCATTCGCGAAGACGCTGAACAGCAAAGTCCCCAAGGCCGACCCCTGGAAAACACCCATGGTGTTAGCCCGTGGCTGTGATGCCCCTGAGCCCGTCAGTGTTACGCTCTGAGTGTGACCGTGGAGGTGCGACTCAAACCAGGAGGTTTCGACGCCGTATAGTCGGAGTTTTCGAAGTAAAATGTCGTGGTCTATGATGTCAAAGCATTTGCTTATGTCTATCAAGCATAACAGCGAGATCTCCCCACTATCGGTGGCAGTGAGGATTCTGTCGGTGACTGATAGCAGCGCTGTTTCCGTGGAGTGGTGGGGTCTGAAACCGTGCTGGGAGGCAGACAGGAGATGGTTGTAGGAGAGGCAGTGGTAGAGCTGCTTCTGCACCACCCTCTCTACCACTTTGGAAATGACTGGCATGATTGAGATGGGCCGGAAATTAGATGGGTCTGCTGTATCGCCGGACTTGTGGATGGGTGGATAATGGAATGTTTCCAGGAATCAGGGAATTCAGACTGGGTTAGGGAGGCGTTGATGATGTGTAGTAGGACGTCACCGATAGCTGGGAAACTCAACTTCAGCACGCGGATACAAAGGCAATCCGATCCGCGCGCTGCTGAGCTGCGCATGGTGATGATAGTTCGTCGTAGTGTAGTGAGATCAATAGGCAATAAAACAAACGCGCAGGCCCCGACACGTGGCAGGCGGCAGTCAAGGGCCGGAACTTCGCCGAGAGCAGCGATTTCGGCAGCTACCTTCGGTCCCACAGACACAAAGTAGGCGTTCAGGTCATCGCCTGATAGCTGGGCCTGGGCCTTCTGGGTTGCCTTTTTGCTGGCTATGACGACCCGCATATTACGCCAGACCGTGTGTGCACCCTGTTCGTGTATCCGTTTTGTGATGTCGGAGGGTGTGTCGCGGCGGATGGCGGACCGACAGCTCGGTTGAGCTCGCGATATCCCGTCGATTCCCTTCCTCCGTCACGCAGCGCCTGGCGGCGCCGGGACATGAGCGCTCTCGTGTCAACGGTGACTGGAGGTGCAGTGGAGTTGCGGACGGTGACATTCCGTGACATTCTGGTACATGCGAGTCGAGAATAGGTAAAAACGTCAAAAAGATGAGCCATTTGTCGCAGACAGTCGGAGAATTATAAACTCCCCCCACCCCCCAATCAGCACTGTATAAATCGTAAAGAAATGACCCCATTTCAATCCGCTTAAGACATCGAGAGCGCACAACAGTTGGCTTGCATCTGATACGAGGCACGTTTACGCGAGTAGACACATGGGAATGAGGACTAAAATGACAGTGACAGTGAAGATCACCGCACATGATGACAGTTGCAGAAGGGTGGTCGATGAAAACACGCTGAAGCTGCAACTTCAGGTCCTCAAAATCTGCTTGAAGAGCAGTTGCGGTGTGTCTCGGAGGTTTGTTCGCCACAGATACTGCAAACTCCAGTCATTGATCAAGATGATAAGATGTGAGTGGGTCAGTAAAAATTGCATATACAATGTGGGATGGTGAAATTAAGATGAAAATACTTTCCTGGTAAGGTGGCGGCATCAACCTAAATTTCTGATTTTGCACACTGGCATAGCTACCCAGGTAACTGATGTAGGTATCCGACAGCTCAAGTTGATACACATTGCATGGAAAGCAAAATAGACACAAATATTAGTAGCAATCATTATTTTAATGATGACATTTATACTCAGCATTAGATCAACTGAGAACAATACAGAAAATGGCTTGATTTCATGTTCAATATGCACAAAAGGCCTTAAGATATTAGCTTCATTTCCAAGCCAAATATGCACACTGCACAGTAAGGGACTGTTTATTTGATGGGCATGATTTGGCAGAACTGACAGAACTGCTCCACCAGAAAGTTGCCTAGCGCCTGCATTCGTAAATCTGCACCCGTAAATCTCGTAAATCTGTTTTATCTCGTAAATCTCGTAAATCACTAGCACTCGTAAATCTGCACGGAAACGTCTTCCAGGATGACCGAAACGACCGCAACCAACTGCTCAACCAAAGCAAAGTGTATGCCAGCAGTGTGGACGCAACGTACGACGCGCTTCTGTGTTCAAATATGACGTCACAATCAAGGACGATATCAAGATCTTAATAAAATGCAAAAAAGGAAAGCCTTGCTGAGTATCATTCATATATGAAAAATATGCTATACATGCCTAAGCATATTTAAAATGGAGCTTCCTTAAAGCTAAAAAACCACAACGTGCAACAATTCCATTGCCACCACATGGAGAAGTTAGTTAGTTATTAGGGCTTTAGGGCGCATCGACTATATCGGTCATGTAGCGCCCATACCACATGGAGAAGAAATGATTACAAACTGAGTCCTGGTGGAGAATTGGATCGAATATCCCATCGTGATTTGTCAAATAACCGTTTTTCTGAGATACGGCGCGAGCTAACGGCTCCCATTCTTCTTCTTTTTTTTAATAAAAAGATACGAGTTAGGAAGGCCAACTCCAGGGGCCGAACATGACTGCCAAGGATCTCACTTATTCTTCCTGAGCGAGTATTAGCCCCACAAATTGAGCAGCAAATTAAAAACACAGAGTGAAAAACCCGCCTTTATGCTCTCCTGAAATACCGGCACAAACCAGCGCACGAAGAATTGCTGAAGATCGTGTGCGTGTGGATGTGTAGTTTGGATTTTTGGGCGCGCCAGCTGCTTCGGCTATATTGCGCCCTTAACTAATATATTATACGTACTACAGGGGATAAAACGAAACGTACAAAAGCGATGACAGAGTATGCGAGTAAAATACGGACAATCGGGAGCAATTGAAATGGTGCGTGGTAGATGAGAAACAGGTCAATTGGTCTACACCGTGTCAGTTGTGTTATGAACAAAAAACACCGAAGGCACAGTTCACAATGCTACACCGGCGGGAAGGGGAAGCTAACCTAGCCTTTGCGTACCCTACGAACCGCCAATGGGACGTACAAAACATGAAGTTGAGGAAATTGAAAATATCTGATATATCCACGCTTAGGGCTTCGCCCAACATATCGACAATAATAGATGTTTTAAAATATTTCGGTCAGATTGAATTAAGATGTGCGCATAAAATACGTGTGGGTTGAACCGACAACATGACCCCGTAGCCTGGGCACCGGTCTCGATCTTTCCGTGGAAAAAAATGACTGAGTTTGATATATATGGCCGATACGCGGTCTACACAATGCTACTTATTTCCTTCTATTTTCCGAGCCGCAGTATCCTACAGATGGTTTGATTTCTTTGGAATGCATGGTTTCTCCGAGGACCACTGATGTTGCGATTCTCCCAGGATTGCTGAGTTCACTATGGTTAACAAATACGGTGCCGGAATCTTTGTTTACTGGAGCTTGGAATTCTGAAGCACCCTTGGCAGCAGCGTCTGCCTTTTTATTACTATGAACTCCAACACGACTTGGTACCCACATAAAACTGATACATAATACTGATAAATTTGTACTTGTGCGAGAGCCATTTAAGCCCATTTAAGATACATGACACTCAGTAAGATTAATGTAGTTCGTTGATGAGAACTTGAGGCGAGCTCGCTGCGCTTGAGACGACTGTAAAACACTTGCATAGTGGTGTCGAAAAATAGCATACAGCGTCTTCCATATTGCGAGTAGATTTGTGATAAAGGCAGAACGCTCAGCAGGTAAAGCATGCATATTCTCAATCTCACCACTCACAAAAGCGCAGTCTGCACCAGACTGGGTCTTTGAGCAGTCGGTATAGAAAACAGAACAATCCGAGTATTTGGAGATATCACGCACAGCTAGACCAAGACAATTAGGCCGGGTAGTTTGGGAGTTCCAGTGTTGACAATGAAAGATGATACCGAGAGGTGGCGGCCGCGAAGGCACTGCAGCATGTGCAATTTTGTGAACCGGTAGCCCATACACCTGATACACTGTAAAACGCGCACACAAACTGGTCCCGCTGAGGATCGACGACCAAACAGGGAATGCTGCGCCAGGTATGTGTTCAATATGGCACCATACAAAGGGTGGCGAAAGAATTGTGGGATACGAAGTGCGTATTTTAGACTCCAACACGTTCGACGGATGCCCAGTGGGGGTTGATTCGCTTCGACTGAGAGGCAAATTCTGCGAGAAGTGTGGAAAGTATCTGTGTAAATCCGAATACAAGCACAGTGGACAGTATGGTCTCTTTTACTCAGAGACCGGTCACCATCATAGACTATGAACGAGTAGTCAAGAATGGAGCGAACAAGAGCACTGCATAAGGACAATAATGTTGCCCTATCAGCGCCATAACTCATCCGAGAGGTGACGTTAATAATGGTTATGAGCTTGAAGCATTTGTATTTAAGATACTTTATATGTGCTGAGTGTGTTAGTCGATTGCAAATAGTACTCCAAGAAACTTTTATTCCGAGCAAATTGGCGACTTGCGGCGGTACATATGTAAAATAGCGTCTCTGCATGTGCCTTGTCTGCAAAATAAATGTTTGCATTTTGTTTTGAAGCTGGAACATCAGAGATGGTTTGTGAAGCTCTTCCTAGCAAGATCATTGACGCAGCTGGAGCTGCCGTTCAGCAGATGTGATGGTGCAGGAAGTAGCACATACTGCAAACTCATCAATAAATAGCGACTTTCCAAGTGCTGCTTATGATATGACCACTTCACATATCATCGATTAATGCCATTAACGATAACCACAGCGAAAAAAAACATAGGCTAACAGTTATCTCGCAGTATGAGCCAGTACATTGCATAAACTTCTTCGATGATATTTCAAAGTAAGTGACATTCCATTATTGGACCTGAATTCATTGTCTTTGATGTATGAGCATAAAATGTTATGAATGACTTCTTCGATGACAAAGGATGGAGCAGCAACATAAGTTCATTCTTGAAGTAAGAAACCAACGTTGGGCCCAATTACCAAGCACTGCTGCATGATTAAAAAACGATCCACTGAGAACTGAAACAAACCCCGGTCGAAATGTTCTCAACGGGTACAACTTAGAAGAACAGGAGACGATGTGATGTATGCTTATCTACCACAATTGTGGAAAATGTTCATTCCTGACAATATATCACGCTACACAATACATCATAAGCCTTCGGCGAAACCCACATCACACCCTGCATAAGCCTGATAACATTGAGTCTCATCGAATAGTCGCGATATAAATGTATTATTATAATGTACACTGGCCAGTTCAGGTTTCAAATCACCCTCTCCGACACTTGGTGCCTCGCATAAAGAAGCTCTCAATTTTCGTTAAATCAATGGCGAAAACATGAGTTGCTATTAATTGGCAAAACATATTTTCTAGCCATCCTTACAATTTTCGCATTTAATGTTTGCCAATGATTGGCAGTACGACATCTACCAGCTTCTTGTCCACTTGAGCCATCACATCACCTAGGGTGCAAATCGGCTACCACAGTACAATTATCTGCGAATATTGCGCTGCTAATCTTTGCCGAACGACGTAAAGGAAATGATTAATAGCCAAGAGATAGAGAAATGTAACAGTATATCGCCAGTGATGCGTATTATGCATACCATGCTACATGTGCAAGTTCATGCACACGCGCGCAGTACATCCCAAAGTTTCACGGCTATTTCCGAAACTTTTCGGTTGTCAGACGATCCCAATTTATCTTCGGCTTAAGTGGATTTCAATTCGGCACAAACCACGCATGGATGCATCGAATGAAGCAGTGTCATGTGTCAACCTAGGGTCAAGGACCATACATGTTGCCATATTCAGCATTGTGGTGAATGTCTGGCCCAGACTACACCAGCGACGTCCGCCGGGCGATCCCACCTGTCAATCTGCTGGGCAATCCCACCTGTCAATCTGCTAGACGATCCCACCTGTCAATATGCTGCCGATCCCACCTGTCAATCCGTGAGGCAATCCCACCTGTCAATCAGCCGCTGATACTTGTCGACGTCTTGCTCGGTGAGCCGGAGCGGCGGCTCCTGGTCGGCGTCCGGGCTGGCACGGAGCAGACAATGGCGCCACCACCGCTGGATGGCGCCGGCGGCCCGGTGGCGCCGCCTGTCCTCGCGCCACCCGGCCACCTGACCACGCACCCTGTAGGCTCGCCACGCACACTGGATCCGGGACGCGGCCATGCTCCGCCGCCGGCGCAGATACCCAGGCACCTTCTCTGAAACCGAGTGACACAGCCTGTCTGACTCAGAGACCCGCCGGCGCAGATACCCGGGCACCTTCTCTGAAACCGAGTGACACAGACTGTCTGACTCCGAGACCCGCCGGCGCAGATACCCGGGCACCTTCTCCGAAACCGAGTGACACAGACTGTCTGACTCCGAGACCCGCCGGCGCAGATACCCAGGCACCTTCTCTGAAACCGAGTGACACATACTGTCTAATACCGAGACCCCAAGCTGCACAGACGACTTTCTCGTCACATGACGTCGATGGCAGTTATATTACACACGTGTGGTTAAGGACCTGATGTTGGAGTGGGGACTAGGAAGAACGGTGGCATCGGGTATGCGGCCGCGCCGACCACATTCCCAGCCAGTGACCACGAGCGGTGAGGGGCCGAGTGAAATTTGACTCAGATCCACCTCCGTTCGGCAACAATCACAATGTCTGAACTGTTAAAGATAAAACCTCATAGTATCATGCATACAAAGGATACCGAAATTGTATGCTTGTCTGGCCCGCTACCGTCGCCAGATGGAGAGCATTAACCGCTGGACGCTCAACGGATCAGGGCCGCCAAGCGCTCACATCTTCGCGGTCGAATATATATATATATATATATATATATATATTGGAATGCCGGTTTTGCCGATCATAATCTTCAAAAACATTGGAGAGGATAATCTTAGTCTTCTTGTTTCTGGCATCAGACACTCCTCTTGGTACTTGCAGACTTGGTAGTTATAATCCTGGTACCTAACTAAATTATGATAGGATTAATAATAACACAACAGGAACAAATTAATCCTAAAAATGGGATATAAAGCCTTCTTCTTCAGTAACTGTATTTAAATACTACTGGACAGAAAATCTGGACTTAAGAACTCATGGTTATTGGGGAAAAAAACAAAAACAATGAGTTCGAACATCTGATTGCCAAGCATTACTATTTAACCTTCCAGAGTGAGATGAGAAATTATAGCTTTATAGAGATAACTTTGATAGCTTCACGGATATAAAAAAATGTTCTGGATGGCAAACATCCAGGATACGGCTGGCTTTCAGATCCTGTCCCTGGCGGTATTTCGGGACCTGTAGCTACACCCGCCCCCGACTACTCACCAGCACTGATGTGATGGTGTCACGGGGCCGGTCGCTACACCCGTACCCGACTACTCACCAGCATTGATGTGATGGTGTCACGGGACCGGTCGCTACACCCGTACCCGACTACTCACCAGCATTGATGTGATGGTGTCACGGGGCCGGTCGCTACACCCGTACCCGACTACTCACCAGCATTGATGTGATGGTGTCACGGGGCCGGTCGCTACACCCGTACCCGACTACTCACCAGCATTGATGTGATGGTGTCACGGGGCCGGTCGCTACACCCGTCCCCGACTACTCACCAGCACTGATGTGATGGTGTCACGGGGCCGGTCGCTACACCCGTACCCGACTACTCACCAGCACTGATGTGATGGTGTCGCGGGGCCGGTCGCTACACCCGTCCCCGACTACTCACCAGCATTGATGTGATGGTGTCACGGGGCCGGTCACTTCACCCGTACCCGACTACTCACCAGCACTGATGTGATGGTGTCGCGGGGCCGGTCACTTCACCCGTACCCGACTACTCACCAGCACTGATGTGATGGTGTCGCGGGGCCGGTCACTTCACCCGTACCCGACTACTCACCAGCACTGATGTGATGGTGTCACGGGGCCGGTCGCTACACCCGTACCCGACTACTCACCAGCACTGATGTGATGGTGTCGCGGGGCCGGTCACTTCACCCGTACCCGACTACTCACCAGCACTGATGTGATGGTGTCGCGGGGCCGGTCGCTACACCCGTCCCTGACTACTCACCAGCACTGATGCCGGTCACGTTCTGCATCAACTGTTCCGTGTGGCAGCGCCGCCACTGTTGTCGGTGCAGCGTGCGGCAGAAGGTGGCCGCCTCCTGTCGACACAGCTCCAACCGGTGCCGAGCGTCCCGGCAGCGCCGAGCCCTGCCCAGACACAGCCACACCAGGTCAGCCGGGGACAACACCGAGTGTCCAGGCCGCGCCGAGCCCTGTCCAGACACAACCGCACCAGGTCAGCCGGGGACAACACCGAGCGTACCGGCCGCGCCGAGCCCTGCCCAGACACAGTCACCCGGTCATCCAGGGACAACACCTAAGCGTCCGGCGCGCCGAGCCCTGCCCAGACACAGCCACACCAGGTCAGCCGGGGACAACACCGAGTGTCCAGGCCGCGCCGAGCCCTGTCCAGACACAACCGCACCAGGTCAGCCGGGGACAACACCGAGCGTACCGGCCGCGCCGAGCCCTGCCCAGACACAGTCACACCCGGTCATCCAAGGACAACACCTAGCGTCCCGGACGCGCCGAGCCCTGCCCAGACACAACCGGTCAGCCAGGGACAACACCAAGCGTACCGGCCGCGCCGAGCCCTGCCCAGACACAGCCACACCCGGTCATCCAGGGACAACACCGAGCGTCCAGGCCGCGCCGAGCCCTGCCCAGACACAACCGGTCAGCCAGGGACAACACCGAGCGTCCAGGCCGCGCCGAGCCCTGCCCAGACACAGTCACACCCGGTCATCCAGGGACAACACCGAGCGTCCAGGCCGCGCCGAGCCCTGCCCAGACACAACCGGTCAGCCAGGGACAACACCGAGCGTCCAGGCCGCGCCGAGCCCTGCCCAGTCACACCCGGTCATCCAGGGACAACACCGAGCGTCCCGGACGCGCCGAGCCCTGCCCAGACACAACCGCACCAGGTCAGTCGGGGACAAAACACACACCAAGGCTCCAGCATGGTCAGCCAAACACGACCATATTTGAACAATAGAACAGTAAGACACAGTGGACGGGACTAGCGGGGAGAGGCAACAATACGCCAACATTTGGCGATGTGACAAGCAACAGTTGGATACAGAAGCACAATACCCCAGAAGTTAGCTTACTCTAGAGGCTCAAACTGTCACTCCCCAAGCTTTGGCGACAAATCCTGCAGAATCGATGATTTGAAGGCCCTCTTCACTGATGAGAATGTGCACAATGCTTTATAACAGAACAGAATATCCAGTACAATGTAACAGAACAGAACAGAATATCCAGGAAATGCTTACAATTACTTGCAGCAGTAAAAACATAGAACGCATGATATTCGCCGAATTAAGCTTTAATGGATACATCGAGCAGTGTACACAAGCCATTCCTGTTTCTTAGATATTTGTTAAATATGCAATGCATATTTTAACTTAAACAGGATCGTTTATCGTCGGTAACCGCAGCGGCGGTATTACCAGGGTATCACTCAGAATGGACAAGGTTCACGTAATGGATTTTTGGTTGCCAAAAAAAAACCGGTAATAATACTTCGCAGACAAAACTGAAATATTTTTACCACAGAAGCATTTACAGAATAATTTAATAATTTCACTTAGGGGTTGCCATCGAATTAAAAACCTTCTCGTAGCAATGACGTCACATATGTGGAGGTCCCGAAGCGGCCAAAGCCCGAAACGCACAGAGAGCCATACGTTGGATTGTTCCATGCAAAGTTTTTCAACCGACTCGCGTCATAGATACTACGGCGAGGGCTTGTGATACTGCAATGCTACCAATTTTTACGAAAATATGAAGCTTGGAAGGGTAGGTAATCCATTATAGTGGTAATATAGCAACTAACATTTTTGTTTCAAATCCGGCGCAATGCGGTGCGTATAAATAGCAAAAGCTTGTCATATATTGATGGGTAAAATGAGTAAAATAATGGAAAAGGCAATGACATAAATTGTGTGTGGCTTAGCTGAACAAACACCATCGCTTCCCCTCAGCAATGGCTGCCCAGCAGAGTAAATTTTTTAAGAGCAAGAATTGCTTGAATATTGTGCACTTTTTTCTTCTTTTTCATGGGAGGTTAGGTTAGTTTATGTTAGGTTAGGCTATGCTACCATTTTTTCTTCTTCTTTTTTTGCATTGTTTGTATGCAATATTACCCATCTCCAAGCCAACTTTTGGTGTTATTTTGCCAGCCAACTGAAAAGTATGCATTTGCAGAGAAAACGAGTAGCCACATCATGTTGACTACATCGATGAACATTGCGCTGAAAAAGAAATTCCAAGAATTTTAAAAAAATACATTAGAGCACAAATTTGCCAAATTGTCATCCTCAGCATGCTGCAGTCAGCTAGAAAATATAAATTATCTTCACTTAATGCTAATATGAAAAGGCTGTGGACATCCATGTTTCCAAGAAGATGGATATTAACAAATCACAGCTCCCATCTTTATAAAAAGTATACTTCTATTCTATGGGTTTTCACAAAAAAGGAAAATAAAATCACCGTTTTCAAGCTATACCCTGATGTGAAAAACGTCAATGTTTACACTTCTGAGGAAAATACTTTGGTTCCAGCCTCCCCCTCATCCTTAGGCGTGCGTGCCCACGCCTATCAAAATACTCGTACTCCTGTCTACCAGCGATACATATGCATAGAAATGTTCGTCGCATCAAGCAGGGCCACCAGCAATGATCAGCGGACTGTCTCGGCGTGCTTAATCGCTCGACAACGTCCTCATCTTGTCGGCCGCCGGGAGGCCGATGAACATTGCTTCTGGCTTACTTGCAGTTGCATTGGTATACATCGGCAAAAACAAGAATAATAGCGCCGTTTTATACGATCCATTTACCACTGACGATCGGATGTGATCCAAGCTAGAACAGTCGCGATTATTTCGAACTAGCAGCGTCCCAAATGGAAGATATAATGGGCGGCAGTCAAGCATCGCTGAACTATACAGATGTGACGTCACAGATATTTTGACCAATCACAAGGCGAGGCATTCTGAGGTGCTTCTCTGAATTATCTAAGTAATTTAGAGATTTTGAAGAAATAAATGAATGCCACTATCATCTTTAAAATTAAAAATCTGGTCGGATAGTGAACAGCACTAGTGAAACTTGAAACATAAATACAGCTTGTCTCGACATAAAACTTGTCCATTTGTCTATTAAGGTCACGTGTGTGACCTTAATCCCATAGGATCTTGTCTTGCTCAGGACATAGGTCAATGTTTGTTCAAGGTCTTCCCTCAGGGCCAAAACATAAACTTAAGCCCTACCCTATCTGTTCTGATCCTTCAGTCTTATCACGATCCTACCCATGACCGTAGATCATGGCGCCCGTGGCTGACGCGCTCACATCAGGGCAGCACATATACCAGTACCAGCCCCGCAATCTTCCTCTATCCTTTCTTATCCTATCCATTGCACATGCATTGTTCAAAATGCATGCACCACCACATCGCAACGGAAAGTTAATAGCCACTGCATTGGGTGGGTGCGTTTGCTGTACAAATACAAATTATCGAGCAGCAGCTTGTAGGATGTAGCGACATGTCTGCTTTCAACGTCTACTCTGGCATCGGTGTGCCATACATCCGCGCAATTTCTATTTTCTAAGTTGGTGCTTGGCTGTCAGAGCGCACACAATAGGTTACTCGTCACAGTTTGAGCGACCACGTACATCGGAACGAGCGGTTCGTGACGTTTCTCGTGCCCACTCCGGCCACATTTCTAGTGGGGAACCACCACCTGGAGAATACAATTAGATGAACCCATGCAATCTTCACGGAGTATTTTTAATATCCGCACTGCATGAGTTAGTCTCTAGCTGCCTATTTTCACACATAAAGAACATCCACGAAGTACATAAAATGCATCACAGTAATGTATGCAACAACATCGAACAAGCCAAAAATACGTAATAATGAATTCGACCCGCACACAGGCAAAGGTAGCAAGAGCAAGACTACTATTATAAGTTGAAAACAATCTGAAGGTCAGTTAAATTTTGAAAACAGGTGACAAGGCAAGCCTGCATGAATAACTTTTTTAATCCTAGTGATTCACGAAATTCAAGAAACAAAGGTGAGAACTTAGATGTGTATTAAATAAGCAATTTGAGAAGCAGATTACAGCAACATGTGGGATTAATGCACAGTATGTGGAAGCAATGCAGAAGTATGTGGGAGCAGTGCAGCAGTACGTGGGATTAATGCAGCAGTATGTAGGAGCCATGCAGCAGTATGTGGGATTAATGCACCAGGATGTGGGAACAGTGCAGCAGTATGTGGGAGCAGTGCAGCAGTATGTGGGAGTAGTGCAGCAGTATGTGGGAGTAGTGCAGCAGTATGTGGGATTAATGCAGCACTATGTGGGATTAATACAGCAGCATGTGGAATTAATGCAGAAGTATGTGGGAACAGTGCAGCAACATATTGGATTAATGCAGCGGTATGTAGGAGCCATGCAGCAGTATGTGGAATTAATGCACCAGGATGTGGAAACAGTGCAGCAGTATGTGGGAGAAGTGCAGCAGTATGTGGGAGCAGTGCACCAGGATGTGGTAGCAGTGGAGCAGTATGTGGGAGCAGTGCACCAGGATGTGGGAGCAGTGCAGCAGTATCTGAGAGGAGTACAGTGGTATGTGGCAATAATGTAGTAGCATCTGGACTAGACGTGACCACATTCGATGCCACTCCTTCGATACTGATGACGTCTGACAAGACCGTTAAGCAGACACTCCCAGTAATGTGCAGCGCAGCCGGTACTCTCGATAGCGTGTCTGCTGGCCAGTTCACCTGACTCGACGCTGCAGTTGACTGATGGTTCTCGTGGCATCCGCCAGGTGCCGCCGCTGTCGGTGACCGCGGTACACTGCCTGGATGACTGTGGCGGCGCGGCGACGGTAGGCAGCCTCGGCCATTTGGAGGTCACCTGCCGACAGAATGGGCCGGTGTTCCTAAAAGCCGACAATTTGAACTGACGTAACTGACCCCGAACTTCCACCCTATAAATGCATAAAATACAAGTGTGTTTTCCATTCTGTCCTCGCTGAGCCAAAAAGACCATTAAATCGATTGAGATTCGTGGCTGTCACATACATGGGAATGCATTGGATGGCACTAAACTTCCAGATTTTTTCCCATCCATAGGCTTTTTAGCAGACAACGAACACGAAAGGAATTTGAGAATATTTGAGAATAACCCCAGGACCACGGGACATATCACCCGGCTGTCCGGTTGGGCAACAGCCGGCGGTCGCACACAATCTCCGTCACTGAACCGACAGACCCCAGGACCACGGGACATATCACCCGGCTGTCCGGTTGGGCAACAGCCGGCAGTGAACACAATTCCGTCACTGAACCGACAGACCCCAGGACCACGGGACATATCACCCGGCTGTCCGGTTGGGCAACAGCCGGCGGTCGAACACAATCTCCGTCACTGAACCGACAGACCCCAGGACCACGGGACATATCACCCGGCTGTCCGGTTGGGCAACAGCCGGCGGTCGAACACAATCTCCGTCACTGAACCGACAGACCCCAGGACCACGGGACATATCACCCGGCTGTCCGGTTGGGCAACAGCCGGCGGTCGAACACAATCTCCGTCACTGAACCGACAGACCCCAGGACCACGGGACATATCACCCGGCTGTCCGGTTGGGCAACAGCCGGCGGCCAGTGGTCCATGAATGAAGGTGGCACCTAGATACCGTACGGCCTGCTATGAGGCACCTGCCTCACATGCTAATTACAGAAGCTCTCCCGTCATCATACCGTCATCAGTAACTGATGACGACATATCAGTAGCTGATGACGATACATTACACATTTGTGACACATTAATCATTTTAAAGATCAACTGTAACGCTGACATCATCAGATATCCTGAACATCATGAACGAGGTCTCTTGCAGAAGTGAGCTCACTTAAGAGATGGCCGCTTGACGTACGAAGAACAAAAGGCCTACACTAAACATGAAAACCTCTTCCTGATTGATGTTCCCAGATGTAGCTGGACTGCCAACCATATTGCCCGAGGGCAAACACACGTGCACAGATACACATACTTACATACATAAACACATAAAAATACACATACGCACGCATGCACACGAGCGCGCACATACATTCGCATGGATACACACATGCAAAACGACACAAAGAGAAGCATACACAAACACATACCACATGGATTCTTAGTCACGAGGCGGAATGGCATGCGGCGGGTGTCAAACATAATGCTGTGAAACTTGAAATGAACCATGAAGATGCAGTGAAATGCAGGACCAGAGTGATTGTGTCTGTGCATTCATTCTGTCTTTTTGAGTCCTTAATTTCACCACTCTTGTCGACGATCTTACCCGGACTGTGCTTACCGGACATAACTGTGTCGCCAAATTTCCTCAGCAGGAGGTCAAAGCCGTCGCTCTGCCATCGCTTGAGTACGGGTCGGATGCCATGGTACTTGTGACAGAACAGATCTAGCACATCTTCATCACTCTCCAGCATTGTCATCAGTAGGCTCACTATGGAGCTGTCCACAAACGTCGACAATCAGAAGCAATACCCTCCAGCTGAACTTTCTAAGAAATGTAATGAGACATATAGTGTCGGACGCCTGACCGACAGAGCAAAAATTGCCAATACACGCACCTTTTAGGAGATAGTGACCCAGCGGGAAATGGATCAATGCCGGCTACAAATACAAATTGAACGCCACTGCGTATGATTTTGAGACCACAGCATGCTGGGGAGGGGGATCATGATAACGTGGGTACAAAAACTATCAGCTTCACAGATATTCTTCAATGCTAACCAAAGCCAACACATTATCTGAAGAACATACACGTTCTCACTGCTGGTTAAATTTTCGTGAATCTTCATTTTTCCACAATCATGCTTTAAATAAAATATAAAGCAGTTTTTGCAACGAAATAATCATTGCGATCATGCGCATTTCTATGGTCAATATTTTACACAACCCATTCCTCTAAAAAACAACCTTGCGAGGATACCCTTCGGGACTAACCCTTAGTCATAACCTTAGAAACGCTGCTACCTGGGCTCATCAGCCTCCTAACTAAGATACTGAAATTGGCGTATTACGGGTGGGGTGTCGGCAGCTTCAATTAGAAGTGGTTGGAATCATGTCAAAAATACATATCACGCTCGTTGCACCTCCCCTCACACCCACGGGAAGCAAAATACTTTCGACGAGTTTCTCACAAAAGATCTACCAACATGCAAACTAACTTAAAAATTGCGTTATATAATCCAAGGCTAGGTCATGAAGCGCCATTTATATTCGAAGTACACAGACACACGAATGCTATCTGGTGACACCACGGCTGCGATAACGATCTCGGTGGGTCGTTATCGCAGCTCGTCTCTTAAGGTTTGGAACGCATCAGCTGCAAATAGTGGATCCTGGCATTCACAATATTGTCCAGTGTTGGCATTATTGGTAGACAGTCTATATACCATATCACAGTCAGCCGGTACACTTGCTCACCATGCACATGTGTCACTGATGGTGGACAGTCGGTACACCAGCTCACCGTGCACATGTTGTGTCACTGACGGTGGACAGCCAGTGCACCAGCTCACCATGCACATGTTGTGCCACTGACGGTGGACACTCGGTATACCAGCTCACCATGCACATGTTGTGTCACTGATGGTGGACAGTCGGTACACCAGCTCACCATGCACATGTTGTATCACTGACGGTGGACAGTCGGCACACCAGCTCACCGTGCACATGTTGTATCACTGACGGTGGACAGTAGGTACACCAGCTCACCATGCACATGTTGTATCACTGACGGTGGACAGTAGGTACACCAGCTCACCATGCACATGTTGTATCACTGACGATGAGCAGTCGGTACACCAGCTCACCATGCACATGTTGTATCACTGACGGTGGGCAATCGGTACACCAGCTCACCATGCACATGTTGTATCACTGACGGCAACGGTAGGTACACCAGCTCACCATGCACATGTTGTATCACTGACGGTGGGTAGTCGGTACACCAGCCCGCCATGCACATGTGTCACTAACGGTGGACAGTCGGTACACCAGCTCACCGTTCTCATGTTGTGTCACTCACGGTGGACACTCGGTATACCAGCTCACCATGCACATGTTGTGTCACTGATGGTGGACAGTCAGTACACCAGCTCACTGTGCACATGTTGTGTCACTGACGGCGACAGTAGGTACACCAACTCACCATGCACATGTTGTATCACTGACGGTGGACATCCGGTACACCAGCTCACAATGAACATGTTGTGTCACTGACTGTGGACAGCCAGTACACCAGCTCACCATGCACATGTTGTGTCATTGATGGTGAACAGTCGGTACACCAGCTCACCGTGCACATGTTGTGTCATTGACGGTGGACAGTCGGTACACCAGCTCACCATGCACATGCTGTGCCACTGATGGTGGACACTCGGTATACCAGCTCACCATGCACATGTTGTGTCACTGATGGTGGACAGTCGGTATACCAGCTCACCATGCACATGTTGTGTCATTGATGGTGGACAGTCGGTATGCCAGCTCACCATGCACATGTTGTGTCATTGATGGTGGACAGTCGGTACACCAGCTCACCATGCACATGTTGTGTCATTGATGGTGGACAGTCGGTACACCAGCTCACCGTGCACATGTTGTATCATTGACGGTGGACAGTCGGTACACCAGCTCATCGAGCAGCTCTAGGAAGCCGTCATCATGTGCCAGTGCGGCTCTGAGCTTGCCCCCGAGTCGGAGCACCATGGCGGTGATGGTGGCGATGGCAGCTGTACAAATGCGACCGTTCTCAGCGGCCAACAGCGCCACCATATCTTGTGAAGTCAGCTCTATCGACAATACCAGGCATATTGAAACATAGCCCCATACTGACACAGCACACTTATCAGGATATCAGGTCTGTTGGGACACAGCAGCATGTCTGTCAGGGCACAGCATCAGGCCTGTTGGTGCACAGCATCATGACTGTCAGGGCACAACACCAGGTCTATTTGTGAACAGCATCATGTATGTTAGGGCAGAGCACCAGGTCTGTTGGATCACAGCATCAGGCCTGTTGGTGCACAGCATCATGTCTATTGGGGCACAGCAGCAGGTCTGTTGGGGCACAGCATCATGTTTGTTGGGACACAGCACTAGATATGTCAGGCCACAGCACCAGGTCTGTTGGGGCACAGCACCAGATCCGTCAGGCCACAGCACCAGGCCTGTTGGGGCACTGCACCAGGTTTGTAAGGTCACAGCACCAGTCCTGTCAGAGTAAGCAGTAATATGAATTAGATTTTGACATATTTAAAGGGATTGATAATGTGAAACTGCATAATGGTCTTCAATTTAGAGCATCACAAGGGGTAATCAATTCAGGTTACACATGTCAATGTGTAGGACAGCTAAGCACCAACAGGCTTCAGTCAGTGTGGATGAGCAATGTAATACACTGCTTGGTGATGTAGTGGAGAACCCCTGTTTAATGGATTACAAAATGAGAGTGGGTAAATTATTTAACTCCCAGAATCTTAATTTTGAATTCGAAGTTGTGCAGTAGGGTGATAAACATTGGACTGGATGGGATTGATGCTAGTAGGTGTATATTGTTCAGGTCCGATCATGACAAGTCCTTGATATATTATCATTCAGTGGTTTACAAAGCACTTTATGCACGATCGCGGCTAATGGCTCCGCCCACATGGTTTCGCCGGTGGGCCGCGGGATTGGGAAATGTTCCGAGTGGTGGGAGTGCTCAACCCAGAACCTAAACATACAGAGCTCAACACCTTAACCACTTGGCCACCCAGACGTCCACATGTCATTGATAGGTGGTGGATGGTTCCTCATTGTAATTGCTTGAAAGCATGGTCGGTAATTTCTTCCTGTGTTGCTGACCTCAATGTCAACAAGATCAGCTACACTGTTTCATCAAGGGAATAATTGAAGGAATTGAGAGAACATAAATGACAGATGATAATCAGCCAGAAAGTGGTAAATTGGAATGGATTACCTAAGGAGGTGGCAGAGAGTCTTTAACTGAATGTGCTTTTAAAAAACATTAATGTTTTTCTTAGCACTTGACCAGTGAATGGTCCAGGTATTAAAACTTCCCAACGTCCGAATACAGTTTCACAGTTTTTCTAACCTCAAGTCTTTTCTGAACAGTGAAGGTCATTTTAACTTCTTATCTGTCTACAATGGCTTACAACCAGGAAGCACAGGTCTTTCTTAACCACATACAAAATCTTTAATCGCGTTGGTTCCGATAATTCGCCATCTATTAACGCTGTGCAGGAGTCAAATTAACGCTTGATGTGAAGAGCACAACTGGCCGTGTTCACCCCAGCTCACGTTCAGACACGAGTGCCACAGATGAAGATGGCACCAGACTGGTGACATCCTCCAAAGTTTCCACAATCCCTGGCACGAGCTCCCCATAGTTGGATGCCTCACTAAGGTGAAGTGCAGCACGTCGCAGCCTTTCCTCCATTTGAACCTGAAAACAAGATGCCATGCTGTATGAATGAGAAGAATGTCTAAGTAATGACTTCGAACAGGGAATATTGATGACAGTTCCCCAGTAGACAGATGGACAGACAGGAGGGTGGGACGGGCGGAAGACGCTCGGTACGTTTCTGGTTGCATCAATGATATGCTGTTACATTGCTATTCACACTTGCTGACATACTGAGCTGCACCATCCACAAAAAGTTGAATTCCTGTGCAAGAGTGATAAGTGGTCGAAGAAAGTACTAGCATGCAAGCGATGCTTCACCAGAAGTCAAACAGCTCAGTACTTTGAATGCGTACACCACATAACGTACCACCGCATACATAATACAAGTTGGCTCCAAGTGCTAACAGTGCAAACATTGTGGTTTCGAGTGCCACAATGATAGACTGATGATTGCTATATGACCAATGACGTTGGTTGGTTATTGGTTTTACGACACGTCGACCGTTGAGTCATATAGCGTCGCCAATCTCTCACGCCGATTGGTCGTGGGCAGAGTAGCGACAGTTGACTCGAACCCACAATATTTTGATTGTGAGACGAGCATCTTACCCCTAGACCACTCGTCCCCGACCAATGACGTTGATGCACTCTCAATCCGAAATAATTAACTAACCAGCTAGCCAACAAATCAACCAACCAACCAGCCAGCAAATATAAAAACAACTAGCCAAACAAGAAACAAACCAACCAATTAAACAGCCAACTAACTAACTAGCCAACCAATGAACTAACTGAACTAGCAATGATAGAAGGCCCACTCTCTATCCATTTGCAATTATTTGCATTACTGCTGCACAAATACCCTTCACAGAAGACAAATAATACCTTCATCAGTTCATCTGTACCATTTTCAACCAGAGTGGCACACCAAGTTTCTCTGAGACAAAGGATTTGCTGTGCAGTTGTGCACATAAAAAGGGCAGAATCTCTATTTACACTGACAATGCTTTCAATAACTTACTTTGGATGCTCAGAACATATATTTCAATTGCATGAGTCCAGCTTACTAACTCCCACTCTAGCTTGTATCATCGAATGCCATCACTTCTGACCTGGTGGTCACACTTGCCACAATTTGACCATGGGATGCCTTGAGCTTGGCATTTGCTTGCCACTCACCAGGTGGCTGCCTCAAAACTGATGCAAGGAATGTTCATCCCTATTCAACAGATTTTCATTGTGACAGGTGGACTTCCATCAGCTGCAAGAGCACTAACATCATCACCTGATGCCTGGGGGATATTTGTAGTGATGATTATGATTGTGTATTTCTTTTCCAAATGAAAAGTAATAATTTGCATAAAAAATGAGTGGTCACATCTTTTTCACATTAAAATACATTGCATTCAAAAAAATTACAAAGAAACAAATTTTGGTAAGCATAAAGTAAACAAATGGGCTAGGTTTGGTTAGATTAGGTTAGTTTATGTTTTTGTAAGTTGGAAAATTCTTCACAAAATTTTCAATTAAAAAAATCATTTGCACAGAAAATAAGTGGTACCATCATCTTAGTCACCTTCAGAAATATGGCATTCTGAAGAAAAATTCCATAAAATAAAAAAGAAACACTTTTTAAGACAAATTTACCATTTTCTTTCCTAAAAAGAAAATGAGTTCTTCATTTTCTTTAAAATCAGTTCAAGCTAACTTAGCTTTGGTTGGGTTAGGTTTTATACCTACCTAATTTGATTTTTTTAGAGAAAACATTTGTACGGAAATTTTCCATTCAAGGAAATAATTTGCTTTCTGGTATGAATTGCTAGGCTAGGTTAGGTGGTATATATCAAGATCAAGGTATAATGTGACTTTTTTATTTTCATATGGGGTATTTGAATGTGGAAATGATGATGTGACTACTCATTTTCTCTGCAAATGATTACTTTTCAGTTGGCAAAGAAATACACTAGCAAAATCTTCACTCTACAAATATAGCATATTGCATATACTGGTTTTCTGGTTAGGTTAGGTTAGGTTAGGTTAGGTTATGTTTTGTTATGTTTATGTTATGTTAGGCTAGGTTAGGTTATGTTAGGCTAGGTTAGGTTATGTTAGGCTAGGCTAGGTTAGGTTATGTTAGGCTAGGTTAGGTTAGGTTAGGTTAGATTATATTATGCTGATACATTTTATATATTATGCTGAAAATGAGTGACCACATCACCTTCATCATGTCAGAAAGCATACCATTACAAAAAAAAAAATCACATTTTACCTTGATCTTGATATTTACCCCAAGGGTATATGACTTAAAAATAATCATTTGCTGTGAAAATGAGTGACTGCATCATCATGTCAGAAAGCATACAATTACAAAAAAAATCACAAAAATAACATTTTACCTTGATCTTGATATTTACCGGTTAGGTTAGGTTATGTTACATCATTTTTCTTCATTTTAAACATTACCTTTTATGCTACATTACCTAACTCCAAGCCATTTTTGGGTGATATTTTACCTCCCAACTGAAAAGTATGTATTTGCAGAGGAAATAAGTGGTCACATCATGTTCAGCACATTCATAAACATTACATTAGAAACAGAAATTCTATGAAATTATAAAAATTACCGTAATCTGCAAAATTACCGATTCGGGGTTATTGCCCAGTCAAGCAGAATGTGGGCGATTATCTACGCGAACCATCCAACTTACAGGGTAGGTACCGGGGCCCACCAATATCGTTTGGCAACTGGTGACGTCACATTGGCTGAACAATTGCTGAGTCCCGTAGTCGCTCCAGCCAAACTTCCGTGTTTTCCACACGACATTTCCGATGTTAAATACCATCAAAATGGGACAAAATCGGTTTCATTTGAAAGTTTGAAGAATCTTGTCCACGAATATGACACGTATTTTCCACTAACACTAGGACGTTTTGCTTGGACCCGCGCTGACTGTATTCATGTCGAGCGCCGCAGGAATCGCGCAGTGCCACGGGTAGTAGCAGTGTGATGAGACAGGCCAACTGAAGATCACGGCTGGGAAGGAGGGGTAGGAGCACGTAAGAGATAACTGTTCCAACATAATTCCTCCCCACTCGGCGCAGGGGCGTAAACAAGGGTGGGGGGCACTGGGGGCATGTGCCTCCCATGGGAATGTGGTACCCCTCCGGCCAGGAAAAGGCGCTAACATTATATTTAGGCTCCCAGAGGAGGTACAGATACTGGTTGGAATGTCACGCCCTTATCACCCATGTGCAGATACGGAACCTGCAGCTGGTTTTAAGGATTTTTCCCGTATTTTTCATTCCTATGCGTCTAGACCAGGGGTGTTCTTTGATATATTTTTAGGGGCAAATGCCCCCTAAGTGTTGGCTCTGCCCTCCAATATTTTGGACTTTTAACATGGGGTACCATGGAACATGCGTTCCATTGATGTGGGGTTTCCCATTAACTTCATGTATTTTGCACCGCAATAATCTCTAGTGTAATAATCAATAATATATGTATATATATATACGTATATATATATATATATATATATATATATATATATATATATATATATATATATATATATATATATATATATATATATATATATATATATATATATATATATATATATATATATATATATATATATATATATATATATATATATATATATATATATATATATATATATATATATATATATATATATGCCGGCCATTACGGAAGATTTTGAACAGGAGGGAGAGGGTTGAAATCCACTGACTTCGTTACGATGGTGATAGGTTTGGCACCTTGCAGCGTTAAATTAAGTTGTTCCTACTCATCTTAGCATAAAATGATAATGGGTACTTATGAAAAATGCTGGTCCAAATCCGGCGACTATTTGTATGAGTGTTACTTGAGCCATCTCGAAATCTGTTTTCCCCCACATGCAAATACCAGGTACGCCACTGTCCACGCTACTCTGTCTGGGATGTGTGAACTTTGAGCCTTAATCACTGAAAGGGGCTTAGACCTCCAATGTAAAATTCAGCCAATGAAATGTAGGTGTTTCTGTTGTTGGGGAAGGGAAGGTAGTGCGAACAGTAGGAGCAGTTCCTCCCGCAACCTCAAAACACTGCAGCTTAAAGCTGTGGATTCCTTGTTTTTTCAAACAAACATTTCGAGACATTTGGATAAAAACCTTGACTTTTCCCCTGCACCAACCTTGAAGGCCTGTCCATATCACTGACCATGAGTGTATCCCAGAGTGAGGCCACAAGGTGACCAACCCCTCCCTGAACTGACGAAATTTTAATTGAAATTGATCTGACATTGAATACCCAGTGTACTGAAGCCTATAATATTGGTATGAATACACACAGCCATGTGTCAGCCCCTTTTCCACACCATTTTGGATTAAGAGAAGATCACAGATATAATTAATAATTACTGTTTTCCAATATTACTACCAGGTATTCCTACCAAATGCGGAAATTATTTGCTATCTCAGAAAAATGCACCTTACTTGTCATGAAAAGAGGTGGCTTAGTGCTTTATTCATCTTTTTAGGCATGCATGGTTACAAATCCTCTTCTTAATAGCATCTTTTGCACTGCAGTTGGTCCAATTTTTCTCCCAAGTGCACTCAGTGTGCCTTTTTCTTTAGGGGTCATGGGTCTCTGTGAACCAGCTGATGCACACAGTGCACCTCAAGTTACTAAGATTACAGTATAGGATGTGACCATGTGTAGACGGGTGACGTCATGGTCCCGCGCGTCGCCAAGGCGACGCGTGCATTCCGATTGGCTTGTTGCTTTCGCGCCAAAAGATACCCGGCCGCGGGAGTGTGAGAATAAAGCGGACGGTGACCGGACGTGCGGTACGCCCGGGCGGGTTGGACTTGAAAGCTGTCAGACGTGTTAGCAATTCGGACCCAGCGACTACATTGGTGGCAGCGGTGGGATTGACAGCTTTCGGATCGTCTGACTCGCACGACGGAAGCCAGATGACTCGATTGAGTGTTGTGGCGGACTGAGAACTGAGGAGCGGATTCGCGTCGTCGGAATCCTGTCGTAACGGTGTGTAGTGACTTATGACTTGGCTCGGTGTGACGCGTGAGTGCAGCAACTTACACAGAAGGATTGCGTGCAAGTGATGAGTTTGGGGGTCGCGAGCAAGATGGCGGCCCTGCCAGATACAGGTTCTGGTGAGTGCTGTGGTCGCCTAGCAACGACAGACTAGCAGGCGCCTCCAGTACTCGTCTGCGCGCCAGCTGATTGAGATGACGTAACGACTCCGCGTAGCAACGTGGCATCTCGAGGACACGACTAAGGCCCTACGCAGGACTGACTCGCAACTCCTGCGTGCGATTCTCAGCGTCGGAACCGTGAGTGCCTTGTCAAGGCGAGGCATATATGTCGGTTTAATGAGGCGCGTGGCGTGATTCAGTCGAGCCAGACGCGTTTGGATATTGGAAGTGTCGAGTGACTAGTATAAGCCGTGTTCACAAGTCTGTAGTTGAAGCCCATTGGAACTAGCAGAATGGAGCCAAGGTTTGTTATGGTTGGTATGCCAAGCTTCGACGGAGGTGGCTCGGTGCAGAGATTTTTGGACGACTATGAGAGGTTCAGTAGGCTTCATGATTGGGACGAGAGCCGGAAGTTGGATATGTTGCCATTGTGTCTAACAGGAATCGCAAGGGATGCGTTCGATGCCCTTGGTGCCCGACAGAAGGATATTGCAGTATATTGCATATACTGGTTTTCCGGTTAGGTTAGGTTAGGTTAGGTTATGTTTTGTTATGTTTATGTTATGTTAGGCTAGGTTAGGTTATGTTAGGCTAGGTTAGGTTATGTTAGGCTAGGCTAGGTTAGGTTATGTTAGGCTAGGTTAGGTTATGTTAGGCTAGGCTAGGTTAGGTTATGTTAGGCTAGGTTAGGTTAGGTTAGATTATATTATGCTATGATACATTTTATATATTATGCTGAAAATGAGTGACCACATCACCTTCATCATGTCAGAAAGCATACCATTACAAAAAAAAAAAATCACATTTTACCTTGATCTTGATATTTACCCCAAGGGTATATGACTTAAAAATAATCATTTGCTGTGAAAATGAGTGACTGCATCATCATGTCAGAAAGCATACAATTACAAAAAAAATCACAAAAATAACATTTTACCTTGATCTTGATATTTACCGGTTAGGTTAGGTTATGTTACATCATTTTTCTTCATTTTAAACATTACCTTTTATGCTACATTACCTAACTCCAAGCCATTTTTGGGTGATATTTTACCTCCCAACTGAAAAGTATGTATTTGCAGAGGAAATAAGTGGTCACATCATGTTCAGCACATTCATAAACATTACATTAGAAACAGAAATTCTATGAAATTACAAATTACCGTAATCTGCAAAATTACCGATTCGGGGTTATTGCCCAGTCAAGCAGAATGTGGGCGATTATCTACGCGATCCATCCAACTTACAGGGTAGGTACCGGGGCCCACCAATATCGTTTGGCAACTGGTGACGTCACATTGGCTGAACAATTGCTGATTCCCGTAGGCGCTCCAGCCAAACTTCCGTGTTTTCCACACGACATTTCCGATGTTAAATACCATCAAAATGGGACAAAATCGGTTTCATTTGAACGTTTGAAGAATCTTGTCCACGAATATGATACGTATTTTCCACTAACACTAGGACGTTATGCTTGGACCCGCGCTGACTGTATTCATGTCGAGCGCCGCAGGAATCGTTCGATCGGGATGCGTTCGATGCCCTTGGTGCCCGACAGAAGGAGTCTTATAGTGAAGTTGAGCTCGGCCTGAAGGGGAGTTTCAGCAGTGGTAGCTCTGTGGACCACCATGTGGCCCTTATGGATCTCAGGTACGACCCATCCCAGTCGCAAGATGCGTTTGTGATACGGCTTAAGAAGATTCCCCGGGACAGGCATTGGAGGGTCTGCTATACAACCATTTCCTGTCGGCACTTCCAGGCGACCTGTACTCGCCTGTTGTCGCGTCGGGAGCGAGTACTTTTGAGGATGCAGTGGCAAAAGTACGACACGTGTGCAGTGCCGCTCGGCACGTGATGCAGCCGGTGCGCCAGATGGCTGCAAGGGGGCCCAGCCTGAAGCGTCAGCTTTTGCTCGGTTAGAGAAGAGGATAGCCGAATTAGAGCTCCAAGTCCAGACTGTACTCAGGTCCAGTGGACCTGTGCGTAGGCCGCGCGAGTGTTACGCATGTGGCCAGCCTGGTCACATGAGGTATAACTGTGACAAGCGAGATGTTAGGTGCCCGAAATGCGGTTGTCAGGGGCATGTGCCAGAAGTGTGTGGGAGGTATTTGGGAAACTTCCGCGGGTCCACCCGAGGGGCCATGGGGGGACCCGGACCCAGTCAAAGGCCGTGAGGAATGGGTTGAGAGGATGTGATTCCGGAAGGGACAAAGGGACCTGGAGAGAAACCGAGAGGGAAGCGAACATAACCGACGGTGACCCAGGCGACCGATGGGTTTCACTGAACGAGGACATGACATTTGTGGCTAAGATTTCGGGAGTCGACTGTAAGTGTCTGCTGGACACAGGCAGCAACATTAGTATTCTGAACCAAGCAGCGTTCGACCTTTTGCCAAATTCCCCGAGGTTACGTAAGACTGCAGTGCGGGCCAAGACGGCGTCACGAGATGAGCTGCCACTGGCAGGCAAAGCCACTCTGTGCTTCCATGTTGACGGAATGCCAGTGAACATGAGTGTTTTCGTGTCGGACCACATAGATGTGCCGTGCCTACTGGGGCTTGACTTTCTGCGAGCTTGTCCATGCGTGATTGATATGAAGAGAAGGAGATTGATATTAACCCCGGCTGAGTCAGTTCGCTCGGTGTCGGCGGAGGCCGTGTCAGTTGGTCGTTTGGTGATGTCGAGTAGTGTCATAATTGCACCGGGTGAGGAAACAGTTCTGAGGGCATGGGTGCCCAATTGTGACTACATAGGCTCAGCTGTAGTGGAGCCGTCGTTGAACATTGGTCTCGAGTTTGTTCCAGCAGTGGTCGATGTATTAGGGAGTTCTGTCCCATTTGTCGTCCGTAATATTACGACGGAGCCAATTAGCATTCCTAGACGCTCAGAAATTGGCGAACTTGAGGTGGGGTTCGGCGAGCACAGCTTGTACTCCTGGGGTAGTGACGGCGAGCCAGCTTCGAAATACGTAGAACCAAGTGGGCATATTGACCTGAGTAAGTCCCCATTGTCAGACTCACAGAAGGAGGCGGTCAGACGAGTTATTTACAAACATAAGTCGATGTTTGATGGTCATTTGGGCCACACCACGGTGACGACGCATACGATTGATACTGGTGACCATGCGCCTGTGAGTCAGGCGGCCCGGCGTGTACCACCCCATTTGCGGAACGAGGTGAGGGCGCAAATCGAGACATTAGTAGAACAAGGAGTACTCGAGGAGTCTGATGGAGGGGGATGGGCTTCCCCCATATGTTTGGTAAGGAAGAAGTCTGGGCAGTACAGGATGTGCGCTGACATGAGACAGTTGAATGCTGTGACGACGCCCTCGTCATATCCGATTCCGAGGATTGACGACACTATTGAGATCTTGGCAGGATCGAAGATGTGGTGTGTCCTAGATTTGAATAATGCGTATTTTCAGGTAACATTGATGAACGAGAAAGAGATAAGACTACGATTGTGACTCCATTCGGTGCACATCGGTTTGTTCGTATGCCATTCGGGTGCAAGTCGGCCCCGTCTACGTGTGCGCGTCTGTTGGATATAGTTTTAGGTGATTTGCGTCCCCTGTCGTGCGTGAACTATTTTGATGACGTCATAGTGCATGGAGCAGACTTTGATGATGTCCTGACTAAGCTGGATGCTGTGTTGGAAAGGCTACAGCAGGCAGGTCTTACGTTGAATCCGGGAAAGTGCGAGTTGGTCCGAACGGAAGTAACATTTCTGGGTCATGTATTGAACCCCGAGGGCTTGTCTGCTGACCCTGAAAATATCCGGCAGCTGGCTGAGTGGCCCACTCCACGCACCCAAAAAGAGTTGAGTAGTTTTCTAGGGCTAGCATCGTTCTTTCGGGAGTATGTGCGATCGTTCGCTGAGATGGCAGCGCCGCTGTTTTCGCTGACGGGGAAAGACGTAAAGTTTAGTTGGTCAGAGGAGGCGCTAGCATCGTTCGAAGCACTGAAGGTGGCGCTGTCGACTTCGCCTGTGATTTCGCTGCCCAGGTTCGGCGCGGACGCTGGTATGTTCATTCTGGACTGTGATTGTTCGGACTTGATTGCTGCAGCCGTTCTCCTGCAGGAACAGGATGGCGAAGAGAAACCGCTGGCGTATGCGAGTCGGAAGTTGTCCAAGTCTCAACGTAATTACATTACAACTCGTAAAGAGTTGCTAGCGTGCGTTCTGTTCGTGCAGCAGTTTAGGCACTATTTGTTGGGCCGTAAGTTTAGGACTCGTACCGACCACGCCAGCCTGCAATGGCTCATAAACTTCAAGCAGCCTTCGGGCATGCTCGCTCGTTGGTTTGAGATCTTGTCCGAGTTTGATTATGAGATAGTGTTTCGCCCGGGTGTGCAGAATCCGGTGGCGGACGCGCTGAGTAGGCGTCCGGTAGACAGAGTGGATGCGGAGACACAGACCGGCGAACTAGCTGAGTCAGTTCGCGAGGTGGATGCTTCCTCCTGGTCCTTGAGTTATCTGCGACAGGAACAGGATAAGGACCCTAGCATAAGTGAAATTGGGAAACATTTGTCGGCTGGAGTTAAGCCGCGACGAACCACGGTGTCAGGTTCCTCTAGGCCACTGTTTAAGCAGTGGAGACGACTGCAGTTGATTGATGGCATTTTGTATCGAATGTACAAGCCACGCGCTGGTGAGAGCGAGCGGTTGCAGCTGGTGGTTCCAAGGCAGCTGGTGCCGGGAGTACTAACCTCGCTTCATGCTGGTCCAACAGGAGGACATTTTGGGGCCGATAAATTGTTGGCCCAGGCGAGGATTCGGTTCTGGTGGAGTCAGATGTCGGCTGAAACCGAGGAGTTTTGTCGCAAGTGCCAGAAGTGCACCTTACACAGTCAACCGATCCCGCGGCCACGTGCATCCCTTGGTGAGCTCTACTCAGATGAACCTTTTCATACGATTTCCATTGACTTTTTGACCGGTCTGCCGATTACCGGAAGCGGGAACAAGCATCTGTTGGTTGTGTGTGATCACTTCACCCGCTGATGTGAGGTGTATCCTCTTCCGGATATGAAAGCGACGACAGTGGCGACGACCATTGTGAACGAGTTTGTCGCTCGGTTCGGCTGTGCACGGCGCTTGCACTCCGATTGCGCCGCGAATTTTGTAGGGTCAGTCATGACGGAAACCTGCCGTATCCACGGCATTGAAAAATCACGGATTTCCGCGTACCACCCCGAAGGTAACTCAAAGGTCGAAAGGATAATGCGGACTATCATCACGATGTTGGCGAGATATCTAGATGACAATCATTCGGAATGGGATGTTCATCTGCCGCTGTTGATGCTCGGGTATCGGTCCCAGGTGCATTCGTCGCTCGGCTATTCGCCCTACTTTCTCATGTTCGCTTGAGAGCCCCGGCTCCCAGCGGAAGCGAATCTGCACGCGCCTACGGTGGCGAAATCTCGGACGGTGTCCGAGTACGTGGACAACCTGTGTACCAGTCTGCGCAAAGCGAGAGTTTAGGATCGCTGCGTCGAATAGGCGACACGCGCGCAACAAGAGAGCCTACGAAAAGAAGCTGAGCGAGCATACCTTTCAGGCTGGTGATCAGGTCCTGTTGTATAAGAGTGTCGTGCCGAGAGGTCAGTATTATAAGTTAGTCCGCCCCTGGAAGCCGGCAACAGTCCTAAGCCGAGTGGGTGATGTAAATTATCGGATACGTCTGCACGGGAGCAGAAAGACGATTCTAGTGCATCATAACAGACTGCAACCAACGACCGCTCAGGTGACCAGGGATGCAGTGCCTGGATGTGCAGCTGGTGTAACAGACACACCAGCAGGACGTGGCTTGAGTGTGGATGATGAGAGGCAGGGCGTCGGTGAGCCGCTGGCCCTGGCGTCCGGGGTTGGGTCACCCGCAACACCCGTTCGATGTGGCATATTCCGACCTGGCGTGCTGGAATCTGGAGGCGAAGGGGGTTCACATCCTTCCTCCGGAAGCACCGCTCTCGGAGCTCGCGTCGTTGGGGAAAGTGGAGATCTCGGCGCGGATGCGTTAGCGGCTGGTGGTGACGACAGTAACAGCGGCGATCTGGGTCCCACCCAAGCAACTTCCGTTCAGAGGGAAGAAGGGGATGGGTGCCCCGCTGTCAGGAGAGAATCGGAATTGACGGGCACTACGGTTAGCTTAGGAATAGAAAGCCCTGATGTTGTCCCATCCGTGGAGGGAGTGGGGTCAGAGACAGGTGACCCCGGGCCTGGACTTCCCCCGAGTGTACCGCCAACTGTGTTGCGACGATCGAGTCGGGTTAAGCGAGCTCCTGGTTGGGTGTTGTTAGAATAGTCGTTAGTTACAGTGTAAACGCGTGTATGATGTGAGGTTGCGCGATGTTAGAATAAGATGCTAGTGTACCAATTGTTACAACTAGCGTTGGGCGGAAATGAGGATCCCGCCGGGGATGCGTTAGTGGATGGGCGGTTTGTTTCGGGTCTACACCACATTGTGAAACTGTGTAATGTCTGTGCGGATTGTGGAACGCTTCAGTCGTTTGGGCGCCTATCGCGAGTGCTAGATGCCTTGTGCTGAAATATAGTGCGTAGCCTATTAAGACTTGCGACGGTCTTGCGCAGTCGTGACATCAGTCTTTGTGTTGCGGATAAACCCGTTGCCATGCTGCTGACGACCACTTGTGACGATAGTTCGAATAGCGTGGCGATACATCGTGTGCCATTTCGCTCCGGTGTCATGTCTAGGTCATGTGCGTTGAGTGCGTGTGCACTTATTTTTTCAAGGTTTATAGAGTGTAGACGGGTGACGTCATGGTCCCGCGCGTCGCCAAGGCGACGCGTGCATTCCGATTGGCTTGTTGCTTTCGCGCCAAAAGATCCCCGGCCGCGGGAGTGTGAGAATAAAGCGGACGGTGACCGGACGTGCGGTACGCCTGGGCGGGTTGGACTTGAAAGCTGTCAGACGTGTTTGCAATTCGGACCCAGCGACTACACATGCACAAAGAATGCTCCAATGCATATGCACTCCAGTAAGAAAATGGCATTAATTATGAATGGTAATTCACAAGCAAATTGATTTGACAAAAGCATCATAGTTGGAAGTGAGGATATTTCCATGAAAAGGTTAGGATAGGTTAGGTTAGGTTATTCTGCATTTTTTAAAAACATTTCTTTGTATGCTATGCTACCTAAATGAAAGCCTTTTTTGGTGTTATTTTGCTCACAACCTGAAAAGTATGCATTTGCACAGAAAGTGAGTGATCCCATCATCTTAGTCACCTTCATAAACATTGCATTTTAATGATAAATTCCAAGGATTCATAAAACACATTAAAGCATACATTTACCGGTAAGCCTAGGTTCATATTTGGCAAATCCAGCTATGGTTTCAATTTCAATTCGTGAAACTTTAAGAGTTATGAACGATAACAGGTTGAGGGTTGTTGTATCCTATGAACTGAAGAAATTCTGCACCAAACTTAAGAGCATGTTCAATAACCTAGGAATCCAAACAATATTCATCAGCCTCATATTCAATTTCCCATACCAACAATCAGAAACACCGTATACCCAACCACAACAACACTCTGATGTCTTCGCTGCGACACAGATGAATATAAGCCAGGTTTTAAAACGTATTTGGAATGTTTACGTGACGTCACCATATATACCAAAATCCTGGTAGATTATACTAGAAATCTCGCACATTCCTGTTTACGTCACTAGGGCTGGAACTAGAAAACCTACGAGATTCCGTTGTACACTTTAGTATTAGTACCCAGGTAGGTACCTACCTTATTTCAGATATAAAGTTAAACAACTGGGTTTGTCACGCGGCCGTCGGAATTGCCCAGGAATTGCCCATTTTGAGGCTACTAAAAACACTCGCTGCGGTGCCGTTGAAACAATGCCATTTTCGCAGCATGGGTCTAACTTGAACGTAGTTGCTGATAAACATATGCTGCGTAAACATTGCATGGATGATGTACGCCATCCTACGTACATCATCATCATCGTACATCATCCATGACCATTGCACCAACCAGTATGGAGCTAACAACCAGCTTTGCTCCACCTTTCGATTATTTGTGTCTAAAAAGCTTACTCTCACCGAATGATAAGTCGGTGATAGCAAGTGACATTATTTCTATTATAGTAATCATTTAGCTTCGAAGACTACCAGATCACAAATTTTGTAAATACTTCCAATCCAATTATCCCAAGCCAGAGGACATACACTAAAAATGATTAGCACCTCTGTTGCTAATTGCATGCTAAGCATGGGCGGTCGGCCCATGTAAGGCACTAAGGCAGTGCCTCACCTGAGTAGAGCTGGGAAGTGTTTTTGTATGTTATTTTCGTACAAATGATGATTTCATCCACTGGAAAATAGCAAAGTTAAAAAACTGGAAATAAATATGCATTGGTGACTCGTAATTATAGTGAAAAATGAAGTTCACATTTATATCTTAGCTTCAAAACAGCTCTATCACCGGTCCGCAAAGGCATGCCTCCGCAAAATCGCCATATATTGCGCTTTCGTTTCATAACAAGTGCAGGGAATGCGGCCTTTTGGAGTTGTGTCCAGTCCTGGGTACTAATACTACTAAAGTCCATTCTACTCTTAATGGAGATCGCTGTGTGAGGGACACTTTTGAGGTACATCGGACTATGTTTTGCACAAAAATGTTCCCATTGATTCGTGAAAATAAGGGAATGTGCAGAATTGTGGGGAAGGAGCAAGTTACCTACCCACCCACTTAGGTAGGTACTAGAAGTGGCAAATACTAGAACCGAAAGCCCAATGAGGAAGTCTGTTAGTGACCAATGGGCTCTTAATGGGTTTTGATGTGATGCTTAGTCATCTATGTAAATTCCATGCATTCACTAGTGTTTCCAGGACGGACATATTAGTCAAGCCAATACAAAAATAACAGCCTGCTTTGGAGCAAACTTGTTCTTCAATCACAAATCATGCAAAACCTAGTTGCATTTTATGCAAGTGTTGCTCTGAACTCATGCTTAGGTACCTAGTTAGGCACCTACTAAGCTTTCCAAATCCAAGGAAGTTGAAAATTTGTGAGAATTATTTTTTACTTGGCCATACCAAACGACTCAAAACCAACGTTTCGAGTCTGCACAATGCATGCAAATCGGGTAAATATATAAAAGGAACCCCAGGACACTTTTGGGTAAACAAAAATATGTTTCCAGTGTCTTGATGTAATTTGAAAGAATTGTACATTTATATCTTTCGGAAATTAATTTTTTTTTACATAAGCGCTTCAAGTTGTACTTATATCGCAATAAGCAGTCATTTCATGAAGAAAAGAAGGTATTATTGTGCTTTAAGGTGGTAACAAGACAAATGCTTACACACATTTTCCTCCATAAAGCAAACAAATGGGTTAGGTTTGGTTAGGCTGTTAGGTTTTTTTTCAGTTGGAACATTTTTGTAATTTCTTTTCTTTTTTTGTTCATTTGGAAACTATAATTTTATTCTAAAGCAGCTGATGTTAGGTTGGGTTGGGTTGGGCTGGGTTTTTTAAATGTTTAAAAAGTCTTCAGAAAAAAATTGCTTTCAATTTTATAATTTTTTTTAAAAAATTGTTTTCATCAAAAGTGACGTTAGACTAGGTTAGGCTACGTTATGTTGCATTTTTCATTTTTAAAGCATTTCTTTTTATGCTATGTTAACTAATTCAAAGCCACCTTATTGGGGTTATTTTGCTCACAACCTGAAAAACAAGCATTTGCACAGAAAATGAATGGTCCCTTCATCTTATTCACATTCATAAACATTGCATTGGAATGATAGATTTCAAGAGTTCATAAAATATCCTAAAGCACAAATTTACCAAAAAGAGCATAAAATCAATCAAATGGCATTTTAAACAACCACAGAAAAAAATGTGGCAATGCAGATGTAGGTCATACAGATGTAGTACGCACTTCAACAAAATATGGGAAGAATACAGAAAAAGTGTTTTGTGTGGGCCAGCATATATTGAAGAATTATGTAATATTACAATACAAATATAACCCAACCTAATCTGACCTAACCTAACATAATCTACTGATGTTAGATCACCTAAACCTACTGATATTGGATCACCTAATCCTACTTATGTTTGATCACCTAATATCACTATATCACTGAAGTATCATCAATGTAGAAATGTATCATCTGCAGTATCAAGGCTAGGTGGCATGATTTCAAAGAAAGAATATCTTGCTGATATGTTATTTCCAAAAGAAATGGCACCTAAAGAAGTTGCTGGGTAAGTTTCATCAAGTCTAGCCCATGCTTTCTTGTTTCTGATTTGCTCTCAGGGTCTTTGGTAAACCGAAGCAAACATTAAGCAATGTATTTTACATCAAATAGGTCCTTACATGACTACTTCTTCACACACACACACACAAGTGTGTGTGTGTGTGATATGTTCATATATATATATATATATATATATATATATATATATATATATATATATATATATATATATACATAATATCTGTTATATATAATATCATCAACAATATCGACCATCATCAATAATACGAAATCTCACTGATAAATATTTGAAACATAGTTTTCTTATCTATCATATACGGAAAAATTGCACGTCATCAAGAAATAACCAGGGAGGCCAGCGCTGTTTTGGGAAGCCCAGGCAGGGGCGGATACAGAGGGATCCGGAGGCATGTACCCCTCATGGAAGGTGGTGCCCCTCCAGCCGGGAAAAGGCTCCTCTTCGGGAAGGCTCAAGTGCATCCTTACCTCAAAATGTTCAGCCAGAAGCACCCCCTGAGAGAAACAGCTGTGAATTATCGGAGCCAAAGCAATAAAGTGGGGAAAATCCGAGGTCATCTTGTTCTGTGGAGGGGAGGGGGTGGGGGGGTGTTACAGTCGCGATTATTTTTTCCGCCTCACCTCATTTGGGTGCCTCGGACTGCCCCTGATGCTAAGTGGCTGCTTCAAACAACGTTGTTCCCTAAGGATGCTAGTAACAAGCACCATATGTACTATTCGGCTGAAAGGGGCTAATTCTAGTCTGCAGGTGCTAGACTGCAAGAATGAGGATACTTGATCCTAGCAGCCACGAGTGTTATGCCAAGCAGTCCAGAATAATACAACTGCTTATATCTAGCACTGTTATAGTCCGTGCTTTTTTGGCGGCAGTTTGAACGCTCTATGGCTGCTTACAGTTAGCAATTGGGAAGCTAAAATAAGCAGCGTGGAAAAATGGCGGGAACATTAGCACCTTAACGCTGCTTGACGAAACAACTGCACGAACATTCGGCCATTTTGGTTTGGGATTCGATGGCGTGCGGATCGGTGCAGTCCTGCGGCAAGATTGAAGTGAAGAAGAGAAGTCTCTTTGGGATCAAGAGAACCTCTGGGCCCAGAATCACAAGCCTGTCGTAGTCTGTACAAGGTGGGTGTGTCTTCACAGCAAATGTTTTCCCACATCCTTGGTATAAATCTGATTATGTCAGCATCTTGCTAACCTCGCTGCATACACCCCTGAAATTACGGGCTCTGAATGACCTACGCAGTTGATGCACCCTCAAGCTGCAAGAAACATACCTGAGCTTGACAACACAGCACCAGGCATGCTTAGCAAGACATAAGTGGTTTTGCTCTGGGACAAACAAGCCTAATTGTTATTTTATGACATCATTATTCATTAGGGTGGTCCAAAAAGAGGGGTAAAATTTCAAAGTGCACTGGTCCTTTCTCTACACCACTGCTTTTTTCGTGTTGCATTCCTCTCCTTGTGTGCAAAATTTCATCGCGATACAATGATATTTAGAGGTCGCCCCACTTTTAACCCTTAGAACCTGGCGCAACTGCTGCTGCGTGCGCCATAGATTAGTGCTGCACTCAGTTGAACCGTTGCTGTGGTCGTGGGTGCATTGCGTCGCTCCCGTATTCGTTGTGTGTGTGTGTGTCACGACTCGCGTGTGCGTTGCAGCACCATCACATCAACACTTGGAGGTTAGTACATGTTCAGGGTTGCCACAATGTCCTTGAACTTTAATTCAGCTTATTTTATAATTGTCATTTAAAATTAAATTAAATGCCATATATCTTCGCCAGCGTTCCTAAACTAACGTAGTAGAAGACTGCGTTAGTTTAGGAACATCGCTCAGGATGTATGCCATTTAATTTAATTCTAAATTGCAATTATAAAGTAAGCTGAATTAAAGTTTAAGGACATTGTGGCAACCCTGATGTTGTACACTGGTGTTATTTTTAAATCAAACAACAGTGTTATTTTCAGTTAATAGTAACTGAATTAATAGTAACATCGCTCAGGATGTATGCCATTTAATTTACTTCTAAATTGCAATTATAAAATAAGCTGAATTAAAGTTTAAGGACATTGTGGCAACCCTGATGTTGTACACTGGTGTTATTTTTAAATCAAACAACAGTGTTATTTTCAGTTAATAGTATGTTATTAACATACTATTACTATTCAGTTAATAGTTATTAACTATAAAAACGTTTTCTCTCTGTGTAGGCTCAATGATACGCAATTTGGACTAGGTTGTTGGGGTTAATCTTTTCTTTTTTCTTCTTATTTTCAGGTCATGGCAACCAGTACTCGTTCGAGCCCCGAATGTTGGCTTCTCGGGAAGCCTGTTGATTCCCTGTCGTGTGTCCGTCGTGTGTCGTGTTTATTAACTATAAAAACGTTTTCTTTCTGTGTGGGCTCAATGATACGCAATTTGGACTAGGTTGTTAGGGTGAATCTTTTCTTTTTTCTTCTTATTTTCAGGTCATAGCAACCAGTACTCGTTCGAGCCCCGAGTGTTGGCTTCTCGGGAAGCCTGTTGATTCCCTGTCATGTGTCCGTCTTCCAAGTAAGCGGGATGTGCTGTCGTTGTACCTGTTCCATCACGTCGCGGAAAAGAAGACCGTCTCGGAAGGCCTGAACTTGGCATGTGGCAAGGTACTCACCGTATGGAAGAGGGCCAGGATCCCGACACAGCAGTTGGATGCTTGCGTCAGGAAACTTCGAGTAATCCATGACGAATTCCAAGCGCTCAAGAAACACCGGACTCGTGGGCGAGAGTCGGACCGTGTCAAGGAGAAGATGTTCATGGATGACCTTCAGGATCTCTTCGATGTTGCCACAAGCGATGCCCTCCAGAACATTACCAACGAAGAAGACACGGAGTTCCTCAAGATGCAGCGTGAGGACGTCTTCTCGTGCAGCATTGCAGGGATCGACGCGAAGAAATATCGAGTCGAGGCCAGGCGTGGGAAGAGAAAAGAGAAAGAAGCTGCTCTCCAGCGGAGATACGACGGACGAGGGGCCAAAGTTCAAGGGGCCTTCAGTTCCAGCTCCACATCGTCGGAGGAGTCACAGGCTGAAGACGACTACCGACCTTCATCTTCAGCCTGTACATCTGGTCCTCCCGCGAAGAGGCCCAAGAACATCTTCAAATCTCCTGAAGTCGTCGGCGCCTTGGATCGAGTCAATCTCCCAGATCGTGGTGCGGCGTTCGTCGCTGGCGCTGTTGCACAGGCCCTGGGCCACAATCTTTCTGATCTGATGTTTTCCCGAAGTTCCATACGGCGGGCGCGTCGTCACACACGCCAAATCCAAGACGAAGAAGCGCGGAAGAACTTTCAAGCAGCTGGTCCCCTTCTCCTGCATTGGGACGGGAAACTGCCGCAGGAGATGGGAGGGAAGAAAGTGGAGAGGGTTGCTCTTCTGGCAACCCGGTCAAGGATTCGAGAAGTTGCTGGGTATTCCAAGCGCTGCCCGAAGTACTGGAGAAGCTCAGGCCGCAGCGTGTCTGGAATTGCTCGAGTCTTGGAAGATTCGCGACGAAGTAGTCGGATTAGCCTTCGATACAACTGCAAGCAACACTGGCCTCCACAATGGCGCATGCGTCCGGATCGAGGAAGGTCTTGGAAGGGAGTTGGCGATGTTGGCGTGCCGCCATCATGTGTTGGAGATTGTTCTCTCTAACGTCTTTAAAAACGTCTTTGGGCACACTGGAGGTCCGGAAGTCGCCCTTTTCAAGCGTTTCCAGAAGGAGTGGCCGACCATCAACCAGCAAGAGTACACGGTGGGTGAGGATACCCTCTTCGAAGGACATCTGGAGCAGCTCCGCTGTCAGATGAAGGATTACCTGACATCTGCCCTGGCTGATCGAACGAAGTGTCCGCGCGAGGACTACTTCGGGTTCCTGCAGCTCGCAGCCCTGTTCCTCGGAGGGGGCACAACGACTCAACCATCGTTTCGTGCCCCTGGTGCCATGCACCACGCGAGGTGGATGTCAAAAGGCATCTACTGCCTCAAGATGTTCCTGTTCCGACACCAGTTCAAGACAACGAAACGAGAGGAGCGGAATGTGACTGGCATGGCGCTGTTCGTTGCCCTGATGTACGTCCGAGTTTGGCACGAAGCTCCTCTGTCATCCCACGCCCCATACAACGACATCATGATGCTGACTGAACTCCAGAAGTACACGAACCAGATGAACGTCGCTGCAACCGCGAGCAATGCCCTCCAACGGCATCTCTGGTACTTGGCGGAAGACTTGGTCGGCCTTTCCCTGTTGGACGACCGGGTTCCAGACAACATGAAGGCCGACTGCGTGACTCGGATGAAGACGGAAAATCCGACAGAAGATCACCCACGCCGGGCAAAAATCGAAGACACACGGGACATCCGCCTTGATGCCTTCTTCACCAAAAGGTCGCATCGTGTTTTCGATGTCCTGAAGAAATGCGGAGCCCAGGAAGCGAAACAAGGCTTCCTGCAGATGGATCCTTCGGCTTGGAAGGAAGACAAGCTGTTCGAGGACTCTCAGGCCAGAGCCAAAAGCCTGAGAGTGGTGAACGACGCAGCTGAACGCGTGGTGGCCCTGGCAGAGGCGTACAATGCGACGCTGACGAAGGATGAGGATCAGAAGCAATTCATTTTCCGTCTCGTTCACGGACACCGAATTGCCATCCCGACACCCTCAAAGACCAACCTGACGAAGAAAAAGTGAAAAGTGTGGCGACACCTAAATGATGAGATAGAGAGACGAAATTTTACGTGTAATTCCTTTTCGTGATGTGTAATAAAATTAGGCCTGTGGAGAGAAATAAATATCATTTTCCGTTTTTGGACCACCCTATTATTCATCTATGGACACTGAAAAGCTGAGTGAACTATGCCAGTAGTAGCTTATTGTATAGCTTATATAGCTCAGACAATGGTTTTTGGGCGGTTTATTGAGCTGCTCAGAATGTAGTAGCTGAAGGAATCTAAAGAACCTGGATTATCACCAACAATTGTTGCTACGAGATAATTTATAGGCTTAACCCAGATGGGCCACTGTGGCTCTTTTTAAGTTTTAACACGTTATGACTTTATGACATTATTATGGATTTCATTGGTTTATTCATATTATGTAACCATGGAGCCATTGGACCTGCTCTTTACATAACCATTTGTTCATGATTGGCACTGTGCCGTGGAAGACTGAACTATGGTAAATGTGGAGCTTGCATTACAAAGGAAAGAAATTGTCTGGGTTAGGTTTGGTTGGTTTATTTGGTATTATTGTCATTTAAGGTGTTCATGATAAAAATGAACACCTTGGTTTATTGGTTTACCAAATTGGTTTATTTGGTATTATTGTCATTTAAGGTGTTCATGATAAAAAGCTTTACACACATTTTCCTTCGGTAAGCAAACAACTGGGTTAGGCTACATGAGGTTAGATTTTGATATTTTTATATTTAATATCGGTATCGGAAGCTAACAAGTAGCAAAATAAGTCATCCGTCCGCATAAATGCAGTAAGCCACCAGCACCCGTACGTTACTATCAAGTATACAAATTTGGGATAAAGCACCCAATGGGTGCTAAATATGCTAGCACCATAGGCGAACCGAATCCAGGAGGTGCTGGTTTTTAACGTGAGCAAAAACTAGCACCCTAGGGGTGCTAAAGCGCACGCACCCCATGGGTGCTCATTTCAAGCACCCTGCTATTGAATATAGCCCAATGAAGGGCTGCTAGTTATAAGCACCATGCTTATATTTAGCACTTGAAATTTTTCGATGCGATGCCAACTCCAGAAAGATGCTTAATTCAAGCAGCCCTGTGGTGCTGGAATTTGACATCTGAAATAGCACCATAGGGGTGCTTTTTTACAGTGTAGAAGGCGCAACGGGGGGGGGGGGCGATGGAGAGGAGACAGCAGTCTGTCGGAGCGAAACTTCCCCAAAATTATTGGGGGGCTCTAATGTTAATTTCGGAGTCCTTGAGGTTATTCTTACCATGCGTCACCATCGGTGGTGTACTGAAGGGGGGAAGGGGGCAGTTACTCCCCTGAGATGTTGTGGGACCACCAAGAATGATGCCGGGGTTCGGAAAAATTGTCCGAGGTCCCATAAAAATCCAAACAGGTCGCACCGGGGCCCGAGATGTCTCATTGGGACCATAAAAATGAAGCCCGTTAAACGAAGAAAAGTCCGGACAAAGAAAATCAATCTAGGGTACCAATAATCGTTCAAAATGCCCCCTAAACATGTTGGGTCTCCAAAACGCGTCAAGGTCGCTAAAACTCGCACTAAGGATCCCAACAAATGACGACGCCCCCCCTCCCCCACAAAAAACCCACTGACACCCAAGTCGCGTCACTGCCCTTGAAAATCACACTTGGGACGCAAAAGGTCCGCCAGAGCCAGAAAAATCGCAGCTGTCTTCCCAAAAATCAATTCCTATCCGGAATGGCACTTAAATCAAAAAAATTGCGTCAAGAACCAAAAAACGTGTCAGACTCCGGGGAAAAGAAAAGTGTTGGGGCACCAAAAAAAATTGCACCGGGCTCCAGAAGAATCGTACCGAGGCCCGAAAATATCGCGCTGCTGGCTTACGGAAAAAAAACTCGACCACCAAAAAAAAAACACTCAGGAACCCAATCGAATCGATCAGACTACCGGAAAATTCAGAACAGGTCCAGAAAGAAAATGCTCCAAAGGGCCTTTCAAAGTCCCTTCGAGACTCTATCCTCTGGGGTAGGGTCTACTCTGGAGGGTACCATCCGCTGAAAAAACCGTTGAGCAGCCGCAGTGATGTACCAAAGGGGTAAATGCCCGCCTGCTGAAGGGGATCCAGGAATCGCGCCGGGGTCCTCAAAAATCGCTCTGGGGCTACATCAATTCGCATTGGAACACTATAATTCGCGTATGGGGCTCCAAATAAGTACAGCGGGCACAAAAACACGAGCCGGGCCGGAAAATCTGCTCCGGTGTCCGCCAAAATCGCGCTGGGGACCAGCTAAGTACAGCGCATCCAGAAAACTCGCACCGAGTCCCCCAAATACGCCGCTCGTCACACAAAATTTCCTACGGTAGTACCAAAAATTAGACTCCGAGCATCAAAAATTCCCGTTTGGGCTTCCAAACATTGGTGTAGCGTGGCCCCCCAAAATCACATCGGGGCGTGGCAAAATTCATGCCCGAACACTTAACAATAAGGAGAGATTGCGAACAAATAAATGTCCGAGTCATGAAAACGCTCCGGAGCCCAAAACATACCCCAGATGCCTTCAAAAATCGCGTACTGCCCAAACAAAACGTACTGGAGCTTGCATAATCGCGGCGGGTCACAAAAATATGGCCACTGGGCCCGAAAAATCAGGCCGGAACTCGGATTTTACAAATTGAGAGGTCACCAATAAATGCGTGCAACCCAGAAAACTGGCGTCGGGTCCCCCGGAACCACGCGCCTGGACCCGAAAAAAGTATCTCCGTGACTCCGAGAAATCATACCGGTTCCCCTAAACTCGTGCTGGGATCCCACATATGTGCGTCTGGAGCGATAAATACACACAGCGGGACCCTAAGAGCACAACGGGAGGTCGAAAATGAGCCAGGCCCTCCTAAACGTACCGAATCTCGCAAAAGGCGGCTGGGCCTTAAAGCGTGAGTTGCAGCTTTAAATAAACAAACCGGCAGCTCTAAAAAAAACTATAAAAAAAACACTGGAAGCCCTCAAAGCACACTGGGGCCATGACACCGTATGGTGGTCTCAAGAACAAATACATTTTTTTCCGAAATCCTGGAAGAATCAGGATGGGTGTTTTTTTCCCCGGTGACAAACCGACTCAGCACTCTTTTTCCCTCAAGCCTAGAAATCCTGGTGACGGTCATAAGTGTAGGAACATGGGGTGGGGCAGGGCGCAATGCCATCATACATTTCATGAATGTTTAACATTAATGCTACGGCGATGCATGGAAAGAATCAACTTCAAAAGGGATATTGGCCCCCTCCCACTTCTTGAGACGTTTCTACGCCTCTAGGGACGCCAGTGCCAGTGAATATTAATTCACAAAGTCCCACTATCCAACTCAGTATGTGCGATTTCTTCAGCTCTTTTGTGCCTGATGATCCTGAAGAAGGTGCAAGGATTTTATATGATTTTTACAGTTGCACGTGTGAATAGAAACATGACAGGTCTGATACACAAATACGCCGATTGTGTATGGTACTTGTCATCAAAAGATGCTATTGTAAATATTGCTTACATACAGCCGTATGGAAGTTCGAAATAGTGTACCTCAGATCTGGAATAAAACCTCGTTCTTGCCTTGATGGTGCATTTTCATCAGACTTTCATGTGTTATCGGGATCACCTTGGTACCTAGGTACATTGGAAATAAACGTATTTTGTTAAAACTTTAACTGCTTGCCCAATCTTGTCTGCAGTGTGGCGTACAGTGGCATGACAGTTACTTTAATTGTGAACATATCAATTTAACGTTTAGATCACTATGCGTACCAATTAGGAATCTGAATCTATGATAATCCGGAATGAAACGTTTGGCTCGGTTTTTCGTTTCGAGGAATAAATGCGCAGCGAGTGCTGCATAAATGGCAGGTACGACATGCTACTCGTGTTCAACCTAGATAGGTGTAAGATTGCCCCACTTTTGTCCGAGTGGTGACGGTTTTATCGCGGTTCTTCTAAGTATTCTTTGGTATTGGTGGTGACTGTCCTCTTTGATAAATTGAAATGGAACAAGCTACCCTATTTTAAGTTTTCTCAAATCGACAATCACACTGCTCATTTAGCACTGATCGCATTGTGGAGCTTGCTGTGATGGCTACATGTTGTTTCCTTTCGTACTGTTTTTAATCCGTTTTGATAGACGGAAATACAAAGCAGCATACATAAATACCATACAAATAACAATGAAAATAGGCACAATTTGGCCTAATTTCAAAGTCCTTTCGCTTCGGATTTCCGAAGCGAAAGGACGAAGAAGTCGTTTCGGCACTGGGTGGATTCCCTATATTCTAAAGTAGTTTTTTTTTCGATTCACCATTTCCTGATTTTTTTTCCCCGGATCGTCTAGGCTCATGGAAAACTGGAAAAAGGAACATATGTTTTAAAATTTAATCGTTTTTTTCAGGATGGCAAGACAGTGACACAAATCCGATGAGACATTGGTATTTGGGGGTATCCTAGGTTGATCGACCCAGGGCTGAGCCCCCAAACTGATCTTGCGATCCTACACCCCTGTTTAAGGTCAAAGGTCAGGGTCGTTGAGGTCGGACTCCTCAGATGTCCTTGAAAATTGACACGTAGGTGGTCCTCGATGCACTGAGCATCATGAGCATAAAAGCTAAGAGGGGCGTTCATAAACAGCTGAGTTTTCACGGTCAAATGTCAGGGTCGATGTGGTCGAACTTCTCAGACTCAATTCAAAGTTACCTTACCCAGTGGCGTCGCCACGAAATTCTTCTAGGGGGGGGGGGGCAAGCCCGAAAGGGGGCCTCCTGCTCCCCGAAAGGGGGCCTCCATTATGTTAGGGTCTCATATTGTTCTTAGGCTCTTACTATGGTTCGAGAATGGGGAACATGATTTCATATTGGTGTTTTGTTTGTTCTTGGCATGGTGCATCATTTACTCGAAACGCAATAGCACTAATCATTTTCGCTGAAAACTGGGCCATACCAGGGTATAAATAAGTAATATTTGGATAAATACATCAGTGCCAAAACAAACCAACGTCTCAGTGCTTTCTCGACTAGAAGAATCTTCCCGCTGGCCTCTAGATTGCAGCGAGCTGGCGCGGCTGGTGCTAAGCATTTCTTACAGATATCTGCCATTGATCAACCCACTTTTTTAAGTCCTCCATGTCTAACTGAATATAGCTAGATTCATCACTACTGTTATTTATTCCCACAAGCTTGATGTCATAAGCAAAGCTTGAACGATCATTTCTCAGTCCTGGGACGACAATTTCGCAAAGGTGACAAGGAGAAGTGGATTGCATTAGTTTTCTGAGAGCCATCTTAGGAATTTGTTTATTTTTATAACATTTGGTGCCATGTTTGCGCACATGGGCCATGAGAACGCACAAGGGCCTGAAAAAGAGGCTGGGGCCACAAAAGGCAACATGGTTCCAAAACGTACAAAAATACCGGGAGCTAAATAAACACATCGGGATCTTCGAAAACGCCCTGACACGTAACAAAATATTCGGTGCACAAAAAAGCAATAAATCCCTAAAACGAGCAGGGTTTCGAAAATGTATTAGGCCCATAACTTCAATTTAAAATGTATTACCCACCACTTTAAAATATACAATTTTACAATTTCAGGCATTCTAGTTCATAGCACCCGGTCGCCACGACGGCAACGTCATTGCACGTGCACACCATTCTTTCGCATTCGGTGCATTCGCCACACTTCGTGCGATGCTACGGTTTCTGCTAGGCCTTCTGTGTTTTGCTGATTGCTGCCACATGATAGACTTGCGCCATATTTGACGTGATGGAATGCTTCGTATGGGCGTTCGCTGCGAAAAGTCGATTGATTAAATTCGATCATTAGTTTCCTACTTCCCACGTTTTCTGGTAGTTATGAAATGCGGATTCCGCTGAGCTTTCATGCACTTCATATCTTTGCTGCTATCATCCCAGATTGGCTACCGAACCGAGGCCCTGCCTCAGCGTTCATTACTGCCTCCGCGGTCTTTTTGTTTGTTTTGGAACCATGTTGCCTTTTGCGGCCCCAGCCACGTTTTCAGGCTCTTGTGCGTTATCATGACCCCTGTGTGCCTTGAGAGCTTCCGGTGTATTTGTTAGACCTCCCGGTATGTTTATTTATGGCTGCAACGCATGTGTTAAGGCCCTGTCGCTTTTTGTGAGATTGTGTGCGCTTTGGATGGCCAGTTGTATTTTCGGCCCCTGTTGTGCTCTTAGGGTCCCGATGTGTTTATTTTGGGCTTCTGACGCACACTTGTGGGGCCCCAGTACAATTTTGGGGCTTCAATGCGATGTTTCTAGGTCCCAAAGCGACTTATCGCGCCCAGGCGCGTGGTTCCGGAGACCCAGCCCCAGTTTCCTGATTTTTTTTTAAAAAGTCCGAATACCGACCTGATTTCTCGAGCCTCTGACGCCATGTTTTTGTATCCCACCTCGATTGTTCGAGATCCGGTATGTTTTTCGTTGCCGTACGCAATTTGTGAAGGCATCTGATAATATGTTCGGTGCTCCAGAGCCATTTTTTTACCTGGGCATTTAGTTGTTGGAATCCCTCCTTATTTTGGAGGGCTGCAGCTTGATTTTTTTTCGGATACCGATCCGGTCTTTGTGGTTACACTGTGCCTACGTGTGGCCCTAGACGCCAATTTTTGGGAGCCTCGGCGGGACTACCGATGGGAATTGTGGGTCCCGAGCACGATATTTGGGGGGCCCGGTTCGAGTTTGTGGGACGCGTTGTATTTAGCTGTGGCCCCAACGCGATTTTGGCGGTTCCTGTTGCAATTTTTCGGGCCTCGGAGCGAGTTTTCCAGGGCTCGCCGTATTTATTTGGAGACCCATACGCGAATTCTGGTGGACCGACGCGAATTATGGTGGCCCCAGAGCGATTTTTTAGGCCCGGCACGATTCTTGGGAGCTTATCCCTCTCAGGATGGAGGGGGCATTTGCCCCTTTGATATAGCACTGCGGCCACTGAAGGAGTTTTTTTTTTGTCCCAGAGTGACATTCCGGTTAAAGATTGATTTTTGGGGCAGCTGCAACTTTTGGGGCCCGGCGCGACCTTCTGGGCCTCCAGTGTGATTTTCAAGGGCTGCGACGCGACTTTTTTAGTCCAATGTGATCTTTTGGGCCCTGACGTCATTTTCTTGGATCCCTAGCGCGAGCTATAGCCTCGACACTTTTTGGGGGTCCAATGCGTTTTGGGGTCATTGTTGGGCCCCCAGAGTGATTATCCATGCCCGGATTGTTTTTCGTTGCTCCGGCTTCATTTGTTTGGTCCCAATGAGACTGTTGGGGCACGGTACGACCTGTCGAGCCTCTGGCATGATTTTCGTGGTCCGGGCGTGAATTTTTGGTACCCCCAGGCTCAGCGTAATTTGCGGGGGCCCCGGCCGGATCTTTTGGGACCCTTATCGTGATTTTAACGTACCCCGACACGACTCCTACTATTTCTTAGGGGCTTCTTCTTGCAAATAATAAGCCTCCTGTCGCGTCTTAAGGGTCTCGTCTCATTTCCTAGAGCCTTTTTACCGGTTTTCGACGTCTCCTTGTGTGTCCTACCCTCCTCCATATTCAATGGTCCTCCTCTCCCGTCTTGGAGGGCCTCCTCTTGCATTCTGGGGCCACTTTAACATGGCATGGGGCTTCCTCTCATCTTTGAGTGGCATTCTCTGCCAAATTAGGGGCCTCCTGCCACGCCTCGTGGGCCTCCTCCTTTATCCTGGCAAAGCCTTACCCGTCTTGAGGGATCTTCAATTTTGGAAACCTCACCTCCTTCCATACCTGCTACCACTCCCATCTTAAGGGCCTCCTCTCATTTCCTGGAAACTCTTTCCGATCTTCGGGGCCTCATTTGGTCCTGGGGACCTACTCCTTCTTGAGGGACTCCTCTCGAGTCCGGCAGGGGCCTCATTTCTCTTCTAGAGGCCTTCTTTTTCAAATTAGGGTCCTCCTCTCACGTCTTGGGGGGCCTCCTGCTCTGCGTGTGGATTCGATCTTTATCCATCTTAAGGGTGGTCTCTTATCTCCTGGTGGACTCCTCTTCTCTCCCAGGCGCCTCCTCTGCCAAATTACTGGCAACCTTTCCTATCTTAGTGGCCTTGTTATTTCCCGGGGACCTTCTTAGCCGTCTTCGAGCCTTCTTTTCCGCGTGGGAGCCATCTCACTTATCGAATGGCCTTTCTCTCCTATTTTAGGGGCCTCCTCGTTCATCATGGAGTCTCATTTCCAATATTGTGTCGTTCTCTTCCGAATTAGATGCCTCCTGCCACGTCTCTGGATCATCCTTTTCTATCTCGGTGGAACCTCACCCGTTTGGGGCCTGCTTTTGCGTCTCCGAAACCTCATCTCATATCCACTGGCTTCCTTTTCCGTCTTATGACCTCCTCTCATATTCTGGGCCTCCCTTCCGGTATTTGGGCCTCCTTTGCAATCCTGGTTTCCTCCGTGCAATTTTTGACACTCTCTTGATTTCTGGGGACTCCTACCCTCTCCTAGGTGACTCCTTTTTCAAATTAGGGGCCTCCTCTCACGTCATGGGGGCCTCCTCATCTGTGTTTGGAGCCTCATTATCCTCTTAGCAGGGTGCTTTTGCGTCCTAGTCCTAGATCTTCTCTTCTAGGATCCTCCTCTTCCAAAATGTGGGCCTCATCTGGCTGGTCTCGGTGGCCTTCTCTCGTTCCTGCGGAGACCTTCTTATCCGTCTTGGGGCCCCTCTTGCATCCGGATAAATCTCCCCTATTATGTCTTAATTTTATATTGCAGGGGCATCCTCTTCCGTCTTGGGGGCCTTGTTTTCCAAATTAAGAATATCCTGCCACCCATCGTAAGCATTTTCGTCTAACCTGGATGGCTTCTTGCCCGTCTCGGTGGCATCCTTTCCGTCCTGAGGGCATCCTTTTCGTACTGGGGGCCTCATTTTCATCCTGGGGGCCACCTCCCAATCTCTGTTCTACGTATTATGGGGCCTCCTTTTCGTCCTGGGGGTCTCCTTTTCGTCCTGGGGCCTCCTTTTCGTCTTTGGGTGCATCCTTTTCGTTCTGGGGGCCGCCTTTTCGTCCTCGGGGCCACCTCCCAATCTCTGTTCTACGTCTTAGGGGCCTCCTTTTCGTCATGGGGGACTCCTTTTCGTCCTGGGGGCCTCCTCCCAATCTCTGTTCTACGTCTTGGGGCCTCCTTTTCGTACTTGGGTGCATCCTTTTCGTCCTGGGGGCCTCCTCCCAATCTCTGTTCTACGTCTTGGGGCCTCCTTTTCGTCATGGGGGCCTCCTTTTCGTACTGGGGGCCTCCTCCCAATCTCTGTTCTACGTCTTGGGGCCTCCTTTTCGTTATGGGGGCCTCCTTTTCGTCATGGGGCCTCCTTTTCGTACTGGGGGCCTCCTCCCAATCTCTGTTCTACGTCTCTTATAGAGACCTGATTATATTTCCTGGGGCCTCGTCAGTTTTGGGGCCTCCTTGACAGCATGATCTTCTGTCCCGTCGGCCTCCTTGCTCACCTTTTTGCTGTGCATTGCCGGAAAGGGGCCTCCTCAAATTTCAGGGGATGGTGCCCCCCTCCCCCAGTCTCACGGCAGGGGGGGGGGCGATTTCCCCCGCTGCCCCCCAGGTGGCGACGCCCTTGACCTTACCACACAGCTTTTTGGTGTACGCTTTTATCATGTATGGTGTATATACTCGAATCAACTATTAAGCCACTTAAATTGGAACGTTCGTAAGTAACTGCAATGATGCACTACACCTGGGATCGGACATGCGCAACCTACGTAGCGAATTTGGTCAGAAATTTGACTTCGAAGGGAACTGAGCGTTTTGATTTTATAAATACGATTCATCATCGTAAAGTGTAAATACGATTCATCATCGATAGTTCAACAATTGGTACTGGAAAAACGTATCGCAACATCGTTATCGTATCCTTGAAGCATTACTACGTTGTCCCGTCGGAACAGAATAGTTGATGCTGTCGATGAACAGGACTGGTGTCGGGAGTGCCGCGGCCACCGACAGGCGAGTCACGTGACCTCGCCCGTCCAGCATCTGCAGTATCGAGCGGCGACGGCGGCGGCGGCGGCTGACTGTGACGCGTGACACGTCACATTTCGCCAGTCCAGTCGCGTCACAGCATAGGCACAGTGACCGCCACTGGCGCTGGCCATCGCTGCTGCCGTCACCACTAGCCAGCCAGTCCAGATGAGCGTCCACGGCGCTGCGTCACGATGGCAGCAGGCACAGCCGACGCCCCTCCCCCTCCACAGCCAGCAGGCATGTAGCCGCCCGCCGATCGACGCCAGACCGTCGCACCAGTGCAGTGGTGGCACACGCCGCAACGGCGCCGCCGACGGTGCCAACTCTCCAGCCGACCGTCACTGGTGTCAGCCGGTACCGCCCATCGCGCTACACTTCTCTGGAAAGAGATAAGTGCATGCCACTAGAGCTGCCAGAGGTACGCCGCTGTCGACGCGCATCCAGCCATGCTGCGCTGCTTCGATTGCAACACGGCCGCCGACGCCCAGATGCTGCTGGATGCCGGTCAGTGGTGATCAATAGCCTTGTGTGCCTGTCAGCTGTGTGGCGTGCACTGATCCATAGCTTGGTGTGCCTGTCAGCTGTGTGGTGTGTACTGATATATAGCTTATTGTGTCTGTCAGCTGTGTGGTATGCACCGATCAGTGCCTTAGTTTGCCTGTCAGCTGTGTGGTATGTATTGATCAATAGCTTAGTGTGCCTGTCGTTTGTGTGGCGTGCACTGATCAATATCCTAGCGTGCCTGTCAGCTGTGTGGTGTACACCGATGAATATCTTAGCGTGCCTGTCAGCTGTGTGGTGTGCATCGATCAATATCTTAGTGTGCCTGTCAGTTGTGTGGTGTGCACCGATCCATGGCTTGTTGTGCCTGCTAGCTGTGTGGTGTGCATCTAATCATAGCTTAGTGTGCCTGTCAGCTGTATGGTACGTACCGATTCATATCTGATTGTGCCTGTCAGCTGTGTAGTATGTGCAGATCTATAGCTCAGTGTGCCTGTCATTTGTGTGGTGTGCAGTGTGCACTGATCAATATCCTAGCGTGCCTGTCGGCTGTGTGGTGTGCACCGTTCAATATCTTAGCGTGCCTGTCAGCTGTGTGGTGTGCATCGATCAATATCTTAGTGTGCCTGTCAGTTGTGTAGTGTGCACCGATCCATGGCTTGTTGTGCCTGCTAGCTGTGTGGTGTGCATCTAATCATAGCTTAGTGTGCCTGTCAGCTGTGTGGTGTGCACCGATCAGTGCCTTAGTGTGCCTGTCAGCTGTGTGGTGTGCATCTAGCTTAGTGTACCTGTCAGTTGTGTGGTGTGCATCGATCAAGTAGTGTATTTGCAGGTCGGTTTGGTCCTGCTTTTCCGTCAATAGTGTAGTGCTTACCGGTCAGCAGTGTGGTGCGTCGCGTATTAAGTTAGGTAAGAATCGCATGGACTCATCTGGGTTAAGCCCATGAAGGAAAGATATTACCAAGCAAGTAAAAGACTGACACACCCTAAGCAATGTCATATCCTGGGTTTTAATGAAACTGTCTACTCCAATGTGTTTCCATAGCCAGCGTCATCAGCGTCATGTACCCGAAGAAAGGTACTGTATCCACTGCCATGCACACCTGTTCGTAGCATAATCCCCATTTACAAGCATGCTCTAATCACCCACTAAGATCAGTCTCACTCTACATACCGTTATTCCCATCCCTAATGCACAGCTTATAATTAAAAAGTAATATTTTTTGTACCTTAACAAATGATCCACCGAATGTTTAAATACATTTATTGAGGGACTATCCACCACATCAACAGGCAGCCTATTCCATTGTTCAACCACCCTCTGACTGACAACTTGTTGGCGTTTAGCTGTCCTATACCTTGACTTGTCTGATCTGAATTGGTGACCATTATGTGATAATGAAATGGAAGAACGCCATTAAGACTGAAATTATCTAACCTTTTTGCTATCCATAACATCCCTTAATCTTCTGTACTTGAATGAGTACATATATAATGACATAAACCTCTCATATCCCATATTCTAAGTCTCATAGTCCACTGATAAGCCTAGTAGCTTTGTGCTACACTCTTTCTGGCACTCCTGTTTCTTTTCATACACGCCGTCGCTGCTGGGGTTCCTGTGGTCCGAACCCTGCCTGATACTTTTTTAGTGTGGTCCAACCCCACCTGGAAAATTGGTAAACTTCAGTAACATATGATATCTTGCTGAAGTTTGCCAGTTTCCGTATCCGGCGGCATCACAGTTGGGTGTATGAACTCGTCCGACGGTCCCGTCACGGGTTCGCCGGGCGGGTCTTCGTTGCGGTCAATGTAGCCATGGCCCGCGGCGTGCCCAATGAACAGGCCCGCCTGTCCGTCTGGCCTGTCCTCAACACGCGCTCCGAAGAGACTCTCACATAACGTACACCGCAGGGGAGGGCGGATTCCGCCCCCATAACATTTGGGAAGCTACGGAAGCTAGAGGCACACAATTTGAAGAATAGGTTACGGCTGGAGTGAACTTGCTTCAGCATAAATGTCATGATTCTAAGTTCACAGTCAAATGTGGTCTAGATCGGTCGCCCCACCGAGCCGCCACGCCAACGCATCGACGAAACCGTTGTGACCTTTAATTTTCGGCGTTCGGTCGACTTTGCACCTCCGCAGTTGCTATAGTTACCGACGGATATCGATTTCTTGCATAAGATGCGCTTCTCAGGTTGTAATAAAGTCACAGTATTTTATGATAATATCACCGCCCGTTTATGAGGTATCGTCGAAAAACCGGAGGGGTGGGTGGATTCCGCTCCCCTCGGGTACGCGTGTTAAAGATGGTTTACCCTCGAAAGGGTTGTGCAGTTATTGCATAGCATTGTGTATTGAAAAACAGCAAACAGGCCGTTTCTCCATGCTAGTGCTGGAACGATGATTTTCATCGCTGCTTTGGTTGCCAGCTGTTGCATAGAATGATTTCTATAGCAATAGCCACTGTTACGGCAGGAACGCCAACCCGCAAAGTTCGAAAAGTATGAGATCCGAGTAATAACCTACCATTTGATAACCACGGGAAAAAAATGGTTTCCCTAAGACGGGGAGGTGAGGGTGTCAGCTGCTTGTGTCTACGCTCGACAGGAGCATAGGAACATGAGAACAGCAGAGTAGCTGAGTTCTTAACTGAACATTGTGATAGTAAAAATACAAACGTAATTAATATTGGGGTTCCGAACCATAGTTGTCATGATCCGATTTTGTTAACGCGAAGTAGGGAGTGAAGGAGGTAAGAGGGGACGGGGCCGCGACAAAGGCAAGTTATGATTTTATCCCTCTAGCTTGAAAATAGTTCCTGTGCCCCTCAGGTTGGATCACACCTTGAAATTGAAATTTTGTGACGCCATTGTTTTCTTAAGGGTTTATGCCTGAACACAATATTCCAAGTAGGGTGGCACGTAGGCAAAGTACAATTTGTTCAAAACTGTCTTGCTTTGATGTTTAGCATTCCTATTAACCCGCACCGTCTCGGGGGATTTCCACCCACCCCTCTAAAGTATTTCGCGGGCAGTGAGAAACTGTGTGCAGCAGCGCGCTGAAATTTCGCATACATCTTTCCACATCAATTTGACATGCTGTGTGAACATTTTGAGGTCAGGTCATCCGCGGTCATCGAGTTAGCCAAGGTCAAGTGAGATCACCTCCAAACGTTCAACTAGTCGCTACGTTTTAACGAGTAGATATGTGAATGAAACATTCATAATTTTCGGATTTATTTATCTTTAGGGACATCAGAGGTGCAAAAATTTGTCTATCGGATACCTTCTTTTGATTCCAAAGGCCAGTTTTGCTTCCTTTCACATGCTGCTCTGCCTAGTGCATTTACCTCTTTATGCTTAGATTACAGCGCACAGTGCCGCCACTGAAAATGCAGATCACTGCCTAATTACTCTTTGGAGTGCAAACATTTATTTTCCTCAGTCATTCATTTACCGGTGCCAAATAATATTATATAGATGTACATAAAAGCTATGTATTAGCAAGCTTAACAATGATTCAAAGGAGCAGCATGACAATAAAGGTTCAAGATTGTATTGACATACTGGTTATGCTATAACTGCAATATGTCAACCAAGAATGTCAAATCAGTGTGCCTAAAGAACATACCAATTTGTATCACTACACACTTCAGTTGCTAAAAATGAATGTAGATAAAATGTAAAAGATGCCAGAACAAGCTGAGGTTGCTAAAGCTGTAATATGACAATAAAGCTTCCAAAATTGCATTGCAACACCATGCGTACAGGGATGAAATAAAAACAGACTGGTCCTGGATCTTTCCCATCTAGAGCATTGTCCTCTCTAAATTGAAAAATATCCTCTATTTTCTAGTGTGAAGGCCACATTCACAAAGTGTTGATTTACTATTTATCATAAGGTTCGCAACTCCCTTGGAAGTCACGGGGTATTTCATGTACTACAAATAGGAAGGACACTATCCTCCTAGAGTAGGCATGCTCACACATTTTCCTCTAAATCCAGGATTCAATAACATACATTAAACGCTAAATGATTCATGAGACAACTTGCATGCACATTTTACCCCCATGAAGCAAACAAAGGTGTCAGGTTTGGTTTGGTTTGATTAGGTTAAGTTTTTTTTATTTTGAAAATATCAGAATTGCTTTGAGACTTTAACAAAAAAAATTTGAAACTGAACATTTTTTCTTCAAAAGCAGAATAGACAAGGTTAGGTTAGGTTTTTAGTGAAATGTTGGAAAATGAAAATGGCCTGAAAATGTTCCTTTTTAAACTTATTCTCGCATGGAGAATGGATGCATGGATGCAAGATTAGGTTAGGTTATGCCACATTTTTAGAACATTACTTTGTATGTCAAATTACAAAACTCCAAGCCCATTTTTGGTGTTATTTTGCCTGCCAACTGAAAAGTATGCATTTGCAGAAGATATGAGTGGCCACGTCATGTTAACCACATTCATAAACATTGCATTAGAAAAAGGAATTCAAAGAATACAAAAATTACCTTCAAGTACAAATTTACCCAGCCATGTTCCTAGGTGTTTCTGAATGCCCCTCTGAAATGCAGGCTATTTCTTGTTTATTGTTTTCTGTGCAGGCAGTTCAGGTTCCAAGAACAGTCATATTTTTGGAATCTGGGAAATTTCCATACTTCAAAAAAGAGTATTGGACATTAACCACGCAACTCAGATGACCCACAATGGCATGATGGGATGGCTATTTATTGGAAGAATTGCATGATTGACAGGATTTAAATTTTGCAAGACAGCAATGGTTTGATTTAGATCTTGGAATCATGGAATTGTAAAGAATGTTTGTAGATAATCGGACATAAACTTGGAGATCATAATTTACATCGTGTTTGTAATATTCGAGACTGCATTTTCAATATTGCGGTCGGTTTTGACATTTTTATTACATGACAATAAGATTGAACTCTGGTTGGTTATTGGTTGGTTTTGTTTTCCACGTCGACCGTTAGTCATGTAGCGTCGCCAATCTCTCACGCCGTTGATGCGGGCGAAGAGTAGCGACAGGTGAGACGCGAACCCACAATCTTTCAATTTTAAAAAGAAAACTTTAAGATTGAACTCTGCCAAATAACACGTGCACGGCTTATAATCGTTAGAGAAGGAGGCTACGGTTTTCATGACGAGATTGCGTCCTGGATGCTGGAAATACTCGACCAAGCTGTTTTTCTAATCATGACCAGGACCCTAATGAACCGTAAAGTCTTTTGCTACTCACAATCATGCACATGGCGCATAATCAAAGATGAACGCACGTCTCCAACCGCTGTTCCTTCACCAAATCCGTTGGCGGCTGACAAGGAGAAATTCACGAATGGAGCAGCCGCATCATAACTGTATGGGCGCCTAATTCATTGACCTCTATATATAACTAGACGGCCGACTCGCCGCCCGTCGCACGCTCCGTGTCCTATTCCGGCCGGTCTGGCTGGAGCAGCGGTATATGGGCAAAAGATCGAGCGCGCCGCCCGATCCCATGCATTTTGGCCCTGGAATGAAATGTTGTAAAATGAAAAGTTGTGTATAGATTTTGATAAAAGTAGTACAAAATGATGCTGGGTTCATGATGAGCAGATAGAAACGGTGAAACATCGTGTAAAATATTGTAATTGTGCTTTTGATGTCTAACTTCTATCATCGTTTTGCCAACTTTGTGCGGCATTCGGCATGTGTGCCCCATGGAATTAAGATCCCAGATACCCGATAAACACTTGCGAAGTGACGCTGGGGTTGTTTTTAGTTATCTGATCTACTAATCAAGGGCAGATCCAGGAATTGTCATGGGGAGGGGTATTTGTCTGGGGGCGCCATTTCTTAAGAGGTGCACCCTGCGAAAATACCTATTTTTGTATTTCGGCCTTCCGCCGAAAATCCGTTTAGCGGGGAGGAGGCGTGCACTTGAGCACACTGGAGGGGTGCTTCTAGCTGAAAAATATGAGGGGAAGCACTCGAGCCATCCCGGAGGGGCGCGGGTTCCAAATTTTGTGGGGACATGTCCATGAATCCCCGACCATCCCTGAATCCGCACGACCATCCTGCAGGGCATGGGTTGACGCTCAGGCAGGGTGTTGCTTTATATACTTTCGAGGGGGCAAGTGCCCCATCAATGTTGGCTTTGCTCCCCCCCCCCCCTCCCGCCAATAAGTTTAAGCTTTAACATGGGACCCTATGGAGTGTGATCCCCCCAATCAATTTGGACCTGCCCATTGCCTTCACGTATTTTGCCCTCCGCCCGAATAATTTTCAGAAATCAACATCCGGGCGCTCAGGACTTCCTCTTTAATTGTAGTTCTTTCTATCAGCCCGGAACCCCTTCCAAGGGCGTAGCCAAGAGGGCAGGCGCAGATCCAGGATTTTTGCATGGAAGGGGCATGTCGGGAGCCACTGGATGAGCCCCCAGGGGTGCATTCAGCTGAAAATTTCGAGAGGAGCGCACTCGAGGGTCTTGGAAGGGAGACTTCGGTTGAAAATTCATGGGGGTGCACTCAATGGTTCTAAGGGGCACATTTTCATCTGTACGGGCGCCTTTAGCTGAAAGAAATAGAAAGTTTTGCACTCCAGCCTCACTGTAGGACCACTTTTCCTGGTAAGATGGTCGCCACCTTGCCATGAACGGACACATGTCCCGTGTGCCCTTTGTATCTGCAAGGGGATGAACGGCAGGGACGCGGCAGATCGGAGTACAGGCTTAATGGGGAATAGATGATGTGGTTTTTGCTTGGCATATGCATATGTATATATATATATATACATATATATATAAAAAAAGTGTTTGCTTCATATATGACTACATCATTTGAAAATCATAGTCATTTTCGCCACGTAGAACGCCCCCGCCATGGAGTATTCAGTGCTATCACGGCTCATATTACCAGAGCCTGCTGAATACTCCGCCGTGCCAGTTCTGGCCTGACTGACTGCCTGTTATTGCAGTTAATTTTTGACTTTCTGGGGTGACACCCGTCGCTCCTTTTCGTTCTTTCTTTTCTGGGTGACACCCGTCACCCCGCGCGGATTTAATCGTTGTCGTATTTCCGTTCTTCGTTGTCTGTGTCCTTCGTCTATATTTCATTCGTATTAGTTAGGGTTTTTGTTCACCACGATGGGGAAAAAACGCAAAAAGGACACCGACCCATGCTCGCCACCGGACTCCGAGTCTGAATTTCCACCCCTAGCTACACCTGACGACCATCGCGCGACCCCAGACTTCGCACATGATGCCCCACCTCTCGATACCACCGTTGATAACCCGCGCCGGACTATTCCATTGGATGACGCCATGGAAGTCCTTTGTGCCTCACCGAACCCCGCTCATACCAAGACCTCGCCTCGCAATTTCGACCAGACCATCACTCTCCACGCCACAGACCCACGCCCGAACCAGACCACTCCCTCCCAACCTGAACCCATCGAACCCTACCCCGACAGTGCTGGCTCGTACATCGTCATCAAGCCTGTCGAGGAGTCCGTCTCCTTTCGTCGTGTCAACGTTGTCTGGCCAACCAAGCAACTCCTCGCCATATGCTCCTTAGCCAATCCTGACATTGAAGCCCCAGCCAACGGAACCCTCGTCATCAAAACACAAACCCGAGCCCAGACCAAGGCCCTCCTCCGTACCACCACATTTTGTGGAAAATCCGTCACCGTCACTCTACATTCCAACCGTAACACTACCAAGGGCACCGTCTTCGCGCTGGAGCTCCGCTTCATGACTGAAGCGGATATCCAGTCGGAGCTCAGGCTGGAGGGGGTGACCCACGTCCACCGCATTACCTCATTTAAAGACGGCCAGAAACGCGATACAAACCTCCTTGTCCTTACCTTCAACTCTACAACTCTTCCCAAGACCCTCCTCGCCGGCTACACCCGATTCCAAGTCCGCGTATTTATCCCAAATCCTCTCCGCTGTTTTAATTGCCAGCGCTTCGGCCATGGCAGTAAAACTTGTCGCCAGTCAGCCCGCTGCCCTAAGTGCGGAGAAACACCACATCCTGATTCCACCTGCTCCAAGCCTGCCCACTGCCTCAGCTGTAACACATCCGATCACCTCACCACTTCCAATCAATGCCCAGTTTGGCGCAAGGAGAAGGAAGTGTGCGCCGTCAAGGCCACGACCGGGGTGTCCTACCCCCAGGCACGGAGATCTGTGGAAGCCACCTCCCCTCGACCAAAACTTACGCCCAGGCAGTCACCGTCGCTCCCCCCCCACACGTCGCGTCAACACTACTTCTGCCTCGATTCAAACAGACATGATTCCCGGTTTAGCTCCTCTCAAAAAACTTACTCCACTGACCACACCGACACAAACCACCCTGGCTCCCAACACTCAGACCACTCCGACACAAACCACCCCGGCTCCCAACACTCAGACCACTCCGGCTCCAAACAAACGGACCACTCCAGGGAGGAGTGATAGGCCCCGCAGTCACTCCGCTGCGGGAGCAAATTCTCGTTCCCCGTCAACGGGCCGCCGGTCCGGCCCAGCACCGGCCGGCGCCCACGTGACCCGACCAACTCCCAGCCGGCGGGCGTCCCCTGCGGCAGTGGCCGGCCGGCGTGAACCTGCCAAGGTCACCGGTCGGCCGGACGGTACTGGCGGGTCATCCACCGCCGGACGCACCCAACCCACATGCCCGCCCGAGCTGCAATCGTGGCTGCGCCAGGCACCGAAAGGTGCCGACAAATATTAATTCTCACCAATGTCCATATTTCTCCAATGGAACTGCCGTAGTCTGATTTCCAAATGGGCAGAAATTAAAGTTTTTTTTTCAGTATTCTCACCTATTCTCATAGCACTCCAAGAAATATGGTTTTTACCGAATGATACATACAACTTTACCCTTTCCAATTTTTCACTGTATCGTCACGACGAGGTCCGTGGATCACATCGAAGTGGCGGTACAGCACTTTGCATAAACAATGATTTCACACATACACAAATTACACTTAATACACAATTACAAGCCGTAGCTTGTACATTACGTTTACATAGTAGAAATATAGATGTGTGTTCCATCTATATTCGACCACAAACCGACAACACAAATATTTTGACACATTTAGAAAACCTTATAGGACATTTCAAGAACCCTTTCATATTACTCGGAGACTTTAATGCACACAGTCCAGCCTGGAATCAAGCACGTACACAAGGAGACACTCGCGGCCACATCATTGAACAAATTTTAGACCGGCATAATTTAGTAATACTTAACACCGGAGAACCAACCTTTTTTCACCTTGGACATAATACAGCAACAGCCATTGATTTATATATTTGTTCCCCCACCCTGGCAAACGACTTTGATTGGACCATAGAAACCGACATCCACGACAGCGACCACTATCCCATCAAATTAACACCCACTTTTTCAACGGCGACAGACACCACACCCAGTTTTATTCCCCGCTGGAAGATTTCAAAAGCCGATTGGACAACATTTCAGGAGCTTTCTTATTTGCAGTACAACCCCAACATTTCTCCCGTCGAAAACATCAACTAAATTACAAATACACTTTTCGAGGCAGCTTCCACGACTATTCCACTTACAAAACCATTCACAAAAAGAAAACCAGTACCTTGGTGGTGTCAAGAAATTTCAAAAGCCATTGCGGTAAGAAAAAGAGCTTTTAGAAATAATTTACGACATCCCGATCAAGAAAATTTATACATCCGTAACCGCGAATGTGCGAGGACCCGCCGCATCATTCGCGATGCCAAGCGCCGTTCATGGGCCTTATATTTACACCAGCTGACTTTTCAAACACCTTTGAGTAAAATATGGCAATTAATCCGACGTTTGTCCGGACGCTCCCCATTTCAATCTCTACCGGCCCTCAAAATCCACAATCTCACCATTACAGACCCACAAGCCATAGTAAGTACCATAGCTGATACCTTAGCCCATAATAGCTCCGATGGGAAATACAGACCTAATTTCCTACCAAACGCGCAACACACTTTTCACACCAATCTCGAACTCTTCCAATCCGACAATACGGAGGACTACAATGTTTCTTTTCAACTTTCCGAGCTACAGAATTCCATTTCCTCCCCCCGTAACACTTCAGTAGGGCCTGACAAATTGCATTATTCCTTCTTTCGACATTTATCTGACCACACCAAACAATGCATCTTAGACACATTTACTTCCTTATGGTCAAATAATGTCTTTCCTGAAACATGGAAAAAAAAAACTATCTTTATCCCTATTCCAAAACCCAGCAAAGACCATAGTAACCCCACACATTTTCGACCCATTGCACTCACCAGTTGTTTAGGAAAAGTTTTTGAACGCATATTTATTAAAAGACTGACATGGTACCTGGAAACAAATTCACTTCTATCTCCCTTTCAATGTGGTTTTCGGCGAGGACGCAGTACAATAGATCATCTTATTCGATTAGAGACAGACATCCGCCTAGGCTACAAAAAAAACATCAACACACTGTCGCAGTATTTTTGGATATCAGCAAAGCTTACGATATGGTTTTCAAACCAGCACTCCTCTTCAAAATTCAACAACTCGGCATACAAGGACACTTAGCACATTATTTAATAGGTTTCTTATCTGGTTCGCGTAAATTCAACATCAGGTGCCGGTCAGCCATTTCCGATCCACATTTTCTTCAAAACGGACTACCACAAGGAAGTTGCATATCACCAGTTTTATTTAACATCATCATTAACGACCTTTTCGCCGACATGCCTCCAAATGTATCGTATTCCTTATTCGCCGACAATAGTGCAATTTGGTGCTCGGACCAAAATTGTGAAAATTGTTTGATTCGGCTTCAAAATGCTCTAAACAGGATACACCAATGGTCCATGAAGTACGGATTCAATTTTTCGGCTCCCAAATCTGCATCCATTATTTTTAGCAAATGCACTCCCTGTCCAAACCCAGAAACACAGCTTCACCTCGGGCAAAATTGCATATCTTTTGTACATTCATTTAAATTTCTTGGTGTTATTTTTGATCGCAGACTTTCAATGCATAAACACATGAAATACGTCCAGAACAAATGTTTACACCGACTAAATTTGTTTCGCTGCATTACATCCACCCCATTGGGAGCCGATCGTCACACTCTTTTACAATTATATAAATCCTTAGTACTCCCCATCATTGAATACGGCTCAGTAGTCTATGCTGGTGCCAGCCCATCCTCCTTACACATTTTAGACACCATTCAAAATAAATTTATCCGTATCGCACTCGGTGCAATGACTACTTCACCCATTATTTCTTTACAAGCAGAATCGGGAATTCCTCCACTAGCTCTCCGTAGAATGCAACAAACACTTAGGTACGCCTCCAAAATTCAATTTCACGCAAACCACCCCACACACGCGTCATTACAAATTCTTCCAAATTTACATCATGATTATTTAGGTCCAGCCGAAAGACGAACTGGTCTCACTATAGCTTCTCGAGTCAAAACGTTTTCTGAACAACTTCATTTCACTATTCCACGCATTACTTCTATTTCTCCATCAGCTACACCACCGTGGCAAATAGCCGAACGACACATTCTGTATCTCACCACCATTCCAAAATCACAGCTTTGCCCAGAATATACTAAACCAAAATTTCTCAAATTTCGGGCTCGTTATCACCACGTACCTTTCGTTTATACTGACGGTTCTAAAAACGCTAACCTTACCGGCAATGTTTCGGGAACATACCAAAAACAACATAGATTACCAGACGGAACATCAATTTTCATCGCTGAATTACATGCCATCCTCATTGCCTTCCGTTATATTCGCAACCGTTTTCTCTGCCACCCCATGCGCAGCATCGTCATTTGTTCGGACTCCAAATCTGTTTTACAATCTCTTTCGTCACTTTCCTTTTCACACCATTGCCATATTTCTATTTATGAAGCACTAGGAACACTTAAATCGATGGGCGTGAAGGTCCGTTTCCTGTGGGTGCCCAGTCACTGCGGCATCCCAGGAAACGAGGAAGCAGATCATCTAGCAAAAGAATCACTACAACTACCACATATCACAGAAATCCCACCACATTTTGACGCCATCAAATCAACAATATGACAGAAAATTCGGTATGTTTAGAACCAAACCTGGACACAAAACACAAACCATACACAATTACGGAACATTAAGCCAGTCGTCGATATCCGGACACCATCATTTCACATCAACCACCACGAAGAAAAAGTCCTATCGCGCATCCGCATAGGACATACTTACCTCACACATCGATTTATTTATTCTGCTTCACCTCGGCCTTCATGCCCATCATGTACCACTCAACTTACAATCCCACACATATTACCACACTGCCCGCAATATCATACCCATAGAAAACCACTGGCCGATTACTGCCACGCACACAACATTCCTTTCTCTTTGCCCTCACTGTTTGGGGGATGATCACCCGGTTCTCATCAAACTTCTTTTCATTTTCCTACGACAAACCAACTTGATCCAGGAATTATAAATTGACTTTAACGATTTAATACATTGTGACTTTTCATCAACGGCGCGAAATGGTCTAAGGAGGCCGAAGCGCCTAATTTAACAAAATGAAAAATAGAACGCCCCAGCATCGCCGCTTTACATCCACGACACACTGCGAAGCGCCTACCAGCGCCGCCGTTTTGCCCATATGCGGCGCCGCCGTCGGGACAGTTTTGAAAAGTCGAGTTGTCTGTCTAGTTATATATAGCGGTCAATGGCCTAATTCATTGACCTTGATATATAACTAGACAGACAACTCGACATTTCAAAAAGTTCCCGACGACGGCGCCGCATATGAGCAAAACGTCGGCGCTGGTAGGCGCTGTGCAGTGTGTTATGGATGTAAAGCGGTGGTGCTGGGACAGTCTATGTGGTGAAAATGTCGAGATCATTTTGAAATGATATAGTCAAATGTGAAGCAAAAACGTTTGATTGATATATACTCATATATCAAGCAGGGGCGTCGCCACCGGGTGGGCAGCGGGGGCAGTGTCCCCCCCCTTGCTGTGAGGCTCCCCCCCTGAAATTTGGGGAGGCACCTATCCGGAAATGCACAGGAAAAAAGGTGAGCAAGGAGGCCGACGAGACAGAAGATCATGCTGTCAAGGAGGCCCCAAAACTGGCAACGGGGCCCCCAGGAAATCTAATCAGGTCCCTATAAGAGACGTAGAACAGAGATTGGGAGGAGGCCCCCAGGACGAAAAGGATGCCACCGAGTCGTGCAAGAAGCCACGCAGGTTAGACAAGAAGGCTTCCGGTGAGTGGCAGGATATTCTTAATTTGGAAAACGGGGTCCCCAACATGGAAGAGGAGGCCCCTACAATCGAAAATGAGGACATGAGATAGCCCCAAGATGGGTAAGAAGGTCCGCGCTAGAATGAGAGAAGGCCACTGAGACCAGCCAGACGAGGCCCATATTTTGGAAGAGGAGACCCTGGGAGAGAAGATTTGGGACCATAGCAAAAACACCCTGCTAAGAGTGCTAATGAGGTTACAAACACAAAAAAGGAGGCCTCCAAGACGTGAGAGGAGGCCCCTAATTTCAAAAAGGAGTCACCAAAGAGAGGATAGGAGGCCCCAGAAATCAAGAGAGTGCCAAAAAAATGGCACGGAGGCCCCCAGGATTGCAAAGGAGGCCCCAAAACGGGCAGGGAGGCCCCAGAAAATGAGAGGAGGCCCTACAACGGAAGAGAAAGCCAATGGAGATGAGATGAGGTTTCGGAGACGCAAAAGCAGACCCCAAAACGGGTAAGGTTCCACCAAGATAGAAAAGGATGATCCAGCGACGTAGCAGGAGGCACCAAATTCAGAAGAGGGCGACACAAGATTAGAAATGAGACCACATGATGAACGAGGAGGCCCCTGAAATAGGAGAGGAATGCCATTGGATAAGAGAGATGGCTCTCGGGCGGGAAAAAAAGCCCCAAGACGAGTAAGAATGTCACCAGGAAATGACAAGGCCACTGAGATAGGAAAGGTTGCTCGTAATTTGGAAGAGAAGGCACCTGGGAGAGAAGAGGAGTCCAGCAGGAGATAAGAGGGCACCCTTAAGATGGGCGAATATCGAATCAAAACGCAGAGCAGGAGGCCCCAAGACGTGAGAGTAGGCCCCTAATTTGAAAAAAGAAAAAAAGGCCTCTAGACGAGAACAGGACTCGAGAGGAGTCCCTGAGAGGAGGCCCCCGAGAGCCTGACTCGAGAGGAGTCCCTCAAGACAGATTAGGAGGTTCCCAGGACCGAATTAGGCCCCGGAGATCGGAAGGAGTTCCCAGGAAATGAGAAGAGGCCCTTAAGATATGAGTGGTAGCAGATATGGAAGGAGATGAGGTTTCCAAAATTGAAGATTCCCCCCCCCCCCTCAAGACGGGTAAGGCTTCGCCAGGATAAAGGAGGAGGCCCACGAGGCGTGACAGGAGGCCCCTAAATTGGTCGAGAATGCCCTTTGAGCATGAGAGGAGGCCCCAGGCCATGGTAAAGGGGCTCCATGATGTAAGAGGAGGTCCTCCAAGACGGGAGAAGAGGACCATGGAATATAGATTGGAGTAGGACACACGAGGAGACATCCAAAACCGGTGAGGCTCTAAGAAATGAGACGACACACCTAAGACGCGAGAGGAGGCCTATAATTTGCAAGAAGCCCCTAAGAAATAGTAGGAGGCCCCCGTATGCAAGAGGATTCACTAAGATGGGTAAGTAGACAGTCAGGATGGATGAGGCCTACAATACGTGATAGTAGGCACCTGATTTGGAAGAAGAGATCTATAGGAGAGGAAAGAGCTCAGGATGCACGAGAAATCCCTGAATAATGGGAAAGAGACATTCAGGATAAAGCGGAAGGTCCCCAAAACAGGAAATGAGGCCCCCAGAAAGTCAGATCAGGTCCCTAGGAGACTGGGCAAGGAGATGGCGAGGAGGCTCCAGAATATTGGAGAAGGCCCCCAAGACGAAAAGGATGCCGTCAAGACGGATAAGGAGCCACCCAGGTTTGAAAAGGATCAAGCTCCAGAGCCGTGACAGGATGCTCCTAAGTTGGAAGAGCCTAGGGGAAAAGGTAGTTCACCGGGATGCAAGATCACATCCCTTAGTTGGAAAAAGAGGCTCCAAACATAGGAGGCCCCCAAAACGTCAGAGGAGGAACCTAATTTGGTAGATGAGGCTCCAGGACGGACGAGGAGTCACCCAATGCGGGCAACAATGCCACCAGCATAAAATGGGAAGCCCTCAATATGGGTAAGGAGACTATCAGGGATGTTGATTTCTGAAGATTATTCAGGGGCACAATGCACAAATGCAATGGGTGAGCGCAAATGGATTGGAGGGCACAATCCAAAGGGGTTCCATGCAAAAAAAATTGAAATTATTGGGAGAAACGGGGGTATAGCTTTGTATGCTTTTGTGAATGCAATTTCCTCCCACCCCAAAGTTGACTGTGCCCCCTAATAACTTCAACTTTTAACATGGTACCCTATGTGGCATTCCTCAATCCATTTGGGCCTGCCCATTGCTTTCATGTATTGTCCCCCCCCAGTGGCGTACCGAAGGGTGGGCATTGGGGGCGGTTGCCCCTTCCTCTGAGAGGTTGTGAGGCCCCGAAGAATCGCACCGGGGTTCGGAAAAATTGCGCCGGGCCCCCAAAAAAGTTCCCCTGTGGCGCACAAAAAAAACGCACCGGGGCCTCTGAAAATCACAATGGGGTGGCTAAAAAGACGTGAAGAGGGGGGGAGTTGAAAATCACGATATGGGCCCCAAAAGATCCGGCCGGGGCCCCCAAAAATCACGCTGAGCCTAGGGGTGCCAAAAGGTTACCCCCGGACCCTGAAAATCACACTAGGGGCACGATAGGTCGTGCCGGGCCCCAAGAGTCTCATTGGGATCAAAACAAATGAAGCCGGAGTGACGAAAAACGATCCGGACATGGATAATCACACTGGGGCACCAAAAATGACGCAAAAAGCCTCCAAAACGTATTGGACCCCAAAACGTATTGGACCGGTACGATTCTTCAAACCTGGCGAAGAGTCGTGGCCGCTAAAACTTGCGCTAGTGATTTTTTTTTCATCTTTAGCAGAGGCAAAGTGCCATCCGCTAGAGATATGCTACGTTAAAGAAGGAGTTACGTTAATCCGGCTTATGCGGCATCCGGTTATATCAAATAAGAAAGAGAGGAAAGATGAGACGCCAGCAAGCAAGGAACGTGGCGTAAGGGCCGATACATACATACACAGGTGAAACATATACATACATACATACATACACGACACTTAGAAAGACACTTGGAGGGTGGGCAGCATCGTAACCTGCGGAGAGGCTCCACTGCCCACCTGCGACCTGAAAATCGAAGCGGAGGTCCGGCGCCCAGGGCGAGTCGTAGGCGTCGGGCCAGACCTTGTATGTGTAGGTGTATGTTTGAGTTAAAACTTGGAGAAACCTGAGAAGGTGAAAAAACCAAGCAGCTTGGAAAACCCATGGGCAGAAAACCAAGCACAATTTATATGGAGAACCGTCCGTTATGGCCATGGCGAATGTAATGTGATGCCAATGTTGTGATGCCAATGCCAATGTTGTATGTATGTGTTTTGCGACGACGGAGATGATAGCGTTTGACTTCAGATTACTTCCTCAAGTTTGGTGCTGTGCAAGAATGTAAATAGTAGCTCAATGAGCTCCGGGTGTTTGTCACCGAGAAGGCTGGGCAGTGAAAGTGGAATCCGATGCTGGGCAATGTAGGAAAGAAGGGGGCAACGTTGTAACTGGTAGGCAGGGCAAATAAGTAAGAAATGTTCCACAGAGTTATGTACATCGCATGTTTGGCAAGGCGGAGCGCGGCGAGTTTGGCGGAAGAGGAAATCGTGTGTGAGTTTTGTGTGCCCGAGTCGGAGCCGGGCAAGGAGGATCTCATGTGTGCGTATGTGTTGTCGGGAAGAGGGCCATTTGGCGAGAAGGGGTTTAATGTGTTGTAAATGTGTAGTGTTGTGGTTCCAGTATACCTGGAGATATGTGTTAAATAATTGGTTGGTGAGGGACAAAAGGTCACAGGGGGGAACTGGGAGATTGGGGGCGGGTGGGAGGTCAATAGCTCGACGAGCGAGCTCATCCGCCCGCTCGTTGCCCGGAATCCCCATGTGGCCAGGAATCCAGAGCAGTGTGAGTTGGAGGTGAGCATGATGGGTGTGATAGAGTTGACGGATAGCGTGGAGTGTGGGGTGTGTAGTGTTGTGTATGGCTGCGAGAGCGTCGATGGATGAACGTGAGTCAGTGCAGATGATGGTTGGTGTGGTGATGTGGTGTTGAATAATGTGGTGTAGACAGGCGAAGATTGCGACTAACTCTGAAGCGTAAACCGAGTGGTGTGTGGTGTAGTGTTAATTTTATTTGGCCAAAGTTGGGTCCACCGCACCAGGCAGCTCCCGTACCGTCTGTGGCACGAGAGCCATCCGTGTAAAGTATGTGTAATGGGGGTGGGCTGCTTGGTATTCGAAAATTGTTAGTTGGGTTTCGAGGGGGGAAAGTAATTTTGTGTTTTGGTGGAAGAGATATTCGAGATTGGGGTGATACATGTGCCAAAACGGGAGTAGGGGAGGCAATTTGCCGGGGATTACCTTGGGGAATTTGAGTGCGAAAGTAAGGACATGGTTCAAATGTATGGCAATATTGTGTTTGTTCCTATTATATGAACGTCGAACGGGGAGGTTCAGAGAGTGCGAGACTGGCAGGGTGGTTGCGCTGTGTTTTGTTCCGTAAGTGGTATCTGACTAGTTGGAGTGTTCTGCGGTGTTGTAAGCTGTGGAGGTGGGCCTCAGCCCGGATACTAGTGATGGGCGTGGTGCGGTGTGCTCCGGTGATGAGGCGAAGTGCGTGATTCTGTATGCGTTCAAGTGTTGCGATGTGTGAAGGAGATATATGCTCGAAGATAAACGCATTGTATTCCAGGATTGAGCGAATCAGAGTAATATACATTGTGTTGAGGGTAGCCCTGTCTGCACCCCAGTCGCGACCGGAGATGCAGCGCAGGAGATTTAGGCGTTTTGCGCAACGCTGTTTTAGATAAGCAATATGGGGGCCGAAACAAAGACTTTTGTCTAGTACGATGCCAAGATAGGTGAAGGTGGTTTGGTGAGGGATAATTTGGTCGCGATAATGGAGCGGTGTAAGAGGTGGGATGTACGAGTGGAGCCGGGAGAAAAGCATTGTGACGGATTTCGCTGGGGAGATTTGCAGTCCCCAGCGGGAGCACCAGGAATAAATTTCATTCATGGCGCGCTGCATGAAGTGATTTGCTTTGTCTGCTGATGGGTGCGTGCACCAGATGGCCAAATCATGGGCGTAAATGGAGTATTTTAGATAGGGGGCAATTTTGTGGAGGTCAGCGAGAGCGTCTTTGATCATGATGAGAAAGAGGGTGGGGGATAACACGCTGCCTTGTGGGACGCCTTGATCAAGTTTTTGGGGCCGAGAATGGATGTTGCCACAGCGGACGGTGAATATTCTTTTAACGAGAAAGTTGGTGATAAATTTTGCCATTCTGCCTCTGATGCCAATACGATGTAATTTGATTCGGGGGGCCGAACTGTGTAATTTATTGAATGTGGATTTTAAGTCGAGAAAAAGTGCGACGGTTTCATGTTTTTTACTAAAACCGCGCTGTATGGAGTAAACTATTTGGATGAGGTTGTCTGCGGTGCTTGTCTGGGTCAAAAACCGCTTTGAAAGGGGGAGATAATTTCGTTGTTTTCGAGGTGGATTCTGATTCGTCCATTGACCTTGCGCCCAAAGATTTTAGAGGCACTAGTGAGAGAGATAGGTCGATAGCTAGAGGGAAGGTCGCGAGGTTTGCGAGGTTTAGCAATAGGAATGATAGTGCTAGTAGACCAGGAAGGGGGGAAGGTGCCGTCAGTCCATAGTTGGTTTAGTGCCGAAAAGAGGTTGTCTTTTCCGGGGTCGGATATATTTTGGAAGAAGGGGTATGTAGTGGTTGAGTTGGCAACCAAAATGTGTCGCCACGGTCGTACCTCAGCTGAGCGCGGGAATGCCAATACAGTTATCGTTCAGACTTCCTCGTGAGTGTACCGTGCCCTACAGCAAACTCGGGTGGAACCGAACCATGGCGCAGCCGGAGCAGGATGCTCGACCTGAACAGCAGCTTTTGCCTGTGGCCGGCCCCAGAGACATTGGATGGCTTTCGAAAGCTATGCAACCAGAGAAGCTCGACTTCACGACAGACCGCGGAGAGAGATTCAAGATATGGCGTATGAGATGGGACGACTTCGCCCTGTTATCTGGACTACACACGCAACCGACGGCGGTACAGATGGCCGTGACACGGTCATGTTTATCTGATGAGGCGTTGAAAGTCGCTACAAATCTTGATATCGCCGACAGTGATCGAAATGATATTTCAGTGATTTTGGATCAACTACAAGCATATGCGCGCGGGCAGATCAATGAAGTGTTATAACGGCGGACATTCGATCTTCGCGAGCAGCATGAGGGTGAGTCATTTGATGACTTTTTGACGGACTTAAGATAAATCAGCAGTCAGTGTGGTTTTCGTGCTACGTGCCGGGAGTCCTTGATACGTGATTGTGTCGTGATCGGTCTGCGAGACATAGACACGATTAAAAAGCTGTGTGCTATCTCGAAACTCTCATTGGCGCAAGCTATGCACATCTGTAGATCCGAGGAGGCCGCATCACGTGGCGCCAGCGAGATCACGGGCGCCGCCGTGGCAGCGTGTCGCCGCTCGGGTGCCGCGCGGCAGGCCAGGTCCGGCGGCCCTGCCTGGGGCGCGGGACAGACGCCGATTCACCGCCGGCGAAACAACCGAGCCGGGTGGGTCGGGGAAGAGCGGGACTCGGGCCGGCGCAGCGCGTTGGATGCCGGCAGCAGCGGATGCCAGCAAGCATACATCGAAGACTGCTCACGATGCGGGCGCGACCACCGGTGGTCCGAGCGATGTCCTGCTCTGGACATACAATGTCTACAATGCAGTGAGACAGGACACTGCCGCTAAATGCAGATATCGTGTGTCACGGAGACCTGTCGCGTCCTCCATAACCCTCGCGTGTGTATCGGTCGTGCCGGCCCCCAGGGTAATGGTGGATGTCACTTCCGAATCAAGAATGCAATGCGGCCGCATTAACGCGCTCCCTGACACGGGAGCAGACGTCACACTTACCCACGACAAATCAGCACGCAATCTACGGCCATGACCGCAATGGAGGACGAGCAGGTAGAGTTGCCCATTTCCGAGAGGCCATGCCTGTCTTCACGGTGGCCGTCACCAGGGACTCGTCGCTCCCAGTACAATGACAGTACAATGCAGTGCGCCACCATTGCGCAGCTTGTGCGGTATTGCTGGCATCACGAGAAACTGACTATTGCGTCCGCACCACTGAATGAGCACCCTGACGTGCTCGATGGAGTTGTGCGGGCCATGCCAGGAGAAACTTTCAAAATTAAACTGAAGGAGGGCGCAATTCCGTTTGCTATCAGAGCACCACGTCGTATCCCATTTGCCTATCGAGAACCGCTTCGAAGTGAACTCGACAAGTTGCAGCAGGAAAAAATAATCGAACCAGTCGTTGAGCCGACTGAGTGGTGTGCACCGATTGTAGTGGCACCGAAGAAATGTGGTGGAATTCGTATCTGCTGCGATCTGTCGAAGCTGAATGCATCGGTCCTCCAGGAAGGGTATCATTCCAGTACGCCGGCGGAATGTGTCGCATCAATCGCCGCATCAGAGGCTAGGTGGTTCAGTGTATTTGACGCTGCAAAGGGGTATCATCAGTGCCCTCTGGAGGAGTCCAGCCGTCACTTGACAACAATCATAACGCCCTTCGGCCGGTATCGCTTCTGCCGAGCACCGTACGGCATATCGTCGATATCCGAGCAGTACAATCGCAGTATGGATGAATGCTTCAGTGGGATCGACGGTATCCAGCGACTGGTGGATGACGTCATCGTCTACAGCAAGACAAAAGAGGACCACGTGCAAAGGGTCAAGTGGTTCTTAGACCGCTGCAGGGACCGCCAAGTAACTCTGAATCCTGCCAAGGTTCAGCACATGCAGAAGTCAGTCAAGTTCGCCGGCTTCATCGTCTCTGAGGATGGCTACGTGCCGGATCCCGATCTGACCAGGGCGATAGCGTCATTCCCAGCGTCACAGTCCCTTACGGATCTACGCCGGTTCTTCGGCCTTTGTCAATCAAGTCCTTCTCCGATGGACTTGATTGACATGCCCCTTCTCCGATGAGACGGCAGAGCTGCTAGAGCCGCTCCGCCACCTGTTGAGTATCAGGATAAATTTTAGTTGGGACGAGTATCATGACGTGAAAAACGTGTCGGGGCACCGAAAAAAATCGCCCTAGGAGACCGAAAAATCGTACCGGCACCCAAATATTTCGCACAATGGCCTTTAAAAAATAGAACTCGATGTCCAAAAACTTCACACCGGGATTCGTTCGAATCGACCCCAGCACCGGAAAATTCAGAACAGGTCCGGAAAAATATAATCCGGAGTGCTTTTCTACTCCGAAAGGTTCCATCGGCTGAAAAACAAACTAATTCAGCGGCCGGTCACTAGTGTGGTCTAGACCCAGGGCCTCCTCTAACATGTTAACTAGGTGCGATGCGTCCCACCTAGTGCCGTGAAATCCCACCTAGTGGAGTGCAAAATCCCACCTAGTCAAAGGGAGCTTAAATGGAGACAGCAACCAGAAAATCCTTCGTTCGGGTAGCGGTAGTGATTTTTCCTTAGAACGGTGCATTTTGTCAAGAAGAAAAATGGTAGCAAGTTGGCAGCACTTATTCTGATGTCAAAGCGACGAGGAAAGCTTAAATGTAAAAGATAATCGAACTGTTACCCAAAAAGGTCGCATCGCAGCCCTTCAAAATAACACTGGGGTCCAAAAGGTCGCGCAGGGGAACTAAAAGTCGCAGCTGCCCCACAAAAATCAATTCTTACCCAGCATATCACTCTGCGGTCTCACAAATCACGTCAATGACCCACAACAAACCTTCGGGCTCCGAAAAAGAAACTTGCCGAGCCACCGAAAATAATTGCTCCGCGAGCCCACAGAATCGTACCGGGACATAAAAATATCGCGCAGAAGCCTTGACAAGATAGAACTCTACCCCCGAAAAATCTTACCGCGACTCGATGGAATCGACCCGAGCATCGGCAAATTAAGAACATGTCCCGAAAGAAATTATCCGAAGGGTCTTTATATTTTGAAGGGTGCCATCGGCTGAAAAAGAACTCGATGAACAGCCGGGGTAGCATACCAAAGGGGACTCCCTCCATCCTGGGTGGGATGGGCTCCAAAGAATTGTGCCGGGTCCAGAAAAACTCGCATCGGGTCCCTCCGAATTCACGTAGGGGGCTCCGAATAATTAATGCGGGCCCCCAAAAACTCGCGACGGGGCCGGACAATTTGCACCGGGGCCCGCCAAAATCGTGTTGGGCCCCAGGAAGTAAGACGCGCCCCGCGAACTCCTGGCGAGGTCTCCAAACATCGCGTTCGGCCCCCAAAATACCCGTCGGTAGTCGGAAAAATGTGTGTCGGGACATTAAAAAATGCCGTCGGGCTCCCATAAATTGGCGTCGATGACCCCAAATAAGCACAGAGTGGACTCAAAAATCGCATTGGAACCCCAAAAAGATCAAGCCGAAGCCTTCCTAAATAAGGAATGATATAAAAAAATACATGTCTTGAGCCAAGAAAATCGTTCTGGAACCACAACCATAACACCAGATACCTTCAAAAATCGCGTGCTGCCGCGAAAAAAGTACTGGAGCTCGAAAGTCGCGGCTGGACACAAAAATATGGCGCCGTGGATCCCAAAAAATCATGTCGAGATTTGTACATAAGAAAAATCAGAAGAGGTCTCCAAAAATAATGTCGAGCGCAGAACACTGGCGTCTGGTCCTCAGAATCACGTGCCTGGGCCCGAGAAGTCTCGCCGGGTCCCCCAAAGTCGTGTTGGGGCCCAAAAAAAATGTGTGTCGGGAGCCCGAAATAAACACAGCAGGACCCCAAGAGCACAAATGGAGGCCGAAAAGGCACCGGGCCCTCCAAAGCGCACCGAGTCTCGCAAAAAGCAGCAAGGCCCTGAATCATGCGTTGCATCCCCAAATAAACACACCGGGAGCTTTTAAAACACCCACACCGGAGGCCCTCAAAGCACACCGGGGCCATGAGACTGCCTGAGGGCTTCAAAAACAGGCTGGACCTCGCAAAAAGCGGCGTGACTTAAAAAGGAACAAAAGGCCGGGCACTAAATAAACACATCGGGGTGTTCGAAAACGTGCCGGTACACAAACAAAATGCATCGGTGCATAACAAAGCAACACAACCATAACAAGAGCCGGGGTCTCAAAAATGTGCCGGGACCCTAACAAAACTTGGCTGGAGCCCTAAAACATATCCGTAAACGAAGAAAAACGCAACGGTTCGAAAAAAGCACATCGAGCCAATGTCTCGGTTCGGTAGCCAATCTGGGAGCATATTTAACCAAAGAGACGAAGTGCACCAAAGCTCAGCGGGTATCAGAATCTTAACCACCAGAAAATGAGGGAAGAAGAGAACTAATCATCAAATTGAGTTTACCGAATTTTCCAAGCGAACCCCCATGTGAAGCATTCCATCGCGTAAAATATGGCGCAAGACTATCATGTGGTTACAGCAATTAGCAAATTGTAGCAGGCCTAGCAGAAACCGTAGAATTGCACGAAGTGTGACGAATGCGCCGAATGCGCAATTCAGGCGCACACGTGCACGAACGTTGACGCGGTGGCGACCGGGCGATATGTACTGGAATGCCTAAAATTGGCAAATATTGCATTTTAGGTGATTTGTACAAGTGTAACTTCAGTATTCTGGGGTCACTTGTCAAGGGATACCAAAAGAAAAACCATCGAACAGGGTGGGGAGTCAGGGTTGAAGTCCGGTGCCTTTAAGGCAAGAATAGTGGTAGTTTGTTCACCGTCCAAATCCATTTACCCCCTCCCATCAGGAAAACCTTAGGTACGTCACTGGGGGTGGGGGGTGGGGGCGGGGGTGTAGGGTTTTGGGTTGGGTCCGCTCCAAAAGTTGACCTCCTCTCCCCCCCCCCAAACAGGTGGGCCAGATCCGCCAGTGGCGCCACATTATACTGATTAGGTATGGGCAAGAAATCCCTCCTTGTGAAAATTAATTAGAGGAGGCCCTGCCTACGCCAGTCTGTGCCTGCCAGCAACGTGGTGTGTACTGGTCAATAGTGTGACCTAGGCCAATCTGTGCCTGACAACAACGTGGTGTGTGCCGGTCAGTAGTGTGGCCTAGGCCAGTCTGTGCCTGACAACAACGTACTGTGTACCGGTTAGTAGTGCGGCCTAGGCCAGTCTGTGCCTGCCAACAACGTGGTGTGTACCGGTCAGTAGTGTGGCTTAGGCCAGTCTGTGTCTGACAAAACGTGGTGTGTACCGGTCTGTGGTGTGGCCTAGGCCAGTCTGTGCCTGACAAAACGTGGTGTGTACCGGTCTGTGGTGTGGCCTAGGCCAGTCTGTGCCTGACAACAACGTGGTGTGTACCGGTCAGTAGTGCGGCCTAGGCCAGTCTGTGCCTGCCAACAACGTGGTGTGTACCGGTCAGTAGTGTGGCCTAGGCCAGTCTGTGCCTGACAACAACGTACTGTGTACCGGTTAGTAGTGCGGCCTAGGCCAGTCTGTGCCTGACAACAACGTGGTGTGTACTGGTCAGTAGTATGGCGTAGGCCAGTCTTCAAGAGTGTATATTTCCATTCTCTTGTGTGGCCTTGCGCCCTCCTCCCAATATTTTCTAATTTTAGCATCGGATCCTACGGAGTTGCTTCCACCAATCCATCTGGTCCCGCCATTGTCTCCATGTATTTTCCAGTCCAATAATTTTCAGAAATCACCATCACTGTCAGTTTGTGGCTGTCAACAACATGGTGCATACCAGTCAGCAATGTTGCATAGGCCAGTTCGTGGCCGTTAACAACATGGTGTGTACCAGTGAGCAATGTTGCATAGGCCAGTTCGTGGCTGTTAACAACATGGTGTGTACCAGTGAGCAATGTTGCATAGGCCAGTTCGTGGCTGTTAACAACATGGTGTGTACCAGTGAGCAATGTTGCATAGGCCAGTTTGTGGCTGTTAACAACGAGATGCCCGCCGCTCAGTAATGTGACATAGGCCAGTGTGTGATGCAGTGTATACTAGTGTGGTGGATACCCTTTGGCTGTGTTATGTTCTTTCGACGGTATAGTTCGATGAAAGCCATCATCAGTGCGATGCATTCGGACCGACAGTGGTATGTGGTCGGGAGCAGAGGTGAGGTATATTCCTGCCAATTGAATGTGATTGTCTTCGGTCAATAATCCCATGTGCTGTGATCAGTTTTCATGAGTGTGCTGCAAGGTATTGTGATAGAATGCTGATTTTGGCGGAAGCCATATGTTGCTATGACTCGCCTCCACTGGTCTGATGGTTAGTTAAATGCATCGTTTCTGATAATGATACACAGCATGTGCGATGTCACTGACGTATTCATCTTTTGCCACCAGCCCGATGCTGAACAGGTATCTTAGAAGGCTAAGCAACAACGATAGCTCTAAAGCAGCGATGGGGCTCCTAAGCAAAATATTGCTTGTGTTCTAGTTGGTTGTCAGCAGCCCTATGACTCTTCCATGCAGCACACGTAGATATACCTACATGATTACTTGCTAAGCTCAGCTCCCATATTATTGAGAGCCAAAAACGTATTGTATGCGCCCAAACACCCACAATGAGATATGAATCCATACTCCTACTTGATAATATGGCTCAGCGATCTGGATTCACGGCGTAGATGCACAAACCTGCGAAGTTTGTGTTTGGTGATTTCGTATCAGGCACGTATCACACTGGTGTGGTGCGGTTGTTTCTTGGTGTTTCACGAACAGAGATGCAAAAAATCACCAACTTGTCGCCTATCAATGAAAGAATGGTTAAGCTTGTTACATTCAGAGACACAATAATGTGCTGAAAGGGTGCCTCATTTGTACAATAGAATAAATCGCGTGTTTGTGGCGCTACAGTTTTATGTGTGTCAGGCGTAGTTATTTTTCAAACTGTCATAGGTGCGACAGCAATTCCAAAATGGAAAAGAGGGCAATATCCGTTTGCACGTCAATTGTAATCATCCTCTATCAAGTTGAGTTGAGACTAAAAGCACAATCTCTACACCCATCTCCGGCCCTTCCTGCGACCATATAAAAAATGTGCTCTCCCAGAGGCCCAGGGGCGGAACCCATTCATGGCCATGTAAAATCAGCAGAACTCGGGTCTTTCAGAATTGGGGGTTCCAAACGTGGTTCCTGGTTCGGGATTATGAACAGTTGTCGACTTTGAGGATAGAGAGTTGGACCGTTTTTGGCCGGTTCGGGCTTATGGACAGTTGAGGCCTTTGAGCAATGCGGACGCTTTTGAACGATTGGCGACCATAAGCAGTTGGTTTTTTTTTAAAAGCATTGGGAATATTTTTTACCGATTCAGGATGATAAGCAGTTGGAACTATTTAACATTAAGAACTTTGAACGTTTTGACCGATCAGGGATTATGAGCATTTGGGCATTTTGAGTATTGGAGATCTTGAACCTCTTTGTCTGATTTCACATTGTGAGCGGTTGGGACTTTTGATAACTGGGGCTTTGAACCCACCTGGGGAGGATTAACCCCTTCAAAGGTGCCCTCTTGTCCTTGCTTTTATAGCCATGTGTGCCAATCAGCCACATCAACACTTGTGAGGTCCTGTCGCATCTGTCGCATCAATCGCAAAAGCCACTGATAGTTGGCAGCTCACAATGTTAACGGCTCATAGATGTCGACAGATTCTGAGTAATTTTGTACGAGGAAGTTCGCAATAAGCCTACCACTAAATTATGTTTTCCGTAGCTTGTATGTATCGATCGAAGTTAAACCAGGATAGGCGCTCAGCTTTTAGGAAGCTATTTCGGCTGAACTTTACACGATTATTGTACTCTATTTAGCATTAATTTATGTACGAGTACATAGTGTCTCACCTTCATGACTCAACATCCTTCGAAAGGTGTCGACTACTGGGATAGGCGAGACGCCGGATCTTTGCACCTCTGCTCAGCACATGCGTCGCTAAGTAAGATGCAATGCGTGCACGGGCGTCCTACTCATTGCATTTAGTGCAAAACCTCATGATATATTGTTATCCAATACATGAACGTTTTCAGAATCTTGGTCGGCGCCGGTCGCCTCCAACTTATCAAATCAACCAGTGGTCACGGAGCACAGGTGAGTACGTTCTTGCTGTTCTCACAATTGTCCGTACCGCCTTGGTGCTTTGAGATGACGCTCTTCTAAAAAGCATGTACTCAACACATTTTAGGGAGCCACAGTGTATCGTACTATACAGGCAGGTACCAGGGGCGGTTTTCAAGGGTAACCGAGGTAAGCATAGCTTGCCCAGTGTTTAAGATTCTGGAACTTCATTTTGGGTGTAATTGTTAGGACGGTGTGCTCCGCGGCCCCGGTCCGCCACAGTGGACGGTGAACTCCACGACCCTGATCCGCCACAGTGGACAGTATACTCCGCGACCCTGATACGCCACAGTGGACGGTGTGCACTCCACGGTCCTGGTCCGCCATAGTGTACAATGTGCTCCTCGGCCCTGGTCTGCCACAGTGGACCGTGTGCTCCGCGGCCCTGGTCTGCCACAATAGACGGCAGGTTCGAAAAACTGGTTTTTCCTGGATATTTGCCATCCATGGCATTATCCATGGCATTATTAATTAACAGCAATTTTAACAACAATTTCAGCGAGTAATTTTAAGATCCTTATTGTTCACTCAAAATATAATCATCCACTCATTTTAGGTGTCTATATACCTCTCCACCTACATACTTCTGCTCATCAGGGGCGGATACAGGGGCACTGGAGCATGTGCCCCTCATGGAAAGTGGCGTCTCTTCAGAGGGCTCTAGTGCACATCCACATGGCAGATTTGTCAGTAAACGAACGGCATCCCTGTCAGAGGAATAGCACCTGGCCTATTTTTCCATTGTCTAATTAAGCTATGCTTCCTTTCCCTACAAACAAAATACCCAAGTCAACACTTTAGGTCCTTCGGTGTTTTTATTCCTGCTGGACACGACCGCATACCACAAGGCGAACGCAAACGCAAAGGAAGGTTGATTAAAAATGGCGTCGACCCGATCGAGTTGGCGCGCGAATGTGGTAAACAAACCTCATTTAGGGTAACGAAATGATCGGGCGCGATCTAAAATAACATATCTCTATTACTTTTACACAAATTGTGCTTTTTAATCGTAATTAGTTTTTAAGGACCTTTGCCAGGTACGCTAATAGTATGGTTACAGAAGTAAATGCGAGTAGATAAAACAGTATCGGTGTACAACACACATCATGGTTCGGTACTTTTAGGTATGTTTTTGGTTCGTTTAGAAATATGAACGTTGTAAAGGGAAATATTTACTGTTTACGCACCTTCATTCGTGTGTAAAATTCTGTTTAATACTTAAGAACAATAAAATGAGCATTTCAAAAGTAAATATACTGTAGATAAAATCTGACTGGTGTAAATAATTGTATGTGTGTAGGGGAAGAACCCCAGGGAACGGCCGGAATGTGCCACCTTACCGGAATAAGGTTAAGGGCATCTCAACTACTAAGAAAACGAAGAGTGCTGTCCTGATAGAATGAAATTACACAGACGATGTCTAATACAACCACTGCAGCCTTCACCTCGTAGACAACTGGAATAATTCCGTCATAAGGGTAAGCTCCTTGTAACAGTAATTTGGCAAACATGTACACAAACCAGAGACAGTTCAAAATATATTCAAATTTCAAGGATCTAAATCACGGAACCTTGATTCAAATGAAATCAAATCACACATATCCCCTGCAGTTAGATGGGCACTTAGTCCTTATCTCTCACAGGCCAAACCAGAGGATCAGAAAGTGGTAGTATTTGTAATGTGTAAATATTTTGTTGGCACGTTTACCACGGCAGATCCACACGGACGGCTGGGAGGAAAGCTCGTCTTGGGGAGTGAGAAAATCCCAAAGGTTGCAGATATTCAAAACATCCTCGGATTTCCCTTGTTCTAGTCTTAAGGAGTGTGACCTTTTTGTAGTAAATGTTGCCTAAATTTATGTTTAAATTCCGGATGTCAATTTTTGTCCTACCTTGGACCTAGAGGACGGGCATGGTCGGATTACCACCTGGATTCGCCTATGGCTGAGTAAGCAATGATTCTCTGCGCTGTGATACCTTTTTCCGCTACAGTAGCTCACTGGGACAATAGAATCCTGAGAATGTTTTCAGTGTTTTTGGTCTTGCGATAGTTACTCGTTTTCATGTGACATACTCGTGGTAGTACAGATAGTGGACCTGTTCTGTTGTGCTGTGATCATATGATATGTCACCGTGTTCTACAAGCAAGCGTGATGATAGATCTCAGGGAGCACATTACCCACCTCTATGCTTATCTGAGGTAGCCTTTGATGGCCGAAGCTAATTTTTGTTGTAGTTGTGGTTATATTGGACATGGGTCCTTAATTATGATATCGAGTTGAAACGGATATCGGATGTCCACACAAATATGCACCCTGCATAGGTAGTGTTTGCTTACATTTGTGTCTAATTTTATCGATCTTCGAACAGACATGTAAGTTACGGGAATGCCTTACGGGCCTTCAGACGGCCGAGTCTTACAGACTTAGGATCGTAAGATAGTTACGAGCATCCCATCGATGAATCAGAAAGATGATACTGTACGTAGCTTTCTGTCCATGCAGTATGCTGAGTGCTAATTACACGAAGGACCACACCCTCGGTCAGACAATACCTAAATCAAACGACAACATGCATTTGTTCCTGTAAATAGGCAACATATGACTTAGAGTGCACGATTGTTTCAATAATTTCAGCGGGGGCTTCGCTAGGTGGATTTCTATGCTGGTTCGCTAGGTGGATTCGTTAGGTTCGCTAGGTGGATTTCTATGCAAATAGGTACAATTTTCGGTACTTTACAGTGGATAATTTGAGGCTAACAAAACCATTATGAACTTGGACTTCCAGTCAGTTAGGGACAGTCATCATCTGTCACAGCTTAGACGTTCAATGCTGATAAATTTTGGCTTCACTCCGTCCCACTAAGCCTCAGAAAGCAAACTAATATCACGAAGTCAGCTTCCCCGGGCGCCTTCAGCACCTAGGAAAATCTTACAGTGCTTTTCACTGCTAGGCAACGGGAGTCAAAGCCATGCTTTTTGGCACATTCCACGCGAAATCCCTGAGGGAAGTACGATGATGCCTTCTTTCAAAGATTTCGCGCAGAAATGCACCGAGACGGCGTGTCCAAGGGAAATCCCAAAAGGTACGTAAACAGGATGTCCAATAGGCTATCTCCAAAAAAGACAACCAAAATATATCGTTCGGGATACGTTTTGCTTCGATTACCATTGACAACCCACGTTCGCGCGCAACTTTCTAGGTCGATCGGGCAAAATTTAGAGGTCGCGATAATAGTCGCTTTTCGTCACCACAGCTTACAGGGTTGATATAAAAAAAAAGTTGATAACCTCATCGGAACAGTTTAAATAAGGAAGGTAGACAAATAACATTGACGTCTTGCATAGGTACATACAAGTTTCGTCTCTTTTTGGCATGCTTATGAATGTTGTAGGAATTACGGTTCTTAAGCTATCCCCTTGGACTTGTACCCCTGCACGATGTCGTTCGCCGTTCACAAAGCATGCCCACAGTGGGTACATGACGATTGAGTTTGCCCCGGGCTAAATCGGCTGCCGATATCTATTGTGCCCAACGAGAAGCATGGCATGTGAAAGGCTGGGAGATTTTATCCATGACCATTATGTACACTTTTCATCGTGCACGGCGCGCATGGTCACTGCCTCGTGCAGGTGTCTAAGTTTAAGCGAATGACTTCACAACGGAGTCGTACAACATTCATGCGCACACCGATAAAGAGACGAAACCTGGATGCATGGCATGCGCTAACGCCATTTGCCTAGCTCTCTTATTAAAAAAATGCGGGTTGGCCACGCACCGGTTATATAAATCCAGTAAGTTACGGTAGCAAAAAGACGCTTTTTGTCGCGATCTCTATGTTTTGTTCGATTGTCATGTAATTTTGTATCAATTTGTGTCGTCAATGGTAATCGAAGCAAGATGTATTCCAAACATTGGCTCGGCCACAGGAGGGAGTGGAAATGGAGAGAGGGAAGGGAGTCAGGAGGGAGGGATGGAAAGGAGGTAGTCAGGCGTATGGTCCAATGAGTATGCATGAAAAGCGTATGTTGCAGCTGGGTATAGTAAAAAGTTCCTTTATGTGCAGTTCTTCCTTCGCTCTGTCGGATATGCTATATAATGGTAGCCTTGTTCATAATAAAACATGATGTGGATCGAGGCAGATATGCAAGGCTACATCGCCAGTTTCAGACCAATTTGAAAGAGTTTCTGTCAACACAGGCTTGAGCCAATCAGAGGAGCAGGCTTTGGGCGACTATTATATTGTTAAGCATGATTACACATTTCGATCTCTAATTGGCCAAAAACATGTTGGCGGTGTTGACGGCCACACTGTCAACTTTGTCCGAACACGATTCATGTTGATATGTTTTGTGTAAAGAGCAGTTTGCACCATATTGATCAGGAGCATCATCCCATCAGCCGCCATCGGTCGGTCAGTCTCCAGTGCCGTAACAATCTACCGGTTTCCAGAGTATCATGATGCTACTCTACTCCAAGCGTGATTGGTCAGTTCTTGTAGACAGGTATGGCACAGTATATGTTCTGGCGCGGTGACCCTCTGGCCGACAGCACCCAAACGTTGCCTGCTTCCGCCTGACCTGGAAGGTCACTCGTAGGAGATGCAGTGTCATGCTAACGGTTTTTTTTCTCGAAGTTTAATGATGGTGCTACACGCTGCCGTTAACCGCAGCTCTCAATATGGTGGAGAACGAAAATTAAATGGATAGGGCCAACTTTGCCGATGAATACGGATACCGGTGCACACCACGACGGGGATGGTATGGCCTACCTTATGTTTTGCTGGCTGCCTTGACATTGGCGTACGGTCACCCGCAAATTGCATTCTACACGCGCACACACGCACACACAGAGCATGCATGTCTCCATAGGGAATTAAGTGAAAATGTTTGCATCAACCCTCCTCTTGTTAACTGGATAAGGATTCCTCTCAATGTCCACTCAGTTCAAAATGCATTGAAACATTGCCTATCACGTGGTAATGTTTTGTGGCAGTGGCATTAGCACTTAACTGACCAAATTGCAATCTTGTCAGATACTTCAGCTCCTTTTTACATTGACAAGTGGGAAAAACCGGTGGAAGTTGTCGTTTTATTCCATGTCTTGTTAATCTGATATCGATTTTTTATGTCCCCTCAGCTTCGTATGCATTAAAATATTACCTGACACATTGTCCTGGTTTTGTATTCGTAATATTGGTACTTAAACGAACAAATTGCAATTTCGTTGCATGGTTTGGCTTTGTATGTTGACAATCCGTCTCTTTTTGGATATTTTGTGTTGCAATTTATATTCCATTGCTTTTCTGTAACGATCTGTACAAGGATCCGATCAGGGAGATTACCTGGATTACCTAGTAGAAATACCTGAAGTAGAAATACCTGGTCAATTAGTTAAAACGACCAGACACATTACTTCATCTCCTGCACAGTCGACTTAACAGCTGGCATGGAGCGGCAGCCCGAGACAGCCGGAGGCAGCTGGTGCCAAGAGGCAGCGGCAGGGAATCTGAAGCTCTTCTGCGTGCATGCTGGCCGGCGTCTCGGCGGCTGAAGGGCGCTGGCCGATCAGGTCATGCGCCGCCACACCTCAGATCAGGTCATGCGCCGCCACACCTCAGATCAGGTCATGCGCCGCCACACCTCAGATCAGGTCATGCGCCGCCACACCTCAGATCAGGTCATGCGCCGCCACACCTCAGATCACGTCATGCGCCGCCACACCTCAGATCAGGTCATGCGCCGCCACACCTCAGATCACGTCATGCGCCGCCACACCCCAGATCAGGTCATGCGCCGCCACACCTCAGAGCGGGCTGGAAACATTTGACGTAGAGCTTGAGGGTCCGCGTCGCTATAGAGCACTTTAAATAATTTGGTGACATATACCAGGCGCTCCATTCTCAACCCCAGGGACTGCAAAGCCGGACCGATGTGTTTCTAGCGAAATGTTCCCGTGACAATCCTAGCTGCGAAGTTAATAAGTTCTTTTTATACTCTGTAGCTGACCTTTGGATGTCTACTCCAGGCCGAAATTCAATAATTGCTATGCGGAAAGACGTGGGTTTGAATTAGCAATTTGAGTGTCCTTGGTGAAGTGGTGACGGGCCAGTAGAGGGAGATGAGTAGACATCTCCGGGCGACCTGTGTGTCCACCGATTTCCCGCTCGACGAATTTTTCTGCCGGAGGCACCCTTCTGAGGAAGTGTGCCCCTCCCCATGATAATTCCTTGACCCGTCCCTGTTCATTTAGGACACACTTGCAGTGTCAACGTCCTTGACTTCTGTATGTAACTCTGCCTAATATTTTTTCTCTCCTCAATGAAATTATTACTCTTCGAAATCTGACACTAAGCTTATCACGGTATTGTCGCCTTGTGCGCAGAGCCATGCTGGATACCGAGTACAAGCGGACGTTCCAGAACTTCGCCTGCCGCTCGGTGGTGGATGGCGCTGCCGCGTCCGAGCCTGTGACCACTGACGACGCGCCTCCAATGGCAGAGCTCAGCAGGGCGCGCACCTGGTACACTGACCTGCTGCAGCTGCGCAGGAAGGCCATCACGTACAAGGTCAGCTGTCGGTAGCACCCAGCTCAGGGATCGCATGGTACACTGACCTGCTGGAGCTGCGCAGGAAAGCCGTCACCTATAAGTCAGCTGTCGGTAGCATCCAGCTCAGGGATCACATGGTACGCTGACCTGTTGGAGCTGAGCAGGAAGGCCATCACGTACGAGGCCAACTGTCGGTAGCGCCCAGCTCAGTGATCGCATGGTACACTGACCTGCTGCAGCTGCGCAGGGAGGCCATCACGTACAAGGTCAGCTGTCGGTAGCGCCTAGCTCAGGGATCACATGGTACACTGACCTGTTGGAGCTGAGCAGGAAGGCCATCACGTACGAGGCCAACTGTCGGTGGCGCCCAGCTCAGGAATCACATCAGCTTCACCTGGTGGTTGGCCTAATCCAAACGTGGTCAGGGGCGGATTCAGAAATGTTCATCGAGAGAAGGTCACTCGTCTGGAGGGGCGCATTTCCTCGGAATGTGATGGGGCGCACTCGAGCAATGCTGGAGGGGCGCGATTTCCGTATTTAAATGTGCGATCAGCAAATATAAAATCAACATCTCTGGCAGAATTCGTTTGGTTAGTCGCATTCCTCATAAAGCTCCTCACCCGCACCAATATTATACCTCGTATTCTAGAATCATGAGTTCCATTTCGCAAATCATGTGTATGTTAGGTATATTAGGCATATTATTACCTAATATACAATGCTAGTATATTAGGTATTCAGGCTTGTCAAAAAAATGACTATATATGTGCGCATAACACCAGGTTATGGAATCACAGCGTGAGTTGGGAGTCAAGCTAGATATTGAATGTATTCCGTGAGGAAAATGTAAATGTTAATATGTTCCAAAAGCTGCATGTAATTTTAATTCATGTTGACAAGAAAATAGCTGGGCGCGAATGATCAATTCTGGTCGAAGCGCCCTAAAGCCAAAATAACTAACGACAACAAAATACCATTTACCTTTGTGTTGCGGATGATACTAAGACAAGTAAGTAAGAAGATTTACATGCAACTTGGTTTCACTGGCGGCAGAACCTATGGGACTCTGGGACTAGCTCCCCTAACAACAGCAGGGTGGGGAGAACAAGCCCGACCCCCGAGCGGGATCCAATAGCATCTCACCGATGTTTGCATGCAAGTAATCGGAGTGGAATGCTTTTTGAACAATAAACTGAGCTATTCGATTCAGGTTGCTGGTGCTCTAGGACCGCCAATTTACAGTTAGTGGTAAACGATATAAGGATACACATAGCTCGAAAGACATTAAGTTTACCAGCTTTCCTGGGCGAATATTGAGATATAACTCCGTAGTGTATGCATCCTTTACTAGTGGCGCAGCCAGGATTTTCCTCGAGGGGAGCCGACCCAAAAAGTGTGGTGAAATACAGAAAACTTCAGGCGCACGAAGCTCGTCAAAAACTTAGGGTCTTGCGTGGTGAAGATCTCAAAATTTATATTTCACTTAGTGTATTTTGGTTGCTACGGGGGAGCTCAGGCCCCCGGGGCCCCCTTGGCTGCGCCACTGACCCTTACATTAAGTTAATAATGAAACTGCTGCCACCAATTTACACATCATCGCCCAAACACCTGTCAGTAACTATGATGAGCCCAGATGTATTGGCAGCACTATTACTAACAGAAAGCTAGGTCGGAAAGGTCTTCTGATGAAGTTTAAATCAGCAACAAATGACTAAATATAACTTTTTGATACCTAGCTATAGACGGAAATGTCCAGGATAATTAATTATGGTACGGGTAAATGCGTTTCTCCATAACATAAATCCATGTTACCTTTTACTAACTATCAAACAACTAAGCTCGAAGGACTTTCGAGGATAATCTAAGTATCCCTAGTCTGATGATTTTCCAATGGTTATGTAGATATTTCATAGCAAACAAACTTCTAGTTTCAAATAGGTTAGACGATGTTTTTCACTTTGGTAGGATGAGGTTATATCATTGTACGATTTGTAGCCATTGATGCAAAAGCCAAATTTAAATACGCTTCTTATTTTCCAGACACTGTACAGGAGCCTTCATTCCAATGTTTTTTTGTGTGTGTATAGAACTTGCAACTTTTGCAGATTCCAGAACATACTGACCGGGCTCCATCCGGGCCTAGTCACAGCAGACCTGCCGGGCCCGAGCTTCCGTCAGGAAATATCTGGTATCTGCCACCTAATGCACATGCCATCCATGCACGAGTTCCCATGATCTATGCGTGAAAGAAGTGAGAAGGAGCCGGTATCTGCACATTTGCTCCACCTATCGCACGCATTGGTAGGCGCGAAGATGGGGACGGCGATTGTGCTGGCCTATATGGTGTACCAGTATTTAGGTATCGGCAGGTACGAGGATGGGGGAAAGAGACGGTGTCAACTCGCCTGGTGTACCTGTACGACCGAGCGGAGGATGCAGGCCGCCCATCGGAGAGGAAGATCATCTCAGCGCTTTACCTGGATAGTCTTGAACCGAGGTCAGTCTGTGCTACTGGTGCTTCCTGTAATCCATGACACCTACGTTGCTCACTTCCAAATGCAGCCCACACATTGGCTTACAAATATGGTTATGGTATTATACATACCGAAGGTCAACAAGTAACGCAATATATCCGGATGTAAATAAGCAATGAAATAGGCTCGGAGGTAAGCAAGCGATTATATAGGACTTCTCTTGATACATGGTCTGACTGAATAGCGTTGGGCCGGAAATGTGCATGCATTCATACAAAGATCCACAATTTAATACCCAATTCACCATGCATTCTAACCAGCCTGTATGTAGCTAGAAGACCGATTTGTGTATGTTTGTGTGACTTGTTCCAGGTGTTACTACAATTGGTTATGGCGAGAAATGGTAGAGGAGGCTTGCTTTTGTGCGTTTGCTGCGAATATGAGCTATCTTGATTGGTTTAGCAACACGTCATTGTGTTGCCTGGTGATACGATGGGCTCAATACCGAGCGAAGTCTGCCGATACCATTCTGTGTTGACATACGGGTGGTGAATTAAGCAAGCAGACATCTTGAAGAGAGCTGTAGAAGCATAAATATAATTGACCGTTTTCCACGTACAGCATGCATGTGATGCGCCAGGTTGTATCTTGCCGGCATATTTTCTAGATGACACTGGCACAGAAAACGGACGACAATACAAAGCCGTTGGGGTAGACTATGTAAACAGGCGGTGGTAGTCGTTGTCCAAACTGAGTGACGTAGCATTGCATAGCATTTCCCCTAAAGAAAACAGATTTTCCCGAGAGGCGTCATAATGTCTAGACACTACAATATCCAACACCTAGAGCACCAGGATGTGACATGATGTCCAGGCGCCACAAAATTCAGGGTGCACAATGTCCAGAAACCTGTATTGGCCATGTGATATTTAGCATTATGAGCCTGGACATTTTGTCGTCTGGACATTATGACACTTCCTACTGTTTAGGTGCTGAAAGTTTTGACTCACTGCGACCGAATGTCCAGAGGTCAAAATATCCAGAGACCACAATGCTCGTTCTGCAAGTTAGGGAACATCCCAACTCCTTCATTGAACCCTGCGTCCAAAAACTGGAAGGGTGAAAGTGCTCCTGGCGGCTTGAGCGCAATCATCCAAAATGACGCTGTTAATAGCACCGCCCGCACTGTTTCACCGGTGGGCCGCGGGATTTGGAAATGTTCGAGTGGTGCGAGTGTTGAACCTTTGTGTTGAGCTCTGGATACAAAGGTCCCGGGTTCAACACTTCAACACTCGGACATTTCCAAATCCCGTGGCCCACCGGCGGAATAGTGTGGGCGGCGCCATTAGCAGTGATTGCAGAAAATGCGTCGTGAACCACCCAATTAAAACATTACCCAAAACGTCTTACATAGATGGCTCGCTATGTTGCAGAGTTTTGCTGCTAGATGACATGCCTGTTATATTTCGCGATCACTAGATGGCAGCACACTTTCAGCTATTACACGTTAGGAACTGCGCGACTTAAGCTTCGACATTACGTGTCGAAGCTTGCGTCTGAGCTTAACGCCCCGACTCATTTTTCGTGGCGTCGTTTCCACGCTTGACAAACATCTGCACGAGCATTTGGTCGGTGCTTGGAGCGTTGCTGTATGTCTTTGACACTGAAGGCGACCGACAACAATTTACAGAGATAGCTCCACGTCTTGCATAGGCATCCCGAATAAATCTGCTTGAGAATACCATCAAGTACCTGGTTAAATGTGCTTGGTATGTACCTATTGCACATGGGTCGGACTATTTGTTTTCAGTTGAGAAAGGTATGAGGCACCGACTGAAAGGGGACGCAGTAAGGAGATTGCTGGGGAGCAACAAGAAAGGTACATGGGCGGAGGAACCGGTTGGGCCAGATGGGCTACTGGTCACCTGGCCAGGGTCATCGAAAGTATGCATACGTATTTACGTATACGTACATTTGCGCTTACGTACATTTGCGCATACGTACATTTGCGCATAGGTACATTTGTGCATACATACATTTGCTCACAGGTACATTTGAGCTTACATACTTTTGCGCTTGCGTAAGTTTGCGCTTCCGTACAACGTGCTTGCGTACGTTTGCGCTTAGGCACATTTGTGCATGCGTACATTTGCGCTGACATACTTTTGCGCTCACGTGCATTTGTGATTACGTACATTTACGCATACGGACATTTGCGCTTCCGTACATTTGCGCATACATACATTTGCGCTCACGTACTTTTGCGCCTACGCACATTTGCTTACGTACCTTTGCCATACGTACTTTTACGGTTATGTACATTTGTTTGCGTACATTCGCTTACGCACATCTGCCATGCGTACATTTGTCCTTACGTACATTTGTCCTAGAATCCATTCTTTGGCCTATCTTTAAACATTTACCGACGAGTACCTAATACAAAGAGGGATAAATGCTGGGTACTAATACTAAAGGGTACAACGGAATCTAGTAGGTTTTCTAGTTCCAGCCCTAGTGACGTAGGCAGGAATATGAACCTAGGCTTACCGGTAAATTTATGCTTGAATGTGTTTTATGAATCCTTGGAATTTATCATTCCAACGCAATGTTTATAAAGGTGACTAAGATGATGGATCACTCATTTTCTGTGCAAATGTTCACTTTCAGGTTGTGAGCAAAATAACACAAAAAATGGGCTTTCATTTAGGTAGCATAGCATACAAATAATGTTTGAAAATGCAGCATAACCTAACCTAGCCTATCCTAACCTTTTGATGGAAATATCCTCATTTCCAACTATGATGCTTTTGTCAACTCAATTTGCTTGCAAATTACCATGCATAATTAATGCCATTTTCTTAACGGAGTGCATATGCATTGGAGCATTCTTTCTGCATGGTCACATCCTAGACTGTAAATCTTAGTAACTTGAGGTGCAGCATCAGCTGGTTCACAGAGACCCATGATCCCCAATGGAAAAGGCACACTGAGTGCACTTGGGATAAAGATTGGACCAACTGCAGTGCAAAAGATGCTATTAAGAAGAGGATTTGTGGCCATGCATGCCTAAAAAGGTG
>JAOTOM010004952.1:562500-627700 GCA_034440615.1 Ashinkailepas kermadecensis
ACGGATGGCAGCTGGCTGGCCGTGACATTTATAAGCGCTGTATTTATTGTTCCGTGGATCAAGTTAAGCCAGCCAGTAGGCATCAAGTTAAGCATGACGAAAATACCCTAATTAGTGCATGCCGTTGACTTAGGCACTGGAAAAAATGAAGAAGAAATAATCTAGTCCACACAATTCTACTTACGCTTTGGTACTAGCCATGGGAGAATATCAACAGTTGAGGTCCAGTCAGCAGTTAACCTGGGCAGAGCAGCTGACGGTTGTGTCGTCTATGCAGGCTTACCCGTGATAGGTGTGGCTGACGGTTGTGTCGTCTATGCAGGTTTACCCGTGATAGGTGTGGCTGACGGTTGTGTCGTCTATGCAGGCTTACCCGTGATAGGTGTGACTGACGGTTGTGTCGTCTGTGCAGGCTTACCCGTGATAGGTGTGGCTGACGGCTGTATCGGCTGTGCAGGCTTACCCGTGATAGGTGTGGCTGACGGCTGTGTCGTCCGTGCAGACCTACTCGTGATAGATGTGGCTAACGGTTGTGTCATCCATGCAGGCTTACCCGTGATAGGTGTGGCTAACGGCTGTGTGATCTGTGCAGGCTTACCCGTGATAGGTATAGCTGACGGCTGTGTGCCGTTTGTGCAGGCTTACCCGTGATAGGTGTGGCTGACGGCTGTATCGGCTGTGCAGGCTTACCCGTGATAGGTGTGGCTGACGGCTGTGTCGTCCGTGCAGACCTACTCGTGATAGATGTGGCTAACGGTTGTGTCATCCATGCAGGCTTACCCGTGATAGGTGTGGCTAACGGCTGTGTGATCTGTGCAGGCTTACCCGTGATAGGTATAGCTGACGGCTGTGTGTCGTTTGTGCAGGCTTACCCGTGATAGGTGTGACCGACCGACTACCGAGGACACGGTGAATGAGCGCGGCGGCAAGGCGAAGTCATTTCCATCTGGCAGCCAACGACCGACTCCGCTCGTCGTCACCAGCCCCAGTAGGACCGCAGCCAAGGTCAGTCTCAACGGCCAGACAACGTTGCAGACTGTCAACGCTATCGGTATTGTCTTTGTAGCCATACAAACATCGTACGTCGAACAAATGTCGAAGTAACACGAAATATAAAAAGAAAAGCTTGCGATAATTTGCGTTATCATATTTGCTCCTATCAATTATTGATGACATTATTGCAATCATATTAGGTGAACAGGTGTTTAGACAAACAGACTACATGTTTATTCACAAAAGTGAACTAGAAGAGTTTCGTCGCGTAAATACTCGGTCGCCAATCTCTGTAGATGAAAGATCACGGATCATCTTCACCAACATTTTCAATCTACGTATGAGAAACGTAACTTTGCCAACACAAGTGAATGTCAGATCTACAAACCTTCGGACAACATGCACTTTCAGCACGAAAATACACACCTGTTTTGTCGAAATCATCGCTAGGGTCGCGGAGGTTCCACGATTCTTCGTCTGGTTACCCATGAGGTTTTCCACTCAGCATGGGCACCTTACATATTGAGTATTCCAGGTGGCTCTCAAGCTACATAAGAATCAGAGGACACCTCTACCGGGCAGTGCCCAACCCGTCGTGAACAGCTCACAAGGTGAGCCACGATCGGCTATGGGTGTGTGACCTGTTGATGGTGATGATAGTGCCATGTTCCTCCTGGGAATGCCAGTTTTCATCGTCTATCTGGACATGTTCACACCAGCCTTCCTCTTCAAACCTTGGTCACCAATTAGGATGAAGCCTGATGACATTTCCTCTGCTACTAACTTGTCAGTAAATATATTCACGTATTAGTGAACTTCATGCAGTATTATTTTTTGATTGATCAAAAGCAATTATATTTTCCACGCCATAACAGCATTGTATCTGAACCATGCAGTGTGTGATGAATATCCTCCACTGTCGCGTATTACCAGCATAGGGCACTATTAGAACCACCCAGAGCAGGAGGCTGGCTTTGGAGCTCCTCTGTTACTGAAGCAGGGTCGGCCATTATACCAGTGTCGGTAGGTAATTGTGGACCGACCACCAGTGAGTGTCCTATCTCTTGGAAAAAATCATGCATAGCGCGGGTGAACTGTACCTGGCATGACGCGATATGCTGGGGTGGGAAGGTCACATTCTATGAAAATAAGATAGGGATTACTCGAAAACAAATGTGGTGACGAAAGCTGTGAAAAAGGTATTTCAAATGAGCGATCTATATCCGAGGGAAAACGCAAGAACTAAAACGCGTTCACAGAAAACAAAAGAAGATATTCAAACGCTTCACAACTGGTTTCAGCTAGCGGACTCGTACACCCCAGGGTAGGCCTGGCCACTGATAGCAACCTTTTCGTGGGAGATATACGGGAATTCGCTTATGCTTCGTCCTGGCTCGTATATAGAAATACCACAGATTTGAAATCCAAAAAGATGAAGCAAATTAATAATGTTCGGATTGTTTTGCAAGCTTACAGCGGTTCCGGACCGAAGGTTTTACATTTGTGAGCCGTCTCGATTCCACTCCACTCGTTCAGCACGCACTATTAACAGCTGAAGTTACATTTTCTTTAGCTAAGGAAATATATGCTTCATTGCACACCATTGCTCCATTACTAAAGATCGTCACATATCTTCCCCCGGCTGACTGTTGCTTCCGCCGCAGTCGACGGAGCCAAGAACAAGAGCCCGTCTAACCTGCGAACCCTGCTTTCCCCTGTGCCGGGCGCACCGACTGCCGTCCGTCAAGATTCGGGACAGCCAAGGCGCCGACTGGCCGGTGCTCGGACGACGGTCGTCGAGCGTGGCATGGCCTGGAATACGGCTCGTGTATGTCGGTCGGATGCACGAGAGGTGGTGCCACGACCGCCTGCTGCACCAGCTGCCGGTACGGTAACGCCGGACGGCAGCCTAAGCGAACCAGCATCCATGGACGGCGCCATCATAGCTACGCTTGTCAAGAGTGCACCGCTGCCGACCCGGGTCAGGTCTCCAGAAGACTCAGCTCTGCTGCACTCGCCCGAGTCGGTCAACTGGACTCTGCCGCTCGACACGACCCGGGCTTTCGCCGTCAAACAGAACGTGGCGCCCGGTAGGTGATCGTCACATAGAACATGAGAGCACAACAAAATATGAAGGCTTCGAGAAAGACACACACAAATATATATATATATATATATATATATATATATATATATATATATATATATATATATATATATATATATATATATATATATATATATATATATATATATATATATACAGAGAGATATGGGGATATAGAAAGAGAGATGGAGAGGAAGATGGAGAGAGAGAGAGAGAGAGAGAGAGAGAGAGAGAGAGAGAGAGAGAGAGAGAGAGAGAGAGAGAGAGAGAGAGAGAGAGAGAGAGAGAGAGAGACGGAGGGAGACGGCGAGAGATGAAAGGGGTGACGCGCTCCCAACCTGGTGAAATTAGCATCATACCCATGGCGTTCACGGGAGGAATCAACCTGAATATCCTTATAAGTCCCCTGCCAAAAAACAACATGCGTCGCCCATCCCGCTACTGCACCGCCCATCCCGCTACTGCACCGCCCATCCCGCTACTGCACCGCCCATCCCGCTACTGCACCGCCCATCCCGCTACTGCACCGCCCATCCCGCTACTGCACTAGGTATGGCCAATTTTGATCGTCCGCAGTAGAGATGGGCCACCTATTGTTAGGCAGTTAGAAACAGCACATACGAGGACCAACATGGATGAGTTAACCCTTAAGGTCCTTAAAGTCAAGTATGGCTGCAATCATTTTGGGTGAAACAATAGGTGTGTAATAAATGTGTTGATATTTCAGGATAATTGCTCATCATGTGATGTTAATCACTCAGGCAGTACCAAGGATTTGCGTTAGGGGAGGGGGGGGCCAACGGATTTCGAGGGCTCACCTACCCACAATTTGTTGTACAGTCCCTGGATTTCGACTATACTATGCTGAATACCACTATCGAATAGCCAATGCTTCAGCGGTGTAGATGGAAAAGACATCCGGTAGACGCTTGGAAAGCCTAAGGCTTGGTCCAGTGATGCCGATGCCTACTTTGACCTCGTGTTTCAACCCATCCGCGAATACGAGTGTTTTGTGATGGTTGTTATCGGCGAAGTTGTGGAAGATAAAAATAATTTCCGCGGATATGATAGCCGATTACTTTTCCGGGAGCAAGTACTCGACATTTGGTTCACTGAGTGTCCAGAATGGCCTATTGTGCGGTTGGAATGCTGTGGTTGTCATTGTGAGGTTAAGATCCGAGAGAGTCGTGGCAATTTGAACTGCGAGTGTCGGTGTGAGTGTGAATGTGTGAATGCGTGAATGTGTGAATGTGTGTGTGTGAATGTGCGTGAATGTGTGTGAGTGAGTGTGAATGTGTGTGTGTGTGTAAATGTGTGTGAGTGTGAATGTGTGTGAGTGTGAGTGTGAATGTACGTTGAGATTAGGTATGGTAAATTTATGGTACATTTCATAAAACTTTAACAGGGTCTGAGGAAATAGCTGATGCAGTAGGAAAACTAAGTGCATGAAAAGTGGATTTAGGTGTCAGGAGGTTCTACATAAGGTAAAACAAGTGCTATATGAACAGGATAGGTATAGAGTCGGAATAGAACGTGCTACTGCTTCATTAGAAGTAAACGTTCTGATGTGTAAGTGCCTACCTAGAGACATACCTGAGGTGAATTACTTCCACGATTGGCCGTCATCCATGACAAAAGGGGAACATTTACCAGAACAGTTGGCACTACTTGTACGCACTTATTTCTTCAGGGGGCCCTTGAATTCACTCCTACAGCACTAGTGTCTAGTCCTTATTGCCTCCCAGCACTTAAACCCACTTGCCGAACATCTAGTTCTCCTACAGCAGCACTTGTTTCCTCAGCTCCTACTCCTATCATATCCTATTCCTTTCCTCTATTGAAGGTATATTGCAAGTGCTGTAAGCTGATGCAATCTAACCAGCACCTACATGTAAATTATTAAGCTAACCTGAACCTACTGATAATTGACCTGATTGGGTCAAACGTGCGGATAATTGATTGTGATGAAATTGTAGTTGATGACAAAGATGATTGATAGTTCATCACAATTAATGCGATCAACTATCTGCTGGTGTATGCTAGGTTTGTTTGCAGCACATTCTGTAACATGTGACATTGCTCTAAGGAAATAAGTGCTGCATTCGGGGAAATCATTGCTTGACATGTGTGTTTAAGTTGGAAAATTTGAGAGATAAAAAATTTAGAAAAAAATGTGATGCGTTTTTTTAGATCGAAGATTTGTGCTGAAATTTTTCCAGCCAGGCTTCTGGATCCGCCCCTGAGCACGCAGCTTCACCACCTCGCTCGGCTGCATGCCGCCAACGCATCTATAAGTTGAATAGTCTTGTATTAACACATCACACCGTGCATGTAACGCTAAGCCCCGCATCACGATGGGCCGGCTCGTTGCAGGACCTGACTAATCTGGATCAAGCTCAAAACCCGACTGTCGTGTTCCGATATTCCCAACTCTCGTTGGCGTGGCCCACAGTCTAACAATAGGCCCTCTATTGCTCGTCACGTCAGCAGCTATGGATTGGCACAGCGGAGAGGACTCGACGTCACCTGAGGAAGCATTATGTCACATCGGTAGGTGACCAATACTATTCTGTCCAATGGTATGGTATAAACCTACAAATCAACAACATAACTGGAGTCGCACCCGATTCCAATTTTTATCTACAACAGCTTTCGTTTTCACAGTATTATCTATAATCCACGTAATCACTGTTCCTTCATAGTGCCGAGATGACGTTGGGCCTTCCATATCCTCGCTTGAAAATATTCAAATTTCAAGACCATTATGATCGTGAACATATGACCATTATGATCACTATGTTAAGATCGCCTTTCCTGATGAGACATAAGAAGACTACCTAGACATCTTATCGCGAAACAATATGCTAACCTCACAACGCAATGTATATTCTGTTTTGTGAAACATGTCTTTGGGGAGGGGTGCCATGCCTGATTGCGTCCAAATGAACATCGTGTTTCGAATTGCTATTCATTTTACCTTCAGAGGGAACTACAAAGCGGTAGATATTTTGTATGTAGTGCTAATCTCGGGAGTAAAGCGTGCAAGGCATTTTCATATCTACACAAGTGTACCATTAAGGTTATGATTTGAAAATGAACTGAATGGCTACACAAATAGACGAACCTCAGCCTAGTTTTAACCATCATGAAGCGACCACCACCGGAAGACAAAGAAAATGGCAGTTTGACACCGTAAAGGATGCCAAGTTTTGTTTCAAAGATTGTTCGAACCGGACTTTTTATGAAACCGACTGCAATGATAGTAAAAGACGAATAAGTGAAAATCCAGCAAAGATGGCCGAAGTTCGGCAACACCCGGTCCGAATTCCTGATTCACAATTACGAATCCTTACTCGTAGCGGTTAACGGTATGCAGTGCAATTAAAATGCCTAAAAAAGACTGATGATCACACGGGAACCCGGCGTTTTGCTCGATATCTGAAACCGTCGCACCATGACCAATACACTCCTCCGGTACCACAGAAATAGTAGGACGCTTGCATCATCAGCATGACCAGGTCCTGCCCCACATGGAGAACGCTTGGCCGATACCCACCAACATCGGTGGATCAGCTCCACCGCTGCTCAGTAAGGCCGCTCAGCAGAGACGCCACCAGCGCCGGTCCGGTCAGCTCCCCCAGTACCCAGAAGTGGCGGCTCGACAGAAACGCCACCAGCACTGGTCCAGTCAGCTCCCACGGTACTCAGTAGGAGCAGCTCGGCTCGTACGCCACCAGTACCGTTCTGTTCTGGTCAGCTCCCACGGTACCCAGTAGCGGCGGCTCGCCAGGAACGTCACCAGCCCCGGCCCGGTAAACTCCCACTGTACCCAGTAGGGGTGGTTCAGCAGAGACACCACCAACACCCGTCAAGTCAGCTCACCCCGGTACTCGGCAGAGGCCGATCGGCACGGACGCAACTAGCACCGGTCTTGTCAGCTCCCCCGGTACCCAGTATCAGCAACTCGGCAGGTACGTCATCAGTACTTAGTAGTGTCGGCTCGATAGAAACGACACCAGCACCGGTTCAGTCAGCTTCCCCGGTACTCAGTAGGAGCCACTCGGCTCGCACGTCGTCAGCATCTTTCTGATCAGCTCCCACGGTACTCGGCAGGGATGCCAGCACGGGTCCAGTCAGCTCCCATGGTGCACAGTAGGGACCGCTCGGCTCGTACGCCACCAGCGTCGCGCGGACAGCACGCCCAAACTCAGTATGCGTCGCTCGGCAGGGATGCCACCAGCACCGGTCTGGCCAGCTTCCCCGGTACTCGGTAGGAACCGTTCGGTCCGTACGCCAATAGCGTCGGTCGGTCGACTCCACCGGTACTCAGTAGGGGTGGCTCAGCAGTGACACCACCAGCATCGGTCCAGTCACTCACGGTATTCAGGCTCGGCAGCGACGCTACCAGCACCGGTCCAGTCAGCTTCCGCAGTAGTCAACAAGGGTCGCTCGACAGGGACGCCACCAGCAGAGTTCGGCCAGCTCCCACGGTACTCAGTAGGAAAGGCTCGTCAGGGACGCCATCAGCACCGGTCCAGTCAGCTCCCACGGTACTCAGCAGAGCAAAGCATATTTTAGCATGTTAGCGGCGGGAAAAATCCCTGCAATGGTCCCAAAAGGTCTTCATTTTATCGTACAATTTTCCTAAGTTCCATCTTCCTGCACACTTTTTTCGTTGTCGTTCCGTAGTATATAGTTATAATACCCCGCAGCAGGAGGGGTTTCGGTAGAAGGGGCACCAGCACTGGTGCAGTCAGTTTCCATGTGCCCAGCAGGAGGCGCTCGGTAGTCCTGCAAACTTGACGTAGAGCTTAACATGCTTCAGGGTGAAGTGGGGGACGGGTGAGGGAGGTTGGGCCTGTATCGCATCGTATCATATCGCATGTTTTCACATTGTGTCAGACGCATTCTGGTTTTATCAATGCATGATGTCAATAAAACCAGATGACACAGAGCTTGGTTAAGTAAGGTTAGGGTGTGGCCTTTGACTGCCAAGAATGGATTGAAAAGCATGTTATATTAAGGAAAGTCCCTCTTGCTGCTCCCCGCTACTGCGCAATCGGGGTGGCAGCGGGAAAATGAAGGACACCTGGCATTTCAGACAATTCCCTCGGGTAGCGAATTGCGGTCGCACTAAGCAGCAGCTGATGTTGAAGAAAAAAATTAACTATGCTCCGTGATCGTGACTTCGAAGTACTGAAACTGCGTTCCAAGGGAAGTATTGGACGTCCCGAGGTAATATAGGTTGCTTCCCAGCGGACGTCAAGTTATGTCCTGCTACTTGATGGCACGCGCCAGACTCATAATCATTTAGTCGTGGCTGTGATAAGCGACGGTACCGCACAGGGCGTCTGATAAGACTATGTGGATGAGTGTGAAGCGGTCCTCGCATGTGGTGGATGGTAAGAACCCTTCACACACGGTCCTCGGTATTCACCCACGTTCGCACAGTTTACACACCGGTAGGGGCGGATGAAGGGAATTTGATTATTGCCGTAGTTTTGTTCTGGAGGTGCACGATTTCTCCGGATGGGGTGCCATTTCTCTGGATGGGGTGCATTTTCTACTCTGAGAGGCGCATTCGGCTGAAAAACGCTTTGAGCGAGGAAAGGAGCACACGCCCGCAGTTATTCCCCCTGGTTGCGCCCGTGTGAAGTCGGTCCTCGGTTATCGCATCGGTCCTCGGTATTCAGTTTCACTCTGATGGCCTACCACGATGTCCCCCCCCCCACAACCAAATAGGCAGTACATGACAAGACATGTACGACTACTACCGTGCCAAGTCTGAACCTTGTCAGCTGGTGCCTTCATATGGTCCTCGATAGTCGGTTGCCAGTGACAGTCCTCGCTTTGCACGCCTTACACGTATAGGTGTATGTGAATATGTGTGAATGTGTGTGAATTTGTGTGAATGTGTGTCAGTGTGAATGTGTGTCAGTGTGAATGTGTGTGAATGTGTGCGAATGTGGGTGTGTGAGTGTGTGTGTTAGTGTGGGTGTGAATGTGAATGTGAGTGTGGGTTTGAGTGCGAGTGCGAGCGCGTGCGTGCGTGCGTGCGTGCGTGCGTGCGTGCGTGCGTGCGTGTGTGTGTGTGTGTGTGTGTGTGTGTGTGTGTGTGTGTGTGTGTGTGTGTGTGTGTGTGTGTGTGTGTGTATGTGTTTCTGGCTCATATCTGTCGCGCAAAGCGTAAGTTGATCTGCACATTTGCGTTAGTATCTGTACTGCCTGTGCCTGCCTGCGTAATAGCGTGTGAAGAGGCGGAAGCGTGTCTGGTTGGCTACCAGCCGTAGCGTGATGCCTATATGCCGCAGGATACCCCAAGACACACTCCAACTGGATGAAGAGCCAGCAGTCGCCGAGCCAAGGCCAGATCAGCCCGCTGCACAAGCAGCTGGTCAATGACTCCATGGCACGTGGCGCGCAGCCGACGGTCCATGCTCCGGTGAATGGCGCTCGGAGTGAGACAAGAGCCACACCTGTCACCAGCACCGTCCCAACTGGAGCCGGCAGTCTCACCGCACCGGAAACGATGTCTGCACCCAGTGAAGTCCCTGGCTTGGTCAGGCCTGCGCAAGCAACAGACCAGTGGCACTATGCGGCGACAGGTGCTGCTGATGGGCATCAGAATGTGTTCAGTGCTGGCTCGGCCGGTCCGCCACCGGCAGCCTTTGTTGAGCTGCCCAGGTCTGGCAAGTCAATGCAGGTTAGCACAGCTGACCAGGATAAGGCCGGCTACCACGTCATCTAGAGTCGTTCACTAGGCTATCCAGAACCGTCCGCCTATGTCAGTGTTAGGAGAGGCGCGGCATGTCATGGGTCTTACGGTGTTCCCTTTGCTCATGTATCCATTGTAGTGGCTATTCCCGGGTTTCCTTTATCTCGGACGCAGGCATACTCTGTCCACCGCAGTAGGACGGTCCAATCAAACAAGGCTTACTCCCTCCACCGCGGTAGGGCGGTCCAATCTAACAGGGTTTACTCTGTCCACCGCAGTATGACGGTCCAATCTAACAGGGTTTACTCTGTCCACAGCAGTAGGACGGTCCAATCTAACAAGGCTTACTCCCTCCACCGCAGTAGGACGGGCCAATCTAACAGGGCTTATTCTGTCCACAGCAGTAGGACGGTCCAATCTAACGGTGCTTACTCTGTCCATATCAGTAGAACGGCCCAATCTGACGGGGTGTATTCTATCTACCGCAGCAGAACGGTCAAATCTAATAGGGCGAGTCCATCCATATATGTGCTACTGTAAGCAGCTTTTTCATTCGTGTGTTTTACAGAACACTTGCATGATTTCGTCAACTTGTTCCCGCTCAGAATGAGCAGAGTTGGCCGCTTATAGAGTTCCTCGTTTCAGGACTGATGTATCACATCAGTAGAACCTCGGTGTGTGCATCGATAATTGCATGTCGCAATTGATATTCTTCATGATTTGCACCTGGTTCGCAGCTAACACCAGCTCTCGTTCATTGCAAGATACTTTCATAGGTGGATACTGTGCACCGAGCTTACGAAATACACACACCGTATCTACTGCAGCCACCTTCTACAGCTTCCGATAGAAAGGGAACTGGGGCGAAAAAGAACCCCTTTCAGGATGGAATTCGTCTTCAGAACACAGAAGGAGTCATTCTGAAGGCCATGTGAATTTGCGATCGAGTTGCCGGAGGTGAGAACGCACCATGCAGGGCCAGGATAGTTTACCAAACTGTCATTCATTTGTCATCAGCATTGAGGGTACCGGATGGGTGAGGGTAAGAGGACAGTATGCCGCATGCAGGGGATCGGACGAACGTCTTCGACAACAATTTACTCCATCCCCATCGATGCCCGTGGATCTAAGGACACCTATGGTGAACTGATAATTCAAGTGAGAAAAACAAATTATCAATAGGCGCTAGCGAGAAGCTAGCGCTTCTCTTACGTAAGTCACATGTGACCGACTAGGCGAAATAGGGATGGGGAACACGGATCTCTGACATCCTATAGCTGACAGACACAATCGGTGACATATAAAGGTAGGGAGAAAGGGCAATGCCAAGCGACAATGACGGACAGGAGATCCGTGTCAATGGCACGTCGTGTGTTCCGGACAATACTCAACGGAAGAAGGAGATCCGTGTCAATGGCACGTCGTGTGTTCCGGACAACACTCAACGGAAGAAGGAGATCCGTGTCAATGGCACGTCGTGTGTTCCGGACAATACTCCACGGAAGAAGGAGATCCGTGTCAATGGCACGTCGTGTGTTCCGGACAATACTCAACGGAAGAAGCATCGATCCATCTGGTGGGGTGCGTCTCTGCAAGAGCCAACACAGTCACCGAAATGCTGTAATCGCAACCACCCTCATGTGGTTCCCAGGCTTGTAGCGACAGGTCTAGAGCAGTTCAGGTGCTCCGTCTTCCTCTCCCAGCCAGTCCCAGTCAGCCTCATGTGGTTCACAGGCTCGTAACGACAGGTCTAGAGCAGTTCAGGTGCTCCGTCTTCCTCTCCCAGCCAGCCCCAGTCAGCCTCATGTGGTTCCCAGGCTCGTAACGACAGGTCTAGAGCAGTTCAGGTGCTCCGTCTTCCCCGGCCCTTCCACAGCCAGCTGAGATGCGAGCTCGAGACCAATGACGTCTTCAGTCCATGATCATGAACACTCCTAAGTGGCAGGTGGTGAACGTGCAAATGTTGCACGAACAGCACAATGTAATTGACATCTAAGCGGACTGGGAAGCCGCATGCACAGCACATAGGTGGTATGTGCTATTACCTTAAGACATTGGCTTCGTAGTATGCATCAACCACCGGACGTCAGTGGTGTTTAGTTTCTCACGGGGCACCCCACCGCTCTCGCCGACACGATATGAGCCGCTATCTCAGTGTTGACCGTGCCGGCCTACATCGACTGACTGAGCCGACACAATATGAGAACATACTTACATATCCTACTGCATAGAGCAATATGTGCGAAAAGGTGAAAATTGGAAGACTGCAAGGCCGTGGTGCGGTCTCAAGTTTTCAACATTTGAATCTCAAGTGATATATTATAACTCAGCACACACGCCCACGTCGTTTGATGTCCGGAAATCAAGGATTCCAGACAAAAATGTAAAACGGGCTCACCCTACTATCACACCCAACGACGTGACCTATCCCCAGCCGAACAAACGACACCTGGGATATGCCGAACCATTATCGCCTGCAGTCGCCGGCCTTGCCCCCGCAGTGAATGGATTTTCTCCCATCGGTGAGTCCTGTATCAAACAAATTCGTACCAAATACAGTTGCGTTGCACCTACCAGAAAATATAAGGAGCGAATGAAGCATACATAATCGCATAACCCCTAGCATTAGGATTAGTTTGACCAGTAGTATGTTTCTAGATAAAGCAAAGGTATTAACCTAGCGATATTAAGGAGACTTTGAATAATGTGTGTGCATGGTGGAAATTTGTATATATGATTATGCATGCGCAATCTATATGTTCTCAAAACTCAACATTCCCATCAAATGCATTACATGAAATACCATGCAATATAGATTCATAACAATGCAAGTGGTGCATAATGTGTAATGTACATCGCACAATATTGCATAACGCTGTGTATAAAATACCATGCATAGAGTAAGAAGAGTAATATTACCTTCTACTATTGGTAAAATTTGTGGTCCATGAGGTCACTATCAACATTGGTAATATTTCCCGTTATTGAACCCAAGATTTAATTTGACATGTTTGAGATACCTCAATTAAATATCATAATGCACACTAGTCCTTCATATTTAATATCCATCGCTGTCCGCCTTCTGTCTGCTGCTTAGCAAAATACCCAGCTCAAGTACTATATACAAGAACTATACAAGTATAAAGTTTAAAAAAGGGAAGTATAAAGGGTGTAAGAAACTACATGCTAGTAAGTTTAACCTCACTAGTTTGCAAGGTACTATGAAATCTGGTCAGGAAGGATGTTCAGAATCATCTTGATAGGCACAATCTTTTAAGGGAAACTCAACGTGGTTTTCGATCTGGGAGATCTTGTCTAACTAACCTATTGGTGTTCATGGAGTACGCAACTAGACAAGTAGATATTCAAAGCAGGATAGATGTTGTGTGCTTAGAATGTAACAAAACTTTACGTACAGTTCCGCACAAGCGTCTAGTTCATGAGCTAGAGCAGCATGGCATTCATGGAATAGTTATAGGTTGGATTGAAGCATGGTTAAGGGTGACGGAAAAAAGGGTAGTGTTAAATGGATACAAGTCTGAATGGAAGGATGTTCTGAGTAGAGAGTCACAGGGCTCTGTTCTAGGTCCACTTCTCTGTATAATCTTAGTGAAAAACATTGAGGTAGGGCTGAGGAAAGGGGCCTTCAGATTTTCTGATGGCAAGCTGGTAGGAGTGGCGAACAATAATGTTCATTCTAGTAATATTCAACTAGACATCTTCTGTTTGCATCCGGCGTTTCGAGATCAGTGTCAGGGACGGAAACCAATTTTTAGTGCTGTCGTTAGTAATGCAATTTTGTGAATTTATCGCACCTGAAATCACCTTAGCGCTGTATACATGCTTAAAAGCACATGTTTCTATAGACATTGAAGGAAAAATGTGTTGATTGATAAGCGCAAAGATCCGACTTCGCAGCACTTCTAAAACTTGCTCTCACTCGTCAAACGCCCTTTTAGGCGACGGATACTGATGAGGATTTGTACGTATGTGGATGTATGTGTATGTGTACGTGTGCATGCATGTGCACGTATGCGTACGTTTGTGTGCAAATGTGTGCACGTATGTGTGCAAGATTGTATGTGTATGATTGCATTAGCATGTGTGTGCATGTATCTGTGTAAGTATGTGTTGTATTCCAATGAGCTATCCTTCCCCATTTCCCCCTCAAAACACAATTCACTCAGTGACCCCAGAAGTTCCCTGGTGTTACAAGCTTGCTACCTTGCTGGAGTTCTCCCGGGGTTACGTCTGCTAATACCTCGTGGAGGCGTATCTGCAAATAGAAAAGCGTGTCATTCCTGAGCTGGCTGTCCTGATTTTTGGACATTTTCCCATAGGAAATCCCAGTACAAATCGAACCTGTAAGCCAAAGACGTATAGTCAAATAGGATAGGCTACCGCAACCGAAGCAGGTCAACATTAGAGAAAAAGGATTAACGTCTGAGTTATTGTGTTTCGTAGCATGACTAATGCCCTGTGCACACCCGTCGCATAAAACCCGGGGTGTACACCACACCAGGTTTTACGGATGTGGTACATACGTCCGTCTAAAACGGAATGGAAGAAGTCTAGAATCGCGGTGCCTACAATCGAGTACAAAATACAATACAATCATAATATGCAATAAAATAAAGCACAGTAATAATATATATAAAAATAGATATAACATGAAATACATCTTATATATAAACTTTATTATGATAAAATATATACAAAATATACAATAATAATATATAACATACATAAAAGTACAATCGAAAACGGGCCAGCTCTGTTTCTGACAGACGTCGGAGGTGCGCTTGTTGCGCAGCTATATGATATTGCGTCCCTAAAAGCTTCATAAAAGTGCAAACAAATCCTACTTTTGGACGGAAGTTAGACGGGCATCAGATGGACATAAATTATCGCTCCGAAGTCTCCGTCACCCATCGCGCCCGTCGAAATCGCATATCCGCAGACGATTTTACGGACGTTATGCCGACGTCCGACAATACAAAATGATTGGCTGTATTCGAAGGATTTACGCAGGCCATATTTTGCTATATCCACGGATGGAGCAATGCTATTGGCTGAAGCAGTTTTGTTCACCATAGTGGACCTGAACTGAACCGAGCTCCACTTATTGCTGTTCACTTTTGCCTGGAGAGGTGTAGACTTCCATGGTGCAAATATGGTAGCCATCACACCCCCAAATAATCTTGATGTAGCATGCCATACCAATATGTTTGAAAGTCAACTTGACCATATACTGTACACGATAAACATTTGGTAAAAATGAAAACTTCAATGCCCCGCACCTTCTGCCGTGCAGACGTTTTCCTCGCGGAGCTCAAGCAAGAACTTACAATTTTTCATGAAGGTCCCACATTTGCCGTACCTAAGTTGTTCCATTCCAACACCCCCGTTTGCTCCTGCTGTCCGGTTGCGCCGTTCTTGCTGTGTTGGTATTTTTAGGTAGGCAACCATAGGTGTAAAATCAATTATGAATTTAAGAACACTGGGTAGTTCACTCACACTGAAAGTTATTTTATTCAATGTTGTTCGTGCATAGCCGCCGGTCTCTGGGTGGGATGGCCAGTTGGCAGCCGGCCAGGCAAGTTCGGGGGTGCAGGCACTGGGCGGCCGTGCCCGCTATATGGTTACGTTAAACTATAGGTCAAAATTGTGCTATCGAACTGATATTTCTCGATAGGGAGGTGAGTCCAGGATCAGTGCAACAAGCTCGCGCTGAGCATTGACTCCGATTCTGCAAAGCCTCCCCAACAACAATAAGCTGCGCGATGAGTTAGTGTACTATATTGCACAATTTGTATGGCTCCAAATTGCAATTGCTGGAAATTGCTGAATCATTTGTAGAAATGAAGCTTAGTAACATTTTACCTTGTGATATTGAAGAATCAAATATTTATTCTTATGGTCGTCCAAAATACGTGCTTAAAATCTGATTCAAATTAACCTTTCTTTTGGAAGATTAATCAACATAAAGGTGAATGAATTGAGAATCAATTCGGAGTTTATTACATTTTATGCCACAAACCTGATCTCACTTTCATCAATATTTGTTACCAGGATATACAGACAGCTTTTCCATACCAGAATGAGTCATGTAGCACATGGATAATGAGGGTCATAATTTGTCCTGCAAAGTAGTATCAATGCTGGATCATATGCGCAAGGCAATCTGAGCAAGGCTGAATTCCATTGAATTATTATTCTTCATTTGCGCCGATTTAGGGTTACATAAGTCGATGGAATCCCGCTTGAGGTTGGTGGGGCCACAAGCAAAGTTGGTGCAGCCAAAATCATAATTGTGGTGACAGGGTCCCATCAAATGAATAGGCAACTGCACCCTCGCTGTTAGCAGTTGTAGTTAGTGACCGTATTTCTTCCGAAGTAGATTGAATAGAGGACTATTTCCGACTCTGAAGCAAAGCGAGGTAAGTTACTGCTGAAATAATATATTGGTGTGTTTTTCTATTTCTTAGATAGTTATTTGGTGTTTAGCTGCCAACACTCGCTGTTCCATCATTGTTCCCTTGCATTTCTTCATAATGATCATTTGCACTCATCCGTGGCTCTGCCTCTACTGCATCCCCCATATCTAGCGGTATGCACTTGTCACTGTTGAATATTATATATATAGATATATATATATATATATATATATATATATATATATATATATATATATATATATATATATATACATATATCTATTTTATATATATATATATATATATATATATATATGTATATATATATATACTTAACTTCACCTACAATTTCATTTCATGTCTTCAGACCCAGGTGAGTTCTACCCTGAACGATGAGTCCACTGGAAGTGAACGTATTAACCCACCCCGCCTCGGGGGCGTCATTTTACGACCCCTACAGTTCTTCCACGGATAGTAAAAAAAAAAACTAGGAGGGGGATAGCGCGCCGAAATTTGGCATACCATTTCCTTTTCGTTTTCTCCACATGACAATTTTGAGTTTTGGTCATCTGCGGGCAGCGAGTTAGTCAAGGTCAAGTGAGGTCACATTCAGTCGTCACGCTTCAACTCAAAGATATTTGAATGAACTTTCAAGCGTTTGCTTATCATTAGGGATGCAAGAAAACGCACCAGAGGGATTTTATATTTATATTTTGTTGACTTATTAGCTTTGCCGGTTAGGGCTAAACTCGACTAAAATAAGCACTTTTATCAGGCTAAGTTGACTTAAACGTTAACGCAACGTTTCCCGGTGTACTCTACTCATTAGAAAAACGAAAAATGAAGAAAATGGAAAACACACACATTTTTTTGGGATGGGTAAACATGTTGGGGCCATGGTTGAAATTGCCTTCCTTTTCTGATTCCAAATACATTTTTTTTTTAATCTTCCCAAATTGAACTCCCCGAGCCAAAAACATGACGTCGGTCGTGATCCCATAGATCCCCACTTTCGTTTCGTTCATGACACCACTTCCGTTTTCGTTATATATGTAAATCTACGTTCCATCCAAAGTCTGTGATCAGGTCTATAGTGCCAAATTGGATATACCATTTATCCCGCGCCGTCTTTCCGGTTAGATCCTCACACCCCATCTCGGGAGGGCCTTTCATACCCCCTCTAATCACAAAACTAAGCGGTGCACGAAAGCGAAGGTCGTGTCATCGGAAAGCGCTCGACACGTAGGGCCAGAAATCACCCCCTAAGTTTTCTTCTCTCAAGACGTAACACCACTTGGGATCTACACCGTAAAAAAATGATTAGCACTTTTGCTGCTAATTGCATGCTAAGTGGCTGCTTCAAACAACGCTGTTCCCTAAGGATGCTAGTAACAAGCATAAGGATGCTAGCAACAAGCACCATATGTACTACTCGGCTGGAAGGGGCTAATTATAGCCTACAGGTGCTAGACTGCAAGAATGAGGACGCTTGATCCTATAGCATCCATGAGTGTTATGCCAAGCAGTCCAGATTCATATGCTTATATCTAGCACTGTTACAGACCGTGTTTTTTTTGCGGGAGTTTGAACGCTCTATAGCTGCTTACAGTCAACAATTGGGTAGTAAAAATAGGAAGCGGAGAAAAATGGAGGGAACATTAGCACCTTAACGCTGCTCAACGAAAAAACTGCACGAACATTCGGCCGTTTTGGTTTGGGATTCGACGGCGTGCGGATCGGTGCAGTCGTGCGGCAAGATTGAAGTGAAGAAGAGAAGCCTCTATGGGATCAAGAGAACCTCTGGATCCAGAATCGCAAGCCTATCATAGTCTGTACAAGGTCGGTGTGTCTTCACAGCAAATATTTTTCCACATCCCTGGTATAAATTGGATTATGTCAGCATCTTGCCAACCTCGCTGCATACCCCCTACAATTACGGGCGCTGAATGACTTACGCAGTTGATGCAACCTCAGGCTATAATAACCAACATACCTGAGCTTGACAGCACATTAATACCTGGCATGCTCAGCAAGGCATATGTGGTATTGCTCTGGGACAAGCAAGCTTAATGGTATTTTATGACATCATTATTCATCTATGGACACTGAAAAGCTGAGCGGGCCATGCCAGTTGTAGCTTATTCTGTGGGAAAAAAATCATTTCTCAGACAATGGTTTTTGGGCGGTATATTGTGCTGCTCAGAATTTATTAGCTGAAAGAAAGCTACAGAGCCTCGATTATCACTACCAATTGTTGCTACCAAATAATTTTATACGCTTAACCTAGATGGGCCACTGTGGCTCTTTTTAAGTTTTCACACGTCATGACTGTGTGACATTATTTTGGATTTCATTGGTGTATTCATAATTATGTGGCCATGGAGTCATTGGATCTGCTCTTTACATCACCATTTGTTCATGACTGGCACTGTGCCATGGTAGACTGAACTGTGATAAATGTGGAGCTTGCATAACAAATGAAAGAAATTGTCTCGGTTAGGCTTGGTTGGTTTATTTGGTATTATTGTCATTTAAGGTGTCCAAAAGTCTTACACACATTTTCCTTCATGAAGCAAAAAACTGCGTTAGGCTACATGAGGTTAGGTTTTCTTAGTTGCAAAATTTGAGATTGAAATAAGAAAAACCCTGTAGTATTTTTTACTGTTACGGTATGTTACTGTAATACTTACTAAATTTGTATATATATATATATATATATATATATATATATATATATATATATGCATGTTCTCCTTTGCTATTTGCAAAGTAGGAAATACGTATTCCTTTGCATTGCTATTTGCATACGAATACATTGAAAGGGTATATCGCCTGTAAGCATCCTGTTCGCTGTAATTTTTAAGATCGGTATCGGAAGCTAACATGTAGCAAAATATGTCATCCGTCCGCATAAATACAGCAAGACAACAGCACTCGTACGCTACTATCAAGGAGACCAATTTCGGTTTAAGCACCCAATGGGTGCTAAATATGTTAGCACCATAGGCGAACCGTACCCAGGAGGTCCTGGTTTTTGGCATGAGTAAAAACTAGCACCCTGGGGGTGTTAAAACGCACGCACTCCATGGGTGCTCATTTCAAGCACCGTTCTACTAAATATAGCCCAATGAAGAGGTGCTAGTTATAAGCACCATGCTTATATTTAGCACTTGAAATTTTGCGATGCGATGCCAACTCCAGAATGGGGCTTAATTCAAGCAGCCCTGTGGTGCTGGAATTTGACTTTTGATATAGCACCAAAGGGGTGCTAATCATTTTTCTTGTAGTGTATATATACATATATATATATATATATATATATATATATATATATATATATATATATATATATATATATATATATATACACATACATCATTGGTGACCATTGGAATGCTTTTGAGGGGTCTTAACCTCCTCAATGCTGGCTTGCCCCATTTCCCAATAAGCTTGGCTTTTAACATAGGATCAGCTGACCAGCCGACGTCACACCAATCGTTCATGGAAAGAACGCAGGGGATGTGCGAACTTCGGACTGTGAAGACAGCGCCATCGTGAAAACAGATTTGGCGCTATTGGCTCTGCTGAAATTTCCTCTTGTTGACGTAGGTCTCCCCTATTCAGTTTATTTCATATCATACCAGCACAGAGCCCCTGCAGCTGAGAAAGTCATTTGCCCTCACATTTCGGAGTGGGTGGAGCGAAACGTATTTCGTCACACCCACTTTTGAAGAGGGCGTCCATGCACTCGAAACTGAACCTCGAAAACCCGAAAAATTTGTATCTAGTGTGTACCCATGTTCCAAATGGTTAAGCTTTTGTATGATAGGGGTGCATGATTGAGGGAGGCAGCGCTCCCCCTGAGCGTATGCCAAGTGGCATCGATGATCTCCACCGTCGCTGGGCTAAAGAAGAAAGTCTGCTCCCGCTGCGCAGTTGGATATTGATCCTCGCGGCGCGAGTGAGACCATTGTGAGCCGACCTTGAGATGGCTGCCACTTTGTGCCTAAATAATCCAAAACATCTCCTTGAAATCTAACATGCATTCGATAATTGAACGTGCGTTGTGTGAAAAATATAGAGGTCATGTCTCTTTTTGAAATGCATATTTGTGGGCCTCATGCTCCAGGGTTTTGTGAAGGACACATTCAGAAATAGACTCACGCTAAATACACCGCAGAGGTTCTATTTTGGGGGCATTCGTGAAACAGACTTGTTCATGCGCTTCCTCTCAGCTTCCGGGCTTCCTCACCCGAAGCACGTTGTACACAATGGGGGCTATCTTGTTATTTTCCCGTATTATTCCCGTGCTATTTTATTTCCCGAGCCTGGTGAACAGAGGGCTGCTCTGGTGACACGAGGCCAGGCCGTGCTCTCTGGGAGTGCCACCGGACCGGAGGATCCCGAGCCTGGTGAACAGAGGGCTGCTCTGGTGACACGAGGCCAGGCCGTGCTCTCTGGGAGTGCCACCGGACCGGAGGATCCCGAGCCTGGTGAACAGAGGGCTGCTCTGGTGACACGAGGCCAGGCCGTGCTCTCTGGGAGTGCCACCGGACCGGAGGATCCGAGCCTGGTGGACAGAGGGCTGCTCTGGTGACACGAGGCCAGGCCGTGCTCTCTGGGAGTGCCACCGGACCGGAGGATCCCGAGCCTGGTGGACAGAGGGCTGCTCTGGTGACACGAGGCCAGGCCGTGCTCTCTGGGAGTGCCACCGGACCGGAGGATCCCGAGCCTGGTGAACAGAGGGCTGCTCTGGTGACACGAGGCCAGGCCGTGCTCTCTGGGAGTGCCACCGGACCGGGGGATCTGTTCGGGCCACCATAGTAGGCCATTGCTTATATTACATTACAGATCATTACAGATAAACAGTACAAACGTGAAAGTATTCTGACAAAATATGCATGGAAAGAACAAATGTACTTGCATAGTCTTATAAGTTTGCATCGGTTGGTACAGCGCTCCATATCCCAACTAAAGCATACCGTTGGGACTAGTTGTTTAATTGGAAAATAATGTAAGCATTTCAATAGTGTGGTTTCCTTGCAGCCCCATTCACCACTTATGATGCAAATTTCCGCCTAAAGCACAACCAACAGATCAGCCACAAATAGTCAAACTGTGTCGTGCATAAAACAAGAGCCATCAGAAATGTTATGCTGCAACGAGTGTTCACAATAAGTTAATGTCATTTGAACAGGATTCGAAAGACAGCCTTGTCCTCGTTTTGCCATCCAGATCATTATCTCCTCTAGGAAGTTGTTTTTTTCGTTCTTTGTGGACATTAATGCTGTTGTTCCAAATGACTTCAAACTTCTTGCTCTGTGAAAACAAATGAAAGAAGCTCACCGTCAAGTACAAAGGGAGCTTCTGATGTCAGCAACATCAAAAGTATCTACCCTGGATAAAACAACCCAATTTTTTTTCTCCAACTCCGAGATTCCAAGACCATCCCTGCATTGAAATGTACTCTGGGATTCGGAGGTTATGTTATCAATGTTCTGACACCACATTCTCCTCAATGGCAATCTAATGACCTTTTAATCGTAATTGAATCATCATAATCATGTGCCCATGCATCCCATATTTTGCACAAATCTTAGATTAGCTTAGACTACATATGAAATAGAGGCACTCCCTATTATAACCATGATGTAGAAGAAAAATTGGCATTGCCTGCCGTGTACAGTGAGTGAATACATCTTAGTAATCACAAATTATTCTCAGCTACCGTAATAAAACAAATAATTACGGCCCTTCATACAATTTGTCTCTTCTGCGTCTTCAGCCAACAAATCATTCTAAACGGCTGCATTCATCTTCGTTCTAGTGCTGAATCGTGGTGTGTTCCAGCATCGATACCAGGTGGAATAGCTATGAAATCGTAACGAATGAAATCAGGTGCCTGAAATATTGCTCTTGAAGTTCCCAAATGCACATTCTATTGCCGTCATACATTTTTCCAATCGCCAAAGGCAACTTGGCGAGCGAAGCCTGCTGTAGACACGAACAATAATTTCCTCTGAATCATTAGAAATACTGAATAAATGACAACACAAAATATGAACATGTGTTCTAGTCGTATGTACCTACATAGCCTGACTGTCAGGATGCAGGGCTTAGATTTCAAGATGTTGTTTTAAAGAAGCATGGTATCTAGGGAGAGTAAATAGTTTTAGTGAGCTCCTCAAGGGGTGCGATGTTCCCCCACCACCACTTGCTCGCGCAAGAAGGTGGGGTGGGGGAGGGGCGCAGCACCCCAGCGCCCCATCCGTTCCGTTGCCCCTGGGACGGGGTAACCAGCTGGATGTCACCAGTCTGGTGCCACCCAGTGATCGGCGGGGTAGGGGACCGGGTAACCAGCTGGAGGCCGCCAGTCTGGTGCCACCCAGCGATCAGCGTGGGTAGGAGACGGGGTAACTAGCTGGAGGTCGCTAGTCTGGTGCCACCCAGTGATCGGCGGGGTAGGGGACGGGGTAACCAGCTGGATGCTGCCAGTCTGGTGCCACCCAGCGATGAGCGGAGTAGGGGACGGGGTAACCAGCTGGATGCTGCCAGTCTGGTGCCACCCAGCGATGAGCGGGGTAGGGGACGGGGTAACCAGCTGGAGGCCGCCAGTCTGGTGCCACCCAACGATCAATGTAGCTGCGACGGCGCCGCTGGCCGGCACGCCGTATCAGCACCGACCCGGCTCGGCTCGGCTCGGACCTTTGCCGCTGGACACTGACGCAGTACTGGCCTGCATGGACGGAGCGGAGAGTTCGACACTTCCATTCCCACACATTGGTGAGTAATGTAGATCAATGGGCTCACATCACATCATCACGTACACACCTACATACCTATATATATATATATATATGTATATATTTATATACATACATATATATACATATATATATATATATATATATATATATATATATATATATATATATATATATATATATATATATATATATATATATATATATATATATATGTTATATGCACATGCATATGTAGATTAATGGGTACATAGATATTCCAAAAAATGATATTGAACTGTCACTTTCACCAGCTGCTTTCACCAGCTTCCGTGTCATTTGTTCTATTTGACGAACGATGACTTGTCGGTCGTTTGGAGTTTGTAAATTAGTTCAGGAAAATTGCACCCATATTGACGTTTCGAAGGCAACACATTCTCCATCGTCAGATTCAATCGTTTACAGGTTGATGGTATTTTCAAGATGCAATTCAGCTCTAAATTCTAGCCGGATTCTAAAGTCACATTTCCTATCATGTTTTTGACATCATATACAAGGATGGGGTGAGGTGGGGCAGCGGGCAAGTTCCCGGTGGCGAGGGATCTCGCTAGCCGGTTGTCCCCTACGACGCGCTGCTTCCCCACAGGCTGAAGGTAATGCAGAGTTTTAGGTGGATGTTGGGAATTGGCTTCATATCATGGATAGAGAGCGCTACGTACATTGAAAGTCGGTTTTCACATGACCTATTTCCAAACTATATCTGTTTGACAGTGTCTCCCCGGTTATGGACATCCCATGCTTCTGCAGCATGTACGTGGCTGGGTCCTCGTCCCTTAAATGCATTGTCAGACGTCAAGGGGTACTAGTTGTTGCATTAATGCATTGTACGTTACATGCATCCATTGTATCCATTGAAGTTAAGCAAACGACGGTATAAGAAATGCATCACTAAACTTGTGCTGGAGACGGAGATTTGCCGTTTTGTTCTCAAAATTAGCCTGCACTCGACGTTCGAACCCGTGTAAAGTGTGCTTGTTCGAAGACATCAAAATACCCTTTCCAGCACCGCTTAGTAATATGTAAAGGTGGCATGAACATGAAAGGAAATAATCGCGCGATAATAATGTGTGATGCTACTGTATTATTACACAAATTGTTCCTAAATATGTGAAGGGTTTGTGAAAGAAAACTGCTCATTATAAAACAGCATGACAATTATCGGATCGGTATAGTTTTTCTTCTAAAGTCTCCTTACCTTCAACAGAATCCCTTCATAGTCCTTAGCTTGTTTCGGTTGCTTGCTCTGAGTCTTACATGTAATATCACATACAACGGCCATCATACGTGTATTGCTACATTTTTGAGTGAAGAAAATACTATTCGTTATTACCTTGCATGTTAACTTAGTTCTTCTATTCGTATGACATCCGAGTTAATTCAATGCCTTCCTCCATAGATGTATGAATTCTCATACAACGCGTTCAGTTGTTTGTTGGTTGTTCTGTGTTGACCGTGATTCAGTACATTGACAAGTGCAATGCATTGACCTTTTCATAGTAATTGATGTTGGTGCAGGAGATAAAGGCACTACACCACCGCAGTGGTGCAATGCAGTGCACTGGTGACAGCACGTGCTATTTATCAGGAGACGAACTCGGGTAGGATACAAATCCATATGAAGTGCTGCAATGCACACACGCAAGCATACACACACACACACACACACACACACACACACACACATACACACCGTTGATGTATGCATGCAATTTGATCTGGTAAACGATCCCGGCTCTTGCAAATTGGTTGGCCATTGTTCCCGACAATTCTCAAAAGTACGTCTTTGAAGTCGGTTCAGCTTTGGTCCAATATAAATTTCTCGAATGTCGGTCGCACTGAACGTCATACGATCGACTACGTGTGGACAGAAAATTATGGAACGACCTCGGTCCTGGAAATGGTATATCACTGGACCCATGGAACATTATTCATGCTGCCCATGCTGGAATCCAGCATACAAAATATGAAATTAAATGCTGCTCCATCTTCCAATAATTAAGCGTGGTTTCACACAAAGAATGCCAGATGGACCGGACACAATTCGTGCTGAACCAATATGAACTAAAAGCCTCGGATTGTAAAATAAGCTCTTCCGTTTGAAGACACATTTTTGATGAACATAAATCTGAATGTCTCTCTTTCCACACAGTGTAAAATAGGTCAATATAATAATATATTAATATATTCCATGCTGCATATGACATACGCCCACCAACTTTGTTTCCTCAATGAAACAGGTGCAGTTTTGTGAAGTAATTAATCGCTATCAGTATTGTAGGATAAGATAATGTTTCATTGGTAACATACATCTCTCTTCTCCTTTCGCTACATCCTATGCAATCGAGCTCATTCCAGCTTTTCCAGCTCATTCTGTATTGCCGAAATCCGAAATCGACAACGATCAATTATTTATTGCTGATAGGAGTCCAGTGGTAGCCTGCTTACTGAACAGCCGGTGTTGTTTGTCCGACTGAGTCATGCAGGGCAGGAGCAGCATTGACAAGTCTCACTTCATGTCTGCAGGGCAAATGGTCACGTGACGAACGCAAACGCGAATTCCTGTCCTTGGATACTGACCCGTGGCTAATCTGGTAGACTGTCGCGTAGTGCCTAACTGAGAAGCGGTGCAGTATGTCCTGCCAAAATTGTTGTGAAGTGGCACTGCCTACGTTCCTAGTGACCAGCCATAGTACAGGCATGCTGGAATATAATTCGGTGACCGAACTGTACATATGCGGAAATTGGAGGCACAATTTCCGCAATCAAGCTCCTCTGCGGAATATGGCGCACGCATCCGAGGTTTGATTGCAGTGGTGAATTGTGGAAAAAGAGCTTAATATTTCTTAAATTCCTGTACCTCCACAAGCACTGAACGCAGTAAGGTGATCACGGGCTGCCAAGGGAGCACAGTTACGGTCGGTCCACACTTAACGGAGTAAGGTGATCACTGAACGCAGTAAGGTGATCACTGGGGGGACGAGTGGTCTAGGGGTAAGATGCTCGTCTCACAATCGAAAGGTTGTGGGTTCGAGTCTCGCCTGTCGCTACTCTTCGCCCGCGACCAATCGGCGTGAGAGATTGGCGACGCTACATGACTCAACGGTCGACGTGTCGTAAAAAACCAATAACCAACCAAGGTGATCACTGGCTGCCAAAGGAGCACAGTTACGGTTGGTTCACACTGAACGCGGTAAGGTGATCAGGGGCTGCCAAGGGAGCACAGTTACGGTCGGTCCACAAGTTCTCTGTCGCTGCAGTGCCAGATCCTGCAGGAGTGCGGTATTTGCAGCAGGGGAGCACCATCTATGCCGCCTCTTGCCTCCAATCGTCCAGCGCCCCAAATGCTACCTTATACTGGTATTATAGTTGTGGACCTTAGCTGGAAAACTGGGTCTAGTAGAAGATGTCGCATACCATTTCTAATACATTTAGTCCGAATTATTGCTGGGGTGGCATTATGAACCAGGGCCCTATTGCTAAGGAGAGATTGTTGCGTGAACCCTGACCCTTCTATCCGATCTATGAATTCCAGTTCGTCGGCAGGATTTTGACCGAGAATTTAACGTGCCGTCAATACACCGAGACGACCGTCCCGGTAGCACGTCCCCGACCCTATCGGGCCAGTTGCTCACCGACCCTCCCAGCCGGGGGCGAAATGCGAGAGCGCGAAGCGATTCAAACCACGTCTGAATTTAGTTGATGCGACTTGCAGGCTCCTAATCATCGGCGGTTCAGGATGAGTCATATCTGCGTTAGCGCCTCGTGTGACGCTCACTACTCAATCTGCTTTGCCAATTCGCACCATTAACTGCTCATTTGCAGTTTTTATATTTAATTTTCGTCGGGCGACACCCGTCTCTCTTTCCCACATTCCGTTTCGTGTGGAATGGCATTCGTCACCCACCGTGCTTTCCGTCGTATTTTTTGTTCTCTGTGTTTCTGTGTGTTCTTTGTGTTGGTGTGGATTCCATTAGGTTGGGTGTTTTTCCCGGCGATGAGAGAAAGGACGCCGATCCCACCTCGCCACCGGACTCCGAATCCGACAACCTGCTTCTGGGGAGAGGGGAGAGATGACACAAATGCTATCGTAATTGTGTGGGTGGTAAAGGTGCCGCTGGTTCGTGCCGTTGCGTGAGATGTCCTGGAAACGTCTCACGAGCAGCTGCGGTGCCATGCAGATGTTCGCTACGAACAGCGTTTGAGCTCTTCACCGGGGTCTCACATGCCTTGGTAGCCGTTGGGATCGCTCTACTGAATCCACCGTGCCAGTGCATCATTAAAGTCACAATAGTTTCCTCCGCCATCGATAAAATTATGAATTGTTGGAGCGTGGCTTGAGGTAAGGTGTTGAAAGTTGCTTAGGTTCCATTTTACAATTGCGGAAACTGTTTGATAGCTGCTGCTTCAGTTGAAGCCCCATTCCGAATAGTTTACTTTCACTGCTGTGTGTGCGCGACCTCTGCTACAGTGACGGCGGCTGCTCAGGTCTCTATCAGATGGTCCTACAAAACGCATGAGAAGTCGTTATGTCTGCATGAGCTAAGACTGCATTTGTTGCGACTACAGATCTCTGAACTGTTATACTGACCGCGACTGTACTGGTTGGGTTCACCTATTATTGCAACATTGTAACCGCAAGTTGGTGGGCAGGTCCGACAGCTGTCGGTGTCCGCAGGCGTCCCTCCGAGCGGCGGAGAGCGTTGCGCGAGGAGGCAGCGCTGTCTGGAGCTGATGGACACCCGCGACTACGACGAGCTGGCATGCGATTTGGACGCCACGCTGGCAGAAATCAGCATGCAGCGGTTTTGCAGGGTCGGCATAGACAGAATAATGGAGATATCTGCTACCAGTGAAACCTTGTACGGGGTAGGTGACGTTCATCGGGGGCAATAACATCCCAGAACATCCAGTCTGAGAATAGACCGAGTCCTGAACACTTAGCCAATCCACAAACACCCTGAGCCATCCAGCCATACCACGGGCCGGGCCCTGAGACATCTATCCAGCCATATCACCGACTGGACCCTGAGACACACAACCGTACCACATACCGGGCCCTGGACACAATCAAAGCACATACAGGGCCCTGGACACTCAACCAATCCGCACGCACCATGAAATATGCAGCAATGCCACAGACCGTGCCCCGAGACATCCAACCATATCACAGATCGTGCCGCCCTGAGACATCCAACCGTACCACATCCGGGCCCTGGATACTCAACCATACCACATATACCTGGCACTGGACACTCAACCATACCACAGACCGGGCCCAGAGATACACAGCCATGTCACAGACCTAGCTACACAGTGAATGCGTTATGCAATGGAAACTACAGAAGTTAACGAATGTTGATCGTTGGTGCTTCAGTACACATTGACGGGATGGTGACACCAGTGCCAACGCTTTTATCGTACAATTTGCAGTCATTCATGGCAGACTGACATGCAGATTTCCTAAGTAAGACTAAATACAGCGTGGTAATGACTTGACTCGAAAGGTGTCTCCTGCTCATGACCACATTGGGTGAACAGCATGCTGTCATGCACTGTGACCAGTGATGCTCGTATTGAATCCTCATGCTCAACCTCATGCACAGTGATTGAATCGTGGTTACTGCTTGTCAGTTGGATGTTCTTCGTTCGCAGCAGATGGTGGTGTTGACGACAGTGGTTTTTCAGCCCGCCTCTTGTCACTGTATTTTAGGAGCAGGCATCGTTGAGCAACATTTCCATGGACTCGCTGGATTTCTCTTCATTTGAAGCAGAAGATTTCCTTGAGTCTTTTGAGGCGGATCAGAACGACGAAAACCTGATCAAAGGTGTGGAAAGCAAACATCACACTAACGTGGGTGAGTAAAAGAGTGACACGGATTGAGTGAAATCACTCATACGTGGTGAAGACATTCTCATGATGAGAAGCGTTGCATTCCCTAGAACTGTTTTATCAGCAACAGTAATCAAACTCTGGGTTCCTGATCTGAGTTTCAAAAGTAATCCTGTTCCGTTTTGACCCCCACAGATCATCTGTCAGTGGACAACCCGCGGCGTCCCCTGGCGTTGAGTCCTCTGACATGGTGGCCGGAGCCGAGACAGCTGGTCAGCACAGCTGAGCAGTGTCGCGCGGTCGGCACCACAGAGCAGCCGTGGTGGGGCGGCAGTACGGCGTCCGACAGGCCGCCACAGCCGGCCACGCCCCCGCTGCAGCTGCTCGTCGGGGAAGCTATCGGCTCGGTGACGTCTAGCATCGAGCTGTCTCTGTCGGAGCCCGTCACAGCTGATATGGCTGACCCGGCTGACGACCAGCAACAGCTGACAAAGCCAGCGACAACTGAGAGCTGCGAACAGCTGACAGAGCCAGCGACAACTGAGAGCTGGGAAAAGTTAACAAAGCCAGTGACAACTGAAAGCTGGGAGCAGCCGACAGAGCCAGCGACAACTGTGAGCTGGGAAAAGCTAGCAAAGGCAGCGACAACCGACAGCTGGGAACAGTTGACGGAGCCAGCGACAGCTGAGAGCTGGGAACGGCTGACGGAGCTAGAGACGGCAGCCAACTGCGAGCCGCTGGTGGAAGTGAGCCCCGGCTGCACCACGCTCGCCGCCGCTGACGACTGCGAGCCGCTGGTGGAAGTGAGCCCCGGCTGCACCACGCTCGCCGCCGCTGACGACTGCGAGCCGCTGGTGGAAGTGAGCCCCGGCTGCACCACGCTCGCCGCCGCTGACGACTGCAGTCCAGTGGCTGCTAAGACGGACTCCACGGCTGCTGTGCGCCGAATGGTGCATACAGGCTTGACGGTGCGCCAGAGCTCGGTAGAGGGGCGAAACAGCAGCGAGGCCACCCACACGATGGACGACAGTGGTCACTGTACGGCGACTCTGTTGAGCCACTTGTGTGTCTGCTCGTCGGTCTGCTCGGACCGGTTCTGGCAGCGGCCCATCGCAGACACGAAGACCGGCCATGACGTGCAGCGGAAGGCTCAAAAGTCAGCGAAGCCGCTCGTCTGTACCCGTCACTGCTCATGCAGCAAACACCGCGTTCATCGTCCACAAAAGCCATGGAAGGAGGAGCTCATTACAGATGTCACGTGGTCCTACACAGCTGCCGCTGCCGGCCAACTTGTGCAGCCGACCAGCGGTGTGCAGCATCCAACTTCCGCCAGCCGTCAGACAACCACCACACCTTTAGCCAAACAGTGCGTCTGCTTCCCGAAATACTCACTCCCGCACCTGCCGTTTATCCTGCAATGCCCAATTCAGGCTTCGTGCCGGCTTCCTTTCACGACCTTGCCAGCTGGTAGCGAGAGTTCGCAGAGGCAGCCGTTCTCAAGTGCCACAGCAGGGCTGCAGGAGCAGAGCCCGCAGCGACGTCCCTACTCCAGTACCCGAGAAGGGCTACAAGAGGATAGCCCACAACAACGTCCCTACTCCGGAATCGGAGCAGAGGTACAAGGACATGGCCGGCAACGATGTTCCGACTTTAGTACCGGAGCAGGGGTACAGGAGCATAGTCCGCAGCGACGTCCCTACTCCAGTGCCGGAGAAAGGGTAACAGAGTGTACCCCACAGCGGCGTCCCTACTCCAGTACCAAAGCAGGGATGCAGAAGTTGCAGCTGCACCCGAACTCGTGCGGCATCATAAAGAAGGTTGCCCTGAGCAGGCTGACCAGTGTACAGGACTGGAGGTCACTGAGGATGCTGTTGCCACGCGAGCTCAAGCAGGCTGTTGACCGGCTGGCTGAGGGGCGGCCGACGGCAGTGACAGTGCCAGGTGGCCCCGAAGGGGTGGCGGCCGAGGCGAGCGACACCTCGCCGGACACCGACACTCCACTGCATGCCGGTCAGTGCCGGTCAGCTCGACAGTCCGACATGCTGCCGACAGCCGCCGGCTGTGACGGCTCAGGAGAGCAGCAGCAACTGGAGACGACCGAGCGGCACACCATGGCCAACTGTGGCGCGCCACCAGAGTCAGACCGATCGTGTGGTCAGTCCAGCGGCACCGGCGCCACAGGCTACCGCAGCTCGTCTACCGGGTCGGCTCCGCCGGCGCCCGGCAGCTGGACCGACTGGTTTTGTGACGTGGCGGATCTCGCTGCGGTCAATGCCAGGGACTTGAAGATGTTTCCATGCCCGAGCGAACCACAGCTTGATCTGACGTGCGGCTTGGCTGAACTGACCGGATGCAGTGAGTCAGATGGCGCTGAACTGACCGGACGCGGTGAGTCAGATGGCGCTGAACCGACGGGACGCAGTGAGTCAGATGGCGCTGAACTGACCGGACGCAGTGAGTCAGATGGCGCTGAACTGACCGGGCGCAGGGAGTCAGATGGCGCTGAACTGACCGGGCGCAGGGAGTCAGATGGCGCTGAACTGACCGGGCGCAGGGAGTCAGATGGCGCTGAACTGACCGGGCGCAGGGAGTCAGATGGCGCTGAACTGACCGGGCGCAGGGAGTCAGATGGCGCTGAACTGACCGGGCGCAGGGAGTCAGATGGCGCTGAACTGACCGGGCGCAGGGAGTCAGATGGCGCTGAACTGACCGGGCGCAGGGAGTCAGATGGCGCTGAACTGACCGGGCGCAGGGAGTCAGATGGCGCTGAATTGACCGGGCGCAGGGAGTCAGATGGCGCTGAACTGACCGGGCGCAGGGAGTCAGATGGCGCTGAACTGACCGGGCGCAGGGAGTCAGATGGCGGCAGTCATCAGCTGACGGTGAAGGCCAGTGAGCACCACAGTCCTCTGTCAGCCGACTCAGGGATTGAAATGAGGCTGGAAGTGCAGTCCGCCGGCAGCTCAGGTTCTGACAGACAACAGTTTACGCATTCTTCACAGCCGAACAGAGTCATTGTCATCCACAAGGATGGTTTTAAAGGTGAGATTTCCGGTAATGTTGGTACTGCTATTCAGATCAGACGATAATAATGAGCCGATTCTGCTTCCATAAGCTCAATAGTGTTTTGAAGAGGATTTTCAACACACTGATGTCAGCCATCAACTTAACGCATACCAGCATCCCCTGACATGCCACTCACACTTCTTGGTATGTTATTCTACTCGATTTTCATTCGTTGACATGCTGTTTTCTAGGCATTAAGCCACATATTTCCATCTTGCAACGATTGAAAACATGTAACAAAAATGCAGTGCAAACGTTTCACAGGCACTCGCAGATATGCGTGCAATCTCCAGCAGTATGTTATCTGTTTCAGGAATCTTAGCATCTGTGTACGACAGCGTTCAAGAAGTCGCGGAGTATTTCCACTCAAATACATTATCAGCTTCATCACACGCTCCAGGTAGGCCTTATATAAAGAAGTAAAAGTGTGCATTTCAAGCTATTGGAGTATCTGCGTAGGCTTTGAGGACGACTAAACGTTGGAGCTCGATGGATAAATGCAATTATCAACTTGCTAAGCCAATTAAGTGAGGATAAACCAATCAAGGGTTAAGTCTTAGTCGTCTTCCTTTTCCCCAAAGGCACGACCTCTGGTGGTCTGAATTATTCCATTAATGGATCCAGCCGCCCTCTACTGACAGGGAGTAGTGAAGCGCGCCACTCACTAACCCTGTTGTCATGAGTCTTATGATTCGGCTTGAACATACACGTCATTTCGCTCTAGCAAGAATCCCAACGGCCCGAGAGCGCTTTGATCAACAAACGTGACTTTTCCGTTAGTTTTGCGGAATCCTTGTACTGCTAAACTAATGGAGCTTTAAGCGGAATTGACGCTTATGACGCACCGCGCAAAACAACCGCGTCTTAATACGTTACAACTGAGACAGGCATATTGCTGTTGCTCATCATAATACGTCGATTTGGACCTTTTTGCAACAATAGTAAGGTTTTCTTTTCATAATGGCAATATCAATATATTAGCTCGTTTTTAGTTTAGCACGGCTCTTCCAACATGTTAGCTGTGGAAGAGTGACTACCGTAATCGTGGCCGCGGCCCCGCAATTACTGGATCTTTCCCACTGCTTAGGACATAGGACATAAAGCAATATCAACTTTCCTGCAAAGCGAAATGCTATTTTCGGGCATGCTTCACATAGATGTGCTTATATTTTGCTCCCATTGCCATGCCAACTAATTTAATCATCATCAACAAATAGCCCTTGATCAACGCTCCCATAAAATTACAATGACAACAAAGACACGTAGGAAAGTTCAATTCGTCCGGCAGTGATAGTCTACGGTCTTTCTCCCTCCGCGATAAATGGCTTCAAATCCAATAGCTTCTCCAAAACCACCAAGTTCTCACATACAACAGCCGTTAATGCCCTTGTATTGACCGGACACCGGCAAGGTAACCTCCCTTATGTAGCTGCGGAAGCATATTTCTACCCAGGTCAATATCAATTATCGACATGCTTAATTAACCCGCGCCGTCTCGGGGGGAGGTTGACATGCGTCCCACCCCTAAGGTTTTCCGCGGATAATGAAAGAATGGCGCGCGGTAGCGCGCCGAAATTTGGCATACCTTTTCCCACATCAATTTCGCATGTTGTGTAAAAATGTTGAGGTCAGGTCATCTAGGGTCCACGAGTGAGTCAAGGTCAAGTGAGGTCACCTCCAGAAAAGTTCAACCAGTCGTCACGCTTTAACGGATAAAAATATGTTAATGAAACTTTCAGCATTTGCTTATCATTAGGGACGAAATAAAACGCACCAGAGGAATTTTTCATTTTTTCCGTTTTTGATTACTTATTAGTTTTGCATATTTGCCCATTCAGGCTAAAATCGAAGATTGTGGCTAAAGTAAGCATTTTCATGAGAGCAAGTTGACTTCGAACAACGTTTTTCGGTCAGCTCTACCCATTATAAAAATAAAAATTAAAGAAAATTGAGAACTCAACATTTAGAAATTTAAAAAAAAAAAAAATGTTGATTTTTGGGTGGGCAAAAATTTTAGGGCCATCGACGATTTCGCCTTCCTTTTCTGATTCCAAATATTTTTTTTCTTCAAATCTCCCCAAAAATGAACTCCCGAGAGCCAAAAACGTGATGCAAGTCGTGAAAACCCCTAGTGACGTCACTTTTGGGGGGATACAATTTTGTGGGTGATGTCTGGCCCTACTCGTCGAGCGCTTTCCGATGACACCTCTTTCGTTTTCATGCGATGCTTGGTTTGGAGATTAGAGTGGGGTATGTATCAACCCCTCCCCGAGACGGGGTGTGAGGGTATGACAGGATAGACGGGAGGGTTAATCGGACTCACTCTAGGCAAAGCGGAAAAGAAATCAGCCAGTACTTCGAACTTTTCTTTTAGCGAAGAGCCGGTGAGACGGGCCAGACTCTCAACACAATGACACCCACACAGGCGTCTAACGCCCACTATGCACAAGGCGCCTGCCTAGTAAGCACCTACACCGAACCACAGCACATCATCACACGAGCGTCTTCCTTCACTATCGCACTTCCACAACGTCGCATCCTGAACACACCTTAACTTACCTTTATCGACCTTTATTTATCGAGAAGACTTGTCAATAAGGGTTGACGTACTGGCTTATTTTTTTCTCTTTACCCAGAGTGAGTCCGATTAATTAAGCATTTTGATCAGTGACATCTCTTATTGAGAGAAAAACGAATTCGTTGCACCTGTGGACCGATCTTTCGCCCTTTGGCCCCTGCCCCGGTCGCAATGACCCGCGGCAGTGGGCTCGTCACCGTTAGACTTTCTCCGCGTGGAAAAGGTTAGTTGGGAAACAGAGAAGTTGTTGATTTGGTGTGGGTGGATTTCCTTCTCGAGTCGCAGGCGTGTTCGTCGAGGGTGCCTGGAGCTCTTGTTGCTTGCTGCCTCCTTGCTTCTTTTCTTTCTTCTTGTCTTCTTGCTTCCTGCTCTTCTTGTCTTCTTGTTTGTTTGGTTTATTCGGCTCCTTGTGCTTGCTGGTGTCGCTCTTGAGCGTGGGAGCGCGAAACTTCTTCTACGAGCCTCCCTACGGAAAGACCTCGTTCTGTCAGATTTGTCATTATAAGGTATAGGTTGTAGGAAAAGGTTTGGTAATTGATGCAGCTCAATGTTGTTTGTAGTGATTTTTGGCAAACAAAATTCAGCACTTGCCTTCGAAAACAAGCTCTGTTTTCAATAAATAGGTAATACCTCCCTGCCCAGGTACTAACGTACCTCCCCCTCTTGTCGAAAACCTCGGAACCCATGTAACCTTGCAAGTAGTAGAGGTGTAATTTTCTCAAAATCATTGCGCATCCACATGACATAATTCCTCTTCTAGCACCACCATCTGAGCTCACCCACACTCGGGTCAATCGTCTTTTGATCTTGTCAATCAAAAGCTGATCCAGAGGTATAATTAGCAATAATAAATGCCTTTGCTGCATATGCCAAATACGAAAGTTGAAAATAGACCTATTTTCTGTAGACTGCATCCACTTGCCACCTGAAGCAAGTGGGTGGAGTCTACAATGTAACTTTGTGGGTGCACAAAAGATATTTGTGATCGGAGAACATACGCTGTTGAATGCATGTACATGCACTCAGCATATGAAGGCCCTAATTTCTCTTCACCCCAAGCAAGACCACACTGCACAATCTGCACAGTATTTCAAGGGTTCCTTCTGCTTAGAGTTAATTTTAGCCATCCACAGCTCTCTTTGTTGCCATGTGATCAAAATGCGGAAGCTGCAAATAGGCAGCGAGTGGACACAATCTACAATGTGAGATTGCTGGTGCACACGACAGGTCTGTGGATGAACAAAATAAGCTGTCGAGTGTATTGCGAAGCAAAATAAGCTGTCGAGTGTATTGCGAAGTGCATCCGCTGGTCATACGAATTGTAACTTCGCTAAGCCCCAATTGTAACTTCCCTAAGCCCCAAACAGGGCACTAAGTTGATAAAGTCTGCCCACTACTTCGTGAATTTCAGCATCTTAGGCGTGACTTCAGCCATCAACAGTGGCGTTGCTGCATATTCCAAGTACTCAATCCAGAATCCACGAGCTGCATAATAAGTAGCGATTGGGTACAATCCACAATATAGCTTACTTCGTGGGTGTACACATGGTTGTGGGTGGGAAGAATATGTTGATTAGTGCATATAAAACCACTATGCATATCCAAGTCTCAAATTATCTAAACCCAAAGTAAGAAACCAAATCATGCAAAAGTTGCACAGTACTTCAAGTCGAGACTGTTCGAGGGTAATGTCAGCCATGGATAGCACCAATGATGTATATTCCAAATGGTTATCAAGCAGAGTTGCATTTATGCTTGAAATCATTGAATTGGGGGGAAGATCTTTTCGGGGTATAAAACTTGTGGAATCATTTTTATCTGATACTGACATTAGAAGCTGTCTGTGTAGCTGCTGTTCACTGAGTTTCGACATTTATATCAATTAATAACAAGTCTACAACCATTGGCAAAAGGTACCATTCAATCTTCTGTTAGAAAAAGGGGAGGATAATCTCCTGGAGAGGATAATGTTTTGAATAGCACAACTCCGAGACAAGGTTGTTTTTCCAACCTTTGCATGGAAACTGCAACATTGGTCACAGGTTCAAGTTGACAATTCGTTATGCTGCTTTGTGGGTGCATACGGCAGGCTTGTGGATGAACATGGTATGTTGCTGGGTCCATGTGTACCCCAAAAAAAAACACAAATTTGCACCACCACCCCACACTGGAAGTTGACAAGTACCTACCTATCTAGATAGGTACGTGCTTGCCCGAGAGTTTGACTGCCTTTTTCTGTCGGTGGCTGCATACAGCGGCAGGTCCAGCAACAATCCCGACAAAACCCAAATTGCGTAATATCCCATTGTTTAGACACCAATACTCAATAACAAATATGCGAATATCAATGTTACATAATAAAGATATGGTTTTTTTGGCGACCTTATGTCACGATCATGGCTGCCATATTGCAAAGTCACAGGTAAATAAACTATGCTGCATCGATTGGTTAAGGTTTCATTAAATTTTCTAAAGTAATTTAGGAGCATGGGCAAGGGAACATTTTCAAACATAGACGTTCCCAATTTAGTGAGTCATTTCACCGCGTAACCTTATGATGAAGGTCACTATACTGAAAGGTCCCAAGTAAATCGACCCATGGCATCGATTGATCAAGATTTTATGAAATTCGGTTCGGTGGTTTAGGAGCGTGGCGTGTCAACAAATCCTGGAACAGTAGACTTATTACCTACATAAATCCGAGATTAAGTTAGCCTAAAATGGTGTGAAATATATCCATTTCCAAGTAAATGATATGTTTACTAGTAGTTTACTTCGTAAATAGCTTTTAATCGTAAACTATTAAACGTCATTGATGAAAATTGACCGCCAAGGTTCCGTTATTTTGAAAATACTAACTCTGAAACAGTGTTTTTATAACGTAAAACTTCCTTAGTTTGGTAGCACTCTGCGCCCTTTTAGATGAGAGCTTTCTCATGAAAAAGAAAATGACCCAACCGTTGTGTTATTTTCTGCTCATGTTAGCGGTGTATGTGTGCCCGTCCTTCCCAGATGACGACACGGCGAGACGGGGCGATGTCCGACTGGGAGACAGCCGCTGTCGGCCAGCAGGAGGGTACCTGGTACTGGATCGACTCTGCCCGGCTCTGTACGCCCTGCTCGGCGACGGACTGCGCACCAGGCTCTGCACCGTCTTTGGTCCCGTACACAACAGCGTGTGGGCGCTGGTCATGTCCGCCTGTCCACCAGGTCAGTCTGCTCCGTCTGTCCACTGGGCCAGTCTGGTCCGCCTGTCCACCAGATCAGTCTGGTCCGCCTGTCCACCAGATCAGTGTGGTCCGCCTGTCCACCAGGTCAGTGTGGGCCGCCTGTCCACCAGATCAGTGTGGTCCACCTGTCCACCAGGTCATTGTGGTCCGCCTGTCCACCAGATCAGTGTGGTCCTCCTATCCACCAGATCAGTGTGGTTCTCTGTCCACCAGATCAGTGTGGTCCTCCTGTCCACCAGATCAATGTGGTCCTGTCCACCAGATCAGTGTGGTCCATCTGTCCACCAGGTCATTGTGGTCCGCCTGTCCACCAGATCAGTGTGGTCCTCCTGTACACCAGGTCAGTGTGGTCCGCCTGTCCACCAGATCAGTGTGGTCCGCCTGTCCACCAGGTCAGTGTGGTCCTCCTGTACACCAGGTCAGTGTGGTCCGCCTGTCCACCAGATCAGTGTGGTCCGCCTGTCCACCAGGTCAGTGTGGTCCTCCTGTCCACCAGATCAATGTGGTCCTGTCCACCAGATCAGTGTGGTCCATCTGTCCACCAGGTCATTGTGGTCCGCCTGTCCACCAGGTCAGTGTGGTCCTCCTGTACACCAGGTCAGTGTGGTCCGCCTGTCCACCAGATCAGTGTGGTCCGCCTGTCCACCAGGTCAGTGTGGTCCTCCTGTACACCAGGTCAGTGTGGTCCGCCTGTCCACCAGATCAGTGTGGTCCGCCTGTCCACCAGGTCAGTGTGGTCCTCCTGTCCACCAGGTCAGTGTGTTCCGCCTGTCCATCAGGTCAGTGTGGACCGCTTGTCCACCAGGTTAGCTCGGGCTGCTTATATGTTAGCCCAGCCCCGTCCTGTTCATGGGTCAGTGTACCACCTCAGGTCGGCATGGTTCCCTGTTCAAATTAGCATGTTCCTGGAAAACCTACACTGGTTGAGACGTCGCCCCACACGAAACACGTGTAGTGTGGCTATTAATATCATCGTTGAGGATTGGATGTCAGAAAATGTTGACAGCTGCGCCGTATTCCTCCATTTGTACGTCATGTCCAAGCCACCTTCGATGCCAATCAGCCACGCGGCCAAAGTAATATATCAGATGCAAAACCATCGGACCAAAATTCGTGAATTGTGGTCGTGACGTCCCAAAATCCTACTTGACGACCGTATGCCTCGTACTTGGTATGGTTTTGCGCTAAGTTACTTTGGAAATCTTTATAAAGGAGGCCTCAGATCATTTCCTCTCCGTGCGCGCGGCCCGGTCGCAACAGCGGTGGATTCGGCACCAGCGGTCCACGCAGTCAGTGGAAACAGGATTTCCTGTAGCTTAGCGGCCGGCGTTAGTTGCAATCGCTTCCGCAAGCGACCACTTAGTTAGTCACAGCAACCGGATGCCAGCAGCGACGCCACGGCCAAGTGCTTGACCAGACGGAATTGTTGCGGCGGAAGTTTAGCCAACGCTTTGCGGAACATCGTGGCTTGAAACCTAAGGCCCGCGTCCAGCATATAAGGTTGTCACGCATGGCAATCCAACTGTTAGCATCGGTCGCGTCAAAAGCCGGCGGCTCGACGCGGACGTCGAGTGTATTTGTACGGCTTGTTTATTCCTTCTTCTTTATTCATATAACCTTGAAGGTATATATTGTCATGCATTTTCTTTTCTTTATATTTGATGTTTCGCATGTTTCTACAATATATATATATATATATATATATATATATATATATAATTGATTTATCTATACCATTTACTTATCTGTATGCATATTGTTTGTTCATTTTCGATGCAACTTGGATTTTGTGATACCACCCTATGGTGGACATAAGAAAACAACCGGATTGATGTCCGCTGCACACGGCACTGACCACAATGACCGTACAATGTTTTATATGTCAAATATATATGCTGAAGTGAACTGCGAAACTTATTGCTCGCGCGTTTGTTGCAGGGAACTGTCCCTCAGCTCTGAGGGATTTAGTTCTAAAAATCAACAGCGTAGAAGACCTCTCAGAAAGTGTTCTCCAATTCGACGCGTTCATTTTCGGGTTGCTAAAGTAAGTACCCAAATACACATCAACGGCTTCTATGCACTTACATAGAAGCAAGTGCATATAAGGGCGTGGCAATGACCGTATATTTTAGTGACCATTCTTCTCCTTATGTCAATCAAATTTACTCCACCGTCACGGTGAGCTGTAGAGAGAAATACTCGTTGATACAGCCTATTCATTGCACTGATTGAAGGGACTGGGTACAAGCCGGATGCGGAGGTGTCCCAAAGACCATCTGTCCTCTTTCAGATTGAGATCTGGATCCGCTCTTGTGGAACAATGGCCAAAGAGACTTAACACGCGCACTGGAGGGGGCGAAATCCGCCCACCCCTCCGGTTTTTGTACAAACTCCAGATTTTACCGGTCGATATACGCCGTTTTTGCGTACCTGCTTAGAAATGTCTGGCGCGTCGTCTAAAGCAAGAACAACGGATATCGGCCGAAACTTTTTCGAGTTAGAGGCCGTTAAAGACAAAACATTTCGTAGCGCCAGACCACAAAAATCGGCGCTGATGCGCTTCCCGTATATTAGCAAAAGGGAAGTGTTCTTGGCAACACTAGGCAACTTGTTTGATGTATATTGTTATGCTATATAGTTTCAAGGTCATGTTAGGTCACCGAGGTCAAGTCAGGTCAAGTTCATGACAAGTTAATGGAACCAAACTTGGTCAACTGGAATGTTGTCATAAATGCAAATAACTGTCATGCGATTGATGTCACTTTGCATGTTTACTCCCTACACATCCTGAAAACTACTGTTTGTCATTTTGTACCTAAGCGTTCCATACTTTATTCATGTACTTCACTCCTTTCTTCGCGAGGCCGATTGCGCCGAGCCGCCCCGGAGCAGTCGGGCGGACGGCCCGGTTCCGGTAACTGGAACAGGTAACTGAGCTGATAAAGTGCTGCTATATAGGTGACCTGAGGTCAAATGTCGGGTCTAGCATCTGTATTGCATCATTAGTAATGTCCAAAACATCATTGATGCCCATTTTGAAGCATTTAAACATAATCACAGCGATCCATAACAATGACAAGCCAAGCCACGCAAAATAAGACAATTTTGACATATGTGACCTCATTCGACCTGGAATCTATTGACCTAAAGTCATGATATTTGCACACAATAGAGTTTACTACCGTACCCATCCACCCTGGGAATTTCGTTACTCTAGCTTTAATAGGAGCCGAGATCTTGGGGGGCGGAATCCGCCCCCCCCCCCCCTCCAGTGCTCGTAATTTTCAGAGGCCCTCCAGGGCGCGTGTTAACTCTAGCAGAAAATTGGTGTTTCCTCATATTTCACTACGCTTAGAAAGCGTTAATGGCCATGTGCCGTCCTCTCTGCCGGAATTTGCATCCGGTACAACATACTTGAAATAAAGCCACAACTTGGGATTTTTAAGGTAAAACATGATAAGATCTCAAGAGCTTAGAAGAGCTCGGTAAGTTATCATGCTCCACCAAAAGCTTATACTGTCAGTCCCTACTCCCTGACGCCACACACTGCTATGCACCTGATGCACACTCGTACTGCCCCTCCGGTACCACACACAAACCGTACTGCCCCTCTGGCACCACACACTAACCGTACTCCCCCCAGCACCACACATTAACCGTACTCCCCCCCCAGCACCACACACTAACCGTACTCCCCCCCAGCACCACACATGAACCGTACTCCCCACCCCCTCCGGCACCACACACTAACCGTACTGCCCCCCCAGCACCACACATTAACCGTACTCCCCCCCAGCACCACACACTAACCGTACTCCTCCCCCCAGCACCACACATTAACCGTACTCCCCCACCCCCCTCCGGCACCACACACTAACCGTACTGCCCCCCCAGCACCACACATTAGCCGTACTCCCCCCCCCAGCACCACACACTAACCGTACTCCCCCCAGCACCACACATTAACCGTACTCTCCCCCCAGCACCACACACTAACCGTACTGCCCCCCACCCCCCACCCCCCAGCACCACGCATTAACCGTATCCCCCCCCAGCACCACACACTAACCGTACTCCCCCCTCCCAGCACCACACAGTAACCGTGCTCCCCCCCCAGCACCACACACTAACCGTACTCCCCCCAGCACCACACATTAACCGTACTCCCCCCCCCCCAGCACCACACACTAACCGTACTCCCCCACCCCCAGCACCTCACATTAACCGTACTCCCCCCCCCAGTACCACACACTAACCGTACTCCCCCCAGCACCACACATTAACCCTACTCCCCCCCCCAGCACCACACACTAACCGTACTCCCCCCCAGCACCAAACACTAACCGTACTCCCCCCCAGCACCACACATTAACCGTACTCCCCTCCCCCAGCACCACACACTAACCGTACTCCCCCCCCACCCCAGCACCACACATTAACCGTACTCCCCCCCCCAGCACCACACACTAACCGTACTCCCTCTCCGGTTGCACACACCAAATGTCACTGCATCATCGGCAGCGCATGCTAAAGGTGGCTGTTCCTCCTGTTCCTGTACCGTGCACGCGAACTGACATTGTCTTTCCTATAGTTATAACTAATGGTGACTGTCCTTGTGTCAGCACGCGCTCCTTGGACTGGTGGTTCTGGCAGTTGCTGGCACGTCAGCAGGCAGCCCTGCAGAAGCACTACACGGCCGATTCTCTGCTGCGCCGATTGGGGGCACAGCAGGAGCCGTTGCTCGGACAGCTGCGTCAGCTGGCCCGCTTCAACTTCGCCATCGAGTTAACATTCGAGAGCCGACAGCTGGAGCAGAGTCTGCGGCAGATGGGCCAGCGGTTGCGCAGTGTCAGCGGCGGGTGTAGCCGCGGCCGCTCAGAGCCGAGTCGGCAGACACGGACCCGGCCAGCGTCGGCTGACCACCTCGACCGAATGTGCCGCCGCTGGAGTCAACTCGGTGCACACGCACAGCTACTGGAGGATGGGGTCCGCACCACACTCCGAAGCCGCCTCCGCCAACGGGACGAGAACGCCAACGAGGAGCTGGCCATCGAGATGTTGGCCCGTCCGGCACCAGCGGCCGCACGACGACAGGAGGTGAGGTCACACGAGTCGGCCGTACCAAGCGCACCGACACTACTCAGCCAAGCTGCCGAGTCGGTCACGGACACAGCTGAGCCGCCGGCGCTTCCCAGTCGGCAGCGGACGCGCCAGCTGGAGGCCTGGTGGAGGCGGGTGACACGTGAAGAGCGCTCAGAGCGGCTGGTGCCGTGGTGGGAGCAGGATTGGGACGAGGCAGCGCCACCGCGTCGTCACCGCGCGGTGACGCCGGCGACGCCGACACGTCAGTCACCGCGACCCGTCTCCAACTGTGCTGGACCCGTGTCGCCGCAGCATGTTAGGACGCCCAGTGGCCGACCCGTCTCCACCTGTGCTGGACCTGTGTCACCACAGCACGATGAGACGCCCAGTGGCCGGCCCGTCTCCGTCGGCCGTGTCTCACCTAGACAGCGGCCGACACCGAGCCGCCGTCAGCCGTCAGCGGGCTGTCGTCAGCCGAGCGTCAGTCGCACGGGGTCAGCCGACACCAGCGGACAGAGCAAGGCTCCGCGCCTCCCGATCACCCATCAGCCGAGCGTCAGCCACACCGGGTCAGCCGACACCAGCGGACAGAGCAAGGCTCCGCGCCTCCCGATCACCCATCAGCCCAGCGTCAGCCGCACCGGGTCAGCCAACACCAGCGAACAGAACAAGGCTCCGCGCTTCCCGATCACCCGTCAGTCCAGTTGCCCGAGCGGCATTAAACGGGCCCCTGACAACAATTCTCGACCGATAACTGAATACAATCCTCGGCCGGTCACGGATAAGAATATCCGACAGGCCTCTGAGAACAAGCCCCGACCGGCCTCTGAGAGCAATCTCCGACAGGCCTCTGAAAACATGTCCCAACCGGCCTCTCAGAGCAATTCCCGACCGACCTCGGAGGCCGTTCTCCAGCCTGTTTCGGACGCCGTTCTCCAACCCGTGTCGGAGGCCGTTCTCCAGTTTGTCGCGGAAACCATTCACCCTCCAGTCTCCGAAGTCAGCCCCAGAATTGGAAATCTGAACCGGGAGCCAGGGAACAATGGAACAAGCAGCGTCGTCGAAGCTGAGCCTACAGCGATCAGCCAGGGCAGGACTAAAACCATCTCTAGAATGCCTATATTCGACCCAGCGATGACTTCGAAGGGCCAAAAGAAACAGCTCAGAAGGTGAGGAACTAACAAAATGGTTTCTGCCATAGGTATCACCTTCCACACTTTTAGTGACGCTTGAGCTTGACGAGTAATAACTGAATTGCACCCGGTAGTTGTTCGATTACGATTAAAAAGGTTCCATCCGAACCATAACTGCTAAGAATGACCCCTTATCGCAGAACTAATATTGCTTGGAAAAATTCCCGACGCATACATAGATATGGTGATAAGGCATATTTTTGTTGAGCTTCGTGAGTATTTTATGACCTTGCATTAACACGCACGCCGGACGTGGGGGTATCACATAACGCGCACCGGAGCGGTCTGATTCGGCCCCCTCCCCTCCTAAAATCTCGGAAACTAGTGAAGCTACAAGCACAAAATTGGTGGGGGGGGATAGATTACTGCTGATGTGAACTCGCTGCAGTGTAAATTTCATGACCCTTGGTCAATGTGTTCATGGCCAAATTGGGTAAAAATGGAGGTGGGAAAATGGAGGTAGAGATCGAGATAGAGGTAGAGATAAACATTGAAGGAAAGTGAGATAGGAAGACAGAGAGATAGGGAGATTGAGAGATAGAGAGAGATGAAGAGAAATAGAGAGAGATAGAGAGATATCGATAGAGAGGTCGAGAGATAGAGATAGGAAGATACGGAATGGAGATGGAGGAGAGAGAGAGAGAGAGAGAGAGAGAGAGAGAGAGAGAGAGAGAGAGAGAGAGAGAGAGAGAGAGAGAGAGAGAGAGAGAGAGAGAGAGAGAGAGAGAGAGAGAGAGAGAGAGAGAGAGAGAGAGAGAGAGAGAGAGAGAGAGAGAGAGAGCGAATGTGCTCAGAGACCGTAAAAGTCATTTGCGCCGCCTTGAATGCGAGTGTTTTTTGCAAACAACGCCAAAGCGAGGATTAGCTTTGAGCTTTGAGAATCCAATGATAGAGCCACGGAATGCCGTCTGCCTTATCTCCCTGCCTGGCTGAAAACAATTAATAGTGTGGGATAAAATTGACTCCGATTCCTCGGATTGCGGGGATAGGAAATTGTGCTGCCTTGCGAAGGTTGAAATAACCTTTCGCTTCTCGAGGTTTCCAAAATGTTTAAGAGCACCATTTCCATCCATATGTCGTATAATCAGAACGCACAGAGACCAGGGAAGACAGGTGCAATGGAAAGTGAATGGCTTACCAACTAATCTATGGAATAATTATCCAGAAGCATCATGCTAAATTCGCAGAGTACAATGTTACATGTAGGCGCGAGCTTTTCACATCCACAGCGTCATATCTAACGTGCACCATGCACATTTGTGGTGCTATAAATTGACGAATAAACACTTAATGATTGAATACAAAAGTGAAATTGCACAAGAAGAGGTCAAACCTGACACTATATTTTGCCTTGCGATGCAACTTGAGGAGGTCACAAGTAATATTGAAGGTACAAACTTCGGCACTGTATGTGTAACTGTCTATATAGCTGTTATCAGATCGCCATGAAAGCTTGACTTTGAATTTTGACTCCTGCAAGACCTGTTTTACTTTACACAGAAGAGTTTCGTCAACATAAGGAAGGGTTAGATAGCCATCTACGTCTTCAGACGGTCTAGCACTCCGGTGAAACCAAAAGTGTCCACTACTCACTCTATGCAATTCCTTAGTCACGATAATTTCACCTCTCCCTGTTAAATAGTCCAGTCTTTCTTCATTTCATCTGTCCTCGAATATTCCCTGCGCTGGCATATACCATCTGTATAACCCCACCCACCATTGTCCAACCACCTTTCCTCTCTCCTATGCAACCCCTTTCAACCACCCTCTGAATCCCAATGAGGACCCCAAGATGATAACCGTTCTTAATGAAAAGCTAAACAATCATGTCGAAATTCCGTTGTCTCGCAAGCTCGTCGGAAGGCAGCCTCGCTGTTCGCCTGAACTGTGACCTCACTAAGTTTATTTGGGTGTGCTTAGGGTAAGCAGAGGTGTAGTTCAAAATTATTCCATCATTGTTTGGCTAATTGGTTGCTAGTTTAAGTCAAACAATGCTGAAATAATTTTGAATTACATTTCCGTAGCTTCTACCTTACGACAGCTGATACGCACTAGGCGATCATAGCCGATCATGTTGCCCTCATTGTACCTCTTACCATAAAATTTTTGCAAAAGACGAGGGACCGTGCCAACATAAAAATATGCGGGTATATCCGTATTAGGGACTGGAAGACGGCTCTGGACAGCAATATAGAGTCATAGTATTTTGTTTTGATTTTGTGACGATGTATTCTTGCAAATGGCAGTGTCGCGTTTTCAGGCTACATGCTAAGGGTGTAGGGTCACTGAACTTCCTTAGTTTCGTTCGCTGGATGCCTGGTGCCAGGCAAGATTAACCACGTGTTGTTTTACTGATTAGAAGATGAATTTTGCATGCTTATGATTCTGACGAAATGCCGTGCAAGACAGCTCACCCGCTCTAACATATAGTACTTTTGGCAATGTTTTTCTGACTTAAAAGAGGTCACTTTAGATGACATTGATATATCGTATGCTCCTTGCAGCCGCCCTTAAACACATCAAACAATACTGCATTATTCCACGGGGTACGTGGGTACATGCGCTATGTTACCAAAATCTACCCTTAACAAACTTGCCCTGAACCGTCGCACCATGCTTACAATTATCTAGCGAACATGTACAAGCTTGTGTACGGTTATAGCCCTGCTACATGAACGCCGAAAAATGGAACATTATGATCAGAATATAGCCTTATGTGTACTGTCAGCATGTGACTGGATTATGTCAAATACTTAGCGGACCATGCAAATAGGCTGCGACACTACAACTACAAGACATAATTAAGAGAGGAAAAATCTGAACTTCAACATCAGTTTCCAACCACAAAATGAACTGCTCATGTACGGAAATAGATCATAGCGTTTAACTTTGTTGCATAACGTTTGACAGGACATGAGGTGTGGCTGCATTCCACTGCTGAACTGATGAAACCGAGTTGATGTGCGCGCATATAATCAGTCATGCATGAGTAATTCTTCCCTGAGTTCGGAAAATTGTCCGGCCTGGTGGTCGCTCACCTATAGAAAGCAGAGTTACCTCGCACAGCAAACGCTATCCCAAGTTAAGAGGGCTATTGCCGACACCGTGTGAGTAAAACAGAACCAATTCGTAATGCACGCAAACTGCACAGGCAATACGGTGGACTAGATGCAGGTTATAATTTATATATGAGTAACCAGTTCTCGCAAGTGAAATGTACATTTGCATGAGCGTCACGGTTTCGTGGCGCGAACCAACGACTTGTGTTCTACAACAAAGGTTTTATTGTCTCTTTGAATGTCGATGAGCTTTACGGAAAAGAATATGCGAAGTCATGATTTAAAATGTTCCTCACTACCTTGCTTGCAATATATTTTATAAATGCAAACTACTTCCTAAGGTTTAAACTCCTGGTGCTCTGGATGTTAGATTAAGCTCAACGATGATTAAGATATGTCACCGGCCACAAGGGCCAGTGATCGCCACCCCACCTCCGTAATCTACCCTCGAAATGTTGTATTTCTAGTTCCAACAGTTTCCGAGATTCTAGGAGGGGGCCGAATCCTCCTTGTCCTCCTCAGGGCCGCGTTATGTAAGAGGCCCTCAGGCGCGAGAGTTAAGACGCTTTTCATGCACATCCTCCCACTCTTCTGGCTGGCCGGCGCAGTGGATGATTAGCGTGACCGACGATTCTATATGAGATGTATCAATGATAGCTGACCGGTATCGTAATCAGGCGAGGGTTGTAGGAGTTAATCCAACCCCACACTACCACTCCTAGTAGTAAACATATACATGCCATGTTCTATTTAATTCAACCTGCCTACTTAGTGTTCAATCTTCATTATATTAGTTTTGGGCGGCTTACGGCAATTTATGTCCAGTGCAATGGCCTGCTGTAACGTTTCCTAGGCGGTAGCAAAATAGCCCAGAGTAGGTGTACGAATAATAGGAGAGGAGTGATCATGGTACGCAAGGTCAGCAAGAAGCAATGCTTGATGACTTTAATTGAGTATTCAATACATGCGCTGTGTGAAATAGTTGTTTATGTTTAACCACCGGGTATTGATTTATGAAAATTATTGGTGGTGGTGGTGGGGGAGGGGGACAAAATACATGAAGAAATGGAAAGGCCCAAATATATTTGGGTGCATACTCCATAGGGTCCCATGTTAAAAGTTGAAATTATTGAGGGGGGGGAGGGCAAGGCCAACATTGAGGGGACACCTGCCCCCTCAAACGTACATAAAACAACACCCCTGTGTTTAACTATATCCAACGCAGCTTTCTTAGCCTTTTCGTATTCGAGGTGTAACATAAACAGAAGCATCCATTTCATCTCCGAAACATCAATGCAGGCAGACATTGTTTACCAGTGTAATTTGTAATTTGTTCAGCGATACTATAATCTCCGCGCTGTGACGCGCCACGCTGAGTGAGGTGATACTCCCACTGTTCGTTGTATCGTGCCCATTGTGTTGAGCGCAGCGCACCATACAGCCGCACTGTGATCCTGGCTACACTACCATGGTACGGTGTCGTTGTCTCGTGCCCATTGTGTTGACCGCAGCGCACCATACAGCCACACTGTGATCCTGGCTACACTACCATGGTACGGTGTCGTTGTCTCGTGCCCATTGTGTTGAGCGCAGCGCACCATACAGCCACACTGTGATCCTGGCTACACTACCATGGTACGGTGTCGTTGTCTCGTGCCCATTGTGTTGACCGCAGCGCACCATACAGCCCACACTGTGATCCTGACTCCACTACTATGGTACGGTGTCGTTGTCTCGTGCCCATTGTGTTGACCGCAGCGCACCATACAGCCACACTGTGATCCTGACTCCACTACTATGGTATGATGTCGTTGTCTCGTGCCCACTGTGTTGACCGCAGCGCACTATGCAGCCACACTGCGATCCTGGCTCGACTACTATGGTACGGCGTCGTTTCAGGGTGCGATCGCTGGTGCCGTACAAGGGCGTCAACCGCAACTACCTGTCCTACGACCGCAACGACACGCTCACCATCGTCGGCACCACCGACCACCAGTGGCTGCTGTGTGCGCGCGACCAGCGCGTCGGCCTAGTGCCTCGTCTACACGTTACCCACATGCCCTAATGAGTTGACGCAGACACAAGAGGACTCGGTTTGGTGCCTCGTCTACACGTTACCCACGTGTCCCGATGCGTGACTTCACTGAACTGACACCGACACCGGCGCCATCTGCACCGCCTGGACTCTGGCAACACCAAGAAACACGGGCGGAGGCCGTGGCGTCATAGCCATCATCGTGCTACTTCGGCTTCACCGCTGCCATGGGCGCAAAATGTCCTCAGGAGTCGAGGCGCCCTAAAACCCAAATAACTAACTGACGTCACTGCCGTAACAAAGTTCGTGTCGGAATGGACATACCGTGGAGTACCGCGACACGGTTTCGATACGATCGAAAGGGCGCTGCTGGTCGACGCGAGTTTCAGCAGCAAGCCACTTTCAGTTCGAACACAAATGTGCCCAACCAGCGCCACTTGCAGCCGTTCGAACGATACCAGTAACGCTCGTGTTGTCTTTGCGCTTGGCCTGTCACCAGCTAATATGGCCAGATCACTCGCATTTGATAAAACAACAGAGGACTGAGTAGCGTCCTGCAGTACTCGCGTATTGCATTCTAGCGACTAGCAAAATTCACTGGGTAATATATTGATTTAAAAAAATATATATATTACCGTTTCGCTTGATCCGTAGTTCCATTAGGGTTTTTGCATTATGTAAAGTGAATGAATAATCTGTGCTATTCGGTGATACGCGAAGGTGCGCTAGGAACGTCGCATGGATCATTCAGGCTGGTTACAGTTCTCCTTGTGATTAACACGCGCACTGGAGGGGGGGGGGGGGCGAAATCCGCCCACCCCTCCTGTTTTTCGCAAATAACTGCAGATTTTACCGGTCGATATACGCGTTGTTCAGTGTACCTGCTTAGAAATGAACGGCGCGTCGTTTAAAGCAAGAAAAATGTAAATCAGCCGAACATTTTTCAAGTTAGGGGCCGCTAAAGTCAAAAAATGTTATAGCGCCAGACCAAAAAAATCGGCGCTGATGCGCTTCCAGTATACTGACAAAAGGGAAGTGTTCTAGGCAACACTAACGACTTGTTTGATGCATATTGATATGCTGTATAGTTTCCTGGTCATGTTAGGTCACCAAGGTCAAGTCAGGTCAAGTTCATGACAGGTTAATGGAACCAAACTTGATCAACTGGAATGTTGCCATAAATGCACTACTGGTTGTCATTTGTACTGTTTGTCATTGCGTTTCCATACTTTATTCATGTACTTTACTCCCTTCTTCACGAAGCCGATTGCTCCGAGCTGCTCGACGGAGCAGTCGGGCGGGCGGCCGGTTCAGGTAACTGGAACAGGTAACTGACCTGATAAAATGGTGCTATATAGGTGACCTGAGGTCAAATGTTGGGTCTAGCATCTGCATTGCATCATTAGTAATGTCCAAAACATCATTGATGCCAATTTTTGAGCATTTAAACACAATCACAGCGATCCATAACGATGACAAGCAAAGCCACGCAAAACCGGAAAATTTTGCCAATCTGACCTCATTTGACCTTGAAAATATTGACCTAAGGTCATGAAAATTGCACACAATAGAGTTCACTATCGTGCCCAACCACCCTGCGAATTTCGTTCCTCCAACTTTACTAGGAGCCGAGATCTTAGGGGGGGGCGGAATCCGCCCCCCCCCCTCCAGTGCGCGTAATTCTCAGAGGCCCTCCAGGGCGCGTGTTAAGTTAACTATTGCTTGTAGAATACCCATAATTCTGAAATATTATAGTCCAAGACGTCTATATTGAGAGCATTGAATAGTGAGCAAACGTGTGTATGTATGAATGCATGTATGCATGCATGCATGCGTGTCTATAAGTATGTATGTATTTATGTATGAATGTATGTATGTATGTATGTATGTATGTATGTATGTATGTATGTATGTATGCATGTATGTATGCATGTATGTATGTATGTATGTATGTATGTATGTATGTATGTATGTATGTATGTATGTATGTATGTATGTATGTATGTATGCATGTATGTATGTATGTATGTATGTATGTATGTATATGTGTATGTATGTATGTATGTATTTATGTATTTATGTACGTATGTACGTATGTATATGTGTATGTATGTACGTATGCATGTATTTATGCATGTTGTATCTATGTATGCAGGCATGCATTTGTGTGAACATGCATGCATGCATGCATATATGTGCACATGCATGCATGTTGGTTTGTGCTCGATTAGAATGTGGCGGTCAGTGCAATCTTGTTGACGTGCACTGGCTAAAGTATACCCAGCGGCGAGAGAAACTTTCACAACATTGTGGAAATTGTGCCGCAATGTGCGTGCTGTAGTTACGTCTTGATTAGTGCCAGCACAAGCGCTTGGCGCGTGAGTCAAGTGCGAATAGGTGAGCCGATTGGTCTAACATGGGCTAGACATTTAGAAGAAAATCTAGCGGCACACACATTGACACCGGACTGGGCTTGGCTCGTGATGTCGCCATCAAGACGTTGGCGACACCACGAGAAGCGGCCAGTGTCGACTAACCATAGAGCACGGTTTTGGTGCGATTGTACTGGCACGTGATATGTGAGCGCCGTGGCATACGAATATCACTGTGCACTGTGCAGCCAAAGCAAGGGCCAAATGCGTGGGTGCAAATATTTTTATTGCACGTATCACGTGCACCCGTGGCAGTGGCGCCACGAAAATGCGGTCTTTTTACCGCTTTTCATGATCGAGTCCGATTCTCAAAAACCGCCAATAACTACAAAACGTAGTTGTATGCATTTACTGGGTACCGGCTACATTCTTTACATTGACCAACAGGCTGTGCCGTGCATAAATGGCCCGTTATTGTGACACAAAGCGATACTTGTCACAATTATAAAATGAACCCTTTCCACAGTAATCATGTTACAGTCAGACACGAATTGGCAGGACGATTTGACGGTAGCCGGACAAATGTACGTAAAGCAAATGTACGTATGGCAGATGTACGTACGCAAATGTACGTAGGCAAATATACGTAAGCGCAGATGTACGTATAACAATTGTACGTAAGCACAAATGTACGTATGCGCAAATGTACGTAGGCGCAAAAGTACGTATGCGCAAATGCACGTAAGCGTAAATGTACGTATGCGCAAATGTAAGTATGCGCAAATGTATGTATTCGTAAATGTACGTATGCGCAAATGTCGTAAGCGCAAATGTACCTAAGTGTACATGTACGTATGCGCAAATGTACGTATGCGCAAATGTACGTAAGCGCAAAAGTACGTAAGCGTAAACGTACGTATGCGCAAATGTGCGTATGCGCAAATGAACGTAAGGACAAATGTATGTAATTGCAAATGTACGTAAGCGCAAAAGCGGTAACCGGACAAATGTACGCAACCGCAAATGTACGTAAGCGCAAAAGTGCGTATTCGCAAACGTACGTAAGCGCAAAAGTACGTGTGCGCAAATGTACGTAAGCGCAAATATACGCACGTCCAAATATACGTATGCACAAATGTAGGTAAGCTCAAGTGTACGCGTGCGCAAATATACCTATACGCAAGTGTACGTAAGCGTAAATGTGCGTTGGTGTAAATGTACGAATGCACAAATGTAAGTAAACGCAAAAGTACGTAAGCGCAAATGTACGTATGCGCAAAAGTGCGTAAACGCGAAGGTGCGTATGCGTACGATATGCGTATGAGGTGCGTATGGCCATACTATCGATATATTATGGGCGCGAATGATCAATTCTGGTCGAAGCGCCCTAAAGCCCAAATAACTAACAAAGGTGCGTATGCGTAAATGTACATACATTGTCTAATACGTACATTTCCTCTTACATACTTTCACGTTTACGTACAATTGCTCTTACATGCTTTTACTTTTACGCACATTTGCGCTTACGTACTTTTGCGCTTACGCACATTTGCGCTTACGTACATTTGCGCATACGTACATTTGCGCTTACGTACATTTGCGCTTGCGTACTTTTGCGCTTACGTACTTTTGCGCTTACGTACATTTACGCATACGTACTTTTGCGCTTACGTACATTTGTCCATACGCACTTTTTCGCTTACGTACATTTACGCATACGTACATTTGCCATATGTAATTTTTTTCCGCTCAGGTATGCTTGGCCTACCGCTCAGGTATGTACAATTACCATACGTACATCTGCACTTACGCACATTTGCTTACGTACATTTGCGTACGTACATCTGTCATACGTACATTTGCTTTACGTACATTTGTCCGGTTACCGCTTTTGCGCTTGCGAACATTTGCAATTAGGTACATTTGCGCATGCGGACATTTGCACTTACGGGCATTGGCGCTTACGTACATTTGCTTACGTACTTTTGCCATACGTACATTTGCTCTCACGTACATCTGCCTTACGTGCTTTTGCACTTTCGTACATCTGCGCTTACGTGCATCTGCCATACGTACTTTTGCGCATACGTACATTTGCTTATGTACATTTGCTTACGTACATCTGACATACGTACATTTATCCTTACGTACATTTGTCTTCGATCCGATTTGGCGGATACACACACGTTTCGTTCCGGTGTTTGGCATGCTCGCAGCATTTTTACCTTTTCTTTTCGACTGTTACTGTGCCTATACTTGGCTGTGCCGTGCCCCCTGACGGAGGAATGTGTCCCCCAAGCTTTCAAATTTAACCATATTCTCGTGTGAACGTGCTTCAGAAGCCTCCCTCTGGTTCTTCGGGCTTAGGAGCGCATCAACTGCTACTTGTTATGTAGCCCTTTGGTTCTTCGTTCGCCATGCCCAGGTTTTTGCGAGTGGCTTCGTAAAACTTGAAACTTGGTTACTTTTCCTAACTATCCTTTTCACGAATTTTGCCAAATTTGTGGAAAACACATTTCAGAACAAATCCTAGGAGCGGAGCTGGTACACATGTTTGCAGCAGACGGGCTCCATCTGAGCACGAAGGCAGTGGCGTTACTAAGCAGCAGATACGAGGAGGTTCTGTGTAACCACACAGGTTACTCAGTACAGGAATTATTGGCAGGTCATGGGGGATGAAGCTAATAAAATAGGAAGTATTCCATGGGAGGAAGTTGAAGGAAGAAAGGAAAGGAAAAGAATAACTTATCACGATTTTATGTAAATGCCAGAAGTGTTAGGGACACAATTGGAGACCTTCATGCTGATATGCTTTTAGAAAAGCTTAACTTGGTATACATAACTGAGGCATGGGTTAATCAAAGCATTTTGGAGATAGCTTGCAGGAACTTTAATCGAGCTACAGCATCAAAGGAAGTCAAGTATAGGAGTTGAGATGCTGTTGTATGTGAGGCAAGTCATCAAATGTCATGCTGCAGGGGATACGTTTGTAGAGAACGAGTATAATCCTTATGGTTGGATATTATCGTGAGGAATTGAATAATGTTAAATAGTGGGGAATACAGGCCACCAGACCAGAACGGAAGCACTGACAGATTGATGCAGGAAGAGATAAGTGTGAGTGTGCATGGCACGACTCTCGTGTTGGAGGACTTCAACACAACAAGTACAACAGACAAAATTTGAATTCGAAGCAAATCAGGAAGGGGTTTCATGCCTTGCTTTAAATAATTATTTCTTGCTTCAAATAATAAGTGAACCTACAAGAGGAAGCGAAATGTTAGACCTAGTACATACTTACAAATGAGGGCAATTTGGTATCGGATGTAAATATAGGGCAAAATTTAGGGGATAGTAACAATAACATTATACGCTTTTCCTGTCATGTTGGAGTGTAGAGAAAAATAAGGCTCCGATTCCAACTTTTGCTCAAGGGAATTATGGTAAGTTCAGGATCATTCTGGGTTAAATTATGCGGAAAGTGTTATTATCAGGCATAGTTGCACATCAAACGTGGGAACAGCCAAACGATAAACTGTTTCAATGCCAGGATAGGTATATTCTCAATAGGAAAATCAACATGAACAAGGTTAGACAATCTTCGTAGCTGGTCAGGGAAGTCAAATATTGTCTGGGGTCAAAGAAGTAGGTATTTAAGAAACTAAGATAAAACCTTTTATCTTGGCCGAACCATGAAAGCATCTAGGACAGCTAGAAATGGAGGTAGATGTGTCAGAGCATCTCCAAAACTGGCGGAACTTGAATTAGCTTGATACTGTGAGGCAGTAAACGCTAAGAGATTCTTTGATTCCACAAGTTTAAGCTAAAAATATGTAGAGTGAAGCCACCGGAGATCGATGGTAAAATAGTGGTTGAGGTTTGTGATATCGTCGAGTCCCTGGACAAGCAATTCTCATCCGTTTTTACGAAAAAGAACTCAAGCGTATGTGAAAACACTGAAGGCTATGCTATGACAGGGGATAAGTTAGGAAATCGAACCGTAACTACAGAAGCTGTAGAAAACCACTTGCCGAATATGAAGTCAAACATCAAAAGCTTGGAACCGGATGACGTTCGTATGCTATGATTTTAATTGGGTGTGCCAAATTTTAGCAGTTTCTGTGGGTGCATTTTCAGACGGTCTTTTGAGTATTCTGGAGTACCTGGGATTGGCGTAATGCAAATGTAGTACCACTTTTCTAACAATAGAAAGCTTGTGGGAAACTACTGGCCAGTCAGCTTAACCTCACTAGTTTGGAAGGTGCCAGAAAACAAAACTGGTGAAGGAGAATGCTCATACTTATCTTGCTAGGCATAACTTTTTAAGGGTTACTCAACATGTTTCGATCTGGGAGATCTTTCTTAACTGACTTGAAGTTCATGGAGAATGTAATTAGGGAGGTTGACAATGAAAATAGGACATATGCAGTGTATTTTGATTCCAGTAAAGTTGTCGATGAAGTTTCGCACAAGCGTCTAATTTATCAGCAGGAGCAGTACGGTATTGATGGAAAAGTTATATTGGATTGAAGCATGGTTAAGGTAAAGGAAACAAAGGGCAGTATTAAAATGACGTAAACCTTAATTTTCGGATGCTCTGAATGGAGTGCCACAGGGCTCCGTTCTAGGTCGACTTTTCTGTATCATCTTTGTGAACAACATTGAGTTAGGGTTGAGGAATAGGGTGTTTAAATTCCCTGATGAAAACAAGCTGGTAGGAATGGCTAACAATAGTGGTGAATGTAGCAATATTCAGCTAGACTTAGAGGACCAGAAAAATTGACTAACAAACGGCAGAGGTCTTTAAATTATAAGTGTAAGGTTATGCATCTGGGATTTGGACGTGGCACATACAATGGGAGGCAGTTAACTGGATGTCATTAAAGAGGAAAGTATGTAGGTGTGCTAGTTTCAAGTGACCTTAAAGCCAAAAACCAACGTAACTCAGCAAGGAACAGAGCAATTAGAATGCTAGAGATCATTAATATGGGTGTGAAATATAAAGGCAAGGACGTTATGAAAGCAGAATTGTATGTTGCATATATGCTACTCCACCTGGAATACTGTGTACAGGCTTCGGGCCTTTACTTAGAAAGAGACACAGGTATGCTAAAAAGAGTGCATCGCAAAGCTAATAGACTTATCAGTGTACTAGAAAAGTTAGAATATGGGGAGATGCTTACGGCATTAAATGTGTGTTCACTGAAGAGGAGATTAAAGGGTGATGTGATTGAGATCATTAAAATCGTAGGAAGGTTGGATAATGTTGAGCTGAATGATGCTCTTCTATGTACGGATTCAGATAGGGGGCATCAATTCTGGTTATGCAAGTCAAGTTGTAATACAATTAAACGCTTGCAAGTTTTCAGCCAAAGGGTGGTTGATCAATGGAATGTGCTGCCTGGTGTGATAGGGAGCACTTCATTGAATGTATTTAAGAGCAGGATATATGATTTCTTTAGGTCCAATATTGTTATTTTTCACCACAATATATTGATAATACAATTTGGATTGGTATAAATCAGTCATGCGTATGTTACGCGGGAACGAGTCAACAGGGCTTGATATGCTGGAGTAGAAAGTTCCTTTAAAACTCAAGGCATAGTATTGATTATGGTGCTTCAGTATCTCTTTTCTAGTCTTACCGTATCTTCCCTTGATAGGCTTAACCCAAATGGTTCCTGTGGCTCATATTAAGTCTTAAAACGTTATTACTTGATTACTTTACGAAAGTACCTCGAGGCACTTTAGCGTAATTGTATAAATGGGAAGCAATGCTAGTGTTACCAAGCTTGCATGGAGGTGCCAAGTTTCTGACCGTATTACAGGTGTTTGTTAGGTTTACATATTTCGAGTGTTATTACACATGTGATAAATAATAAACAGAAGAGGTTCCAGGTGAATAAAGTACGTGGTGTACGAGTGCAAATAGGTCTTTTTAGTGTGCTTGTCGGCTTGGTGTAAAATCGTTTGCCTTCTGCTTTCCAGGTTCATGTCATGAGATTTGAATTTTGTTTTGTAATTTGACCAGAAGCGGATATACAGCAGGACTTACCGGAAGCACCATAACGCATGTTGGGAGCTATCTGAAGCACAGATGTAGGCGGTCATGTATGTAGTTGTCCAGCTTTTGATGTTATTGTGTAAGATCATGAGGATAACCTGAGTATATCCAGATAATATATATATACCTGGCAGAGACGGTTCAAGGCTGATCAGGGTGAGTGGGAGTGATAAGCTGTCTGAATCATTTACATGCATTTCGTTGTAATTCTGAGAAATCTGAAAAGTCGCTGCAATCCGAGAAATGTAATCCTGAGAAATGGCTGTAAATCTGATCATTCCACTTACTAGAACGGATATGTGTGTGATACACAGACTTGCATGGATAAAGGAAAACAAAAGCAGGTAAAGGCATGCTATTCTTCCGCACAATAATACCACCTTAGGCAAGTTATGTCCGACAATCTCTTCTGTTCCAGCGTAGATAAAGCAATTGTGTTGCGGGGCAGGCATAGCAAATTCATTTTCGGCATAGATGCAACTTAATGTAATGTAACAGTCAGACCGCAATCCTGTACAATGGTCTGGCTCAAGATTGCGAAATAGTTGTGTACCCTCATAGCCTACTGGTCTTTGGGGAAGGTGAAACGTTGAACAGTTATCAAGAACCATTCTAATTTAAATGTAGGTGGTGCTACATATGACAGCCATCCTACACTCATCCAAAGCTCCCAAATGCATCGATCGATCACCGGGTCAATGGCAGTATGAGTGATTGAGATTTTGGCATGAGTGCGTGCTAACTTGTCAGTTATGCTAACGTGGGGATACGCTGAAAGCAAATAAACGACTGAAAGATGTTGTGCTGTACAGTTTGGAGGATAGGAAATCAACACTGTTCAACGTCTGCAGGGAGCAGACGTTGAAAAGAAGGCCTGCTCTGGAATCGGAACTCGGAAACCAGACAACGAAACCGGCCAGTTCTCCAGTGCAACAACTACAGGGCAGGACGAACGAATCGGGTACTGGGGAAAGACCCTACAGGAAGGCGCCAGCAAACAGGAGCCTGACTGGGGCACGGTTATGTAGGTTTTGTACAGGGGCGTGCCCAATGTAGCGATGGGATGGGGCGTGTGCTCGCCCCCTCCACGCAATCTGAGCCATATGCGAATCCGAATGCGATTCGTTTTCGGGACCTAAAATGAAAATATTGATCACCACAACAGCATCCTGGAATCCTGGATTCCAATCGATCCTGGAAAAGGGACAGGGTCAAAAGAAGTGGACCGGGACCAGGGAACGGGGCCGGATAATGAGATCATAGAACAAGATAGGAAACGAATCTTCCTTGAGACATTAGAACACCGCTATCAGACGATAGTCGAGAGATTTACACCAGTGCGCCCAGCAGAAAAAATAGACGCCAACTCTGCGACAGCGCCGAGCTAACCGTCGATAGAGTGGGAAGAGTTGGCGGTTGGTTGGTGTGACACGTATGACAGTCTAGAATGTCACACGAATGTCTTTAGAGCCAGAAGAAACCACCAAATCAGTGTTGCCAATGCCAGCATACGCCTGCTATCTGTTCACGGAAAGCACAAACACAACTGCAAGATTTCACTCAAGGCAGGGTGTCCATTAAGGAATTCAGATTGAGAAGATGTTGCAGGACCATCACCCGAGCCAACCATACACCGTCACCTCCCCTCCCCACCAACACTATTAAAGCAGTGGGGAAAGGTCACGGTCTGTGGGCGAAGGAGGAGGAGGCTGGAGGTCGCCTCCCCCACCCCCCTCAGCTAGAATGTTACAGAATGCCCCAACGTCAGGACGCTACCAGCTCTGGAAAATATCGTCTGACATGTAGAAGGTACATTTCCAGGGTAAGTGACAGACTGACAGCTTTATGCTCCTCTGCACCTGAGCGGGCTCTGGAAATGAGTCCCGTTCCCCAGTGGAGCAGCGATTAAAAACGAGGAACAGAACCGGATAAGGGATCGGTCCCACAGGCCAGGACCACTGAGCGAGAATAGAGCCGGACCGGGGTACTGTCCGGAACATCATAGGGAAGGAAAATGGCAGTACAGAGACAGCACCGATGACAAGGACCGGAGACGGGATCGCCACCACAGACCAAGACCACTGAACGAGAACAGGATCGGGGTACTGTCCGGAACATCAAAGGGAGGAAAATAACACTACAGGGACGGCATGGAGGACCGGGGCCGGGGACGGAATGAGGCAAGGAGACCGGGAAAGAGGCACTGAGTGGGGGACCGGGACCGGGGACGGAATGGGGAAAGGAGACCGGGAAAGAGGCACTGAGTGGGGGACCGGGTTCAAGTATATGAGTAGCGAGGGTATGCCTATGTGCACGTATGCATGTATTTATTTATGTTGGTTTGCGTTCAATTAGAACGTGGCAGTCAGTGCAATCAATGCAGTCGTGCAATGACAAAGTATATCAGGTGGTGAGCTAAAGTTTCCATAGCGCCGCAGGAATTGTCCCACATTGTGCAAGTAAGAGTTACGTCTTGCCAGGTACCAGGATAATCACGTGACACGTGAGTGAATTGCGAATTGGTGTGTCCATTTAAACATTATTGAATTTATAATAACATGGGAGAAACAAAATTTGCTATCGGAAAAATACAGTTCATTAGATTTAATGGTCATAGGCCGGCTATCAAGGGTCACAACAACATGAAACCAATGCACTATTGCACATAACAAAATGGCGAATCGTGTATTTGCATTGCTCTCATCTGCATGTGACAACCAGTCACTGGTGAATCCAGTCGGCTTCTAAAGGGATGGTCGTGCGGCACAAATGGTACCCGTAGATTGGCCGTTCAGGTCCATATAGTGATAGGTGATGATGGAAGTTCAACTCTTTATATCGTTATTGCCTGACATGTGTCGCTCTCAATTGATCAGTTGCATGAAGGACTAATTTAATGCGCAGTGTTTTGCCAGTTATTTCAAACGAATCACTAGTTCTGTTTGAATTCGAATTGACAACGAGAAGCGCTTTCACCGACATGTTGATCGTCGGTGAGTATAAACAAGGATATTTTCATTTTCGTCCTAATCCCTAAATCAACTTGTCACATTCAACTCATTGGACAATCACTTTTCGTATGAAGTTTCTGATTTACGGTATGCATGATACGCAATTCATTTCATTCATTGACACGTTCATTTAATATCCCTCATCCGTGTGTGGCATTTTGCCACATTCGCCAGTGGAGGAAGGGGGGGGGGGGAGGTGCGCCGATTCCCTGTCGTTCGCTAACGAATCACACTATGGATTACGAATCAGAAACAGGCGTGTGGGGTGGTTGGTTATTGGTTTTTACGACACGTCGACTGTTGAGTCATACAGCGTCGCCAATCTCTCACGCCGATTGGTCGCGGGCGAAGAGTAGCGACAGGTGAGACTCGAACCCACAATCTTTCGATTGTGAGACGAGCATCTTACCCCTAGACCACTCATCCCCCGTGTGGGGTGGCACGATATTTCGCGATTGACACCAGATTTGCGTACCTGGGGGTGATAGGTGACACTCCAAACCAGGCCAAATACCACATTTTCGTGAGAAAAAAATGAGATTTCACAATTTGATAGCAAACGCATTCTCGACTGCAACAGGTATACACTTTTAGTTATCATCAGCGTGTTCGTAGTTACTTTGCAGATATAATCAGATGTCTCAAGCTCCATTTAAGGCATAGATCACGGGTCAGGTAAGGCCAAGAGCCAACCCCGCATTTGAAACCTTGAAGAATGTTGGTTAAAGCCACTGCTTCCACACACTCCAAGATATAATGACTGCAAAATCGGATTCAGGACTTAAAATAAGCATGGATACTCTCTCAAGGTGAACAGGTCATCCGGGGTCATCTTAGGTCAATGACCATGAATGACCTTTGGAATGGAGTAAGGACAATATCCGAGTATCACTCCAGTCATCTGTTGCCATAAACCGTGCACAATTTGTCCCTTTAGGTCACAATGCCATGTCACGTTGCGACAATCTGCGATTTCGCCACAAAAATGGTCGAAGGTATTCCCCTTTATGATAAAACGTGCTTTAAAATAATTTTCAGTACTGACTACTAAGTAGTTCCACTTGGCTGCATCTTTACCTCTAATCTTTAAGTTTTTCAGCTCTCTTTTTCACGTGGTAAAACTTCTCGTTGGTTATAGATTCGTTCTTCCCGGTAAAGTACCTAATAAGGTGTGTAAAAAAGGCATGCCAACTCCATCAATCGCTCATCAATTCAGCAGCATAGATTTAGTGAGTATCGCATGGGGTGACCTCAGGAAGCCATGCGATCTATACAGCGTTATGCGTATGCTATAGCTTAGAGAACGAAAATCGTTTTTTATTTGGTTCAGATGCAAACCTTGTTATCTAATATAAATTGTCCTGGATGTATTTTAAACTTAACGACATTCGATCACCAATGAGCCTTTATTCAGGTTTGCCTCACGCTTGCTTCATCGCTCTTCCTATATACTCGTACTTCCATTGAATTGCTAGAATATCATTGTACTCGTGGAAGCGCTCCATTTAATATTCAGCCCTTTATTCATGCGTATCTCCTAATTGTTTCATCACTCTCCCTATATGTCCTATTGTGCTCGTAGAAGTACTCCATTCGACACTCCACCCTTTATTTACGCGTACTTCCTAATTGCTTCATCACTCTCCCTACATTTCCCACTAGACTCGTGAAAGTACTCCATGCAACACTCAGCCCGTTCTTCACGGGTACCTCTCCTACTTGCTTCATCACTCTCCCTACATTTCCCCTTTGTACTCGTGGAAGCATAATTTTTGCGGGTTCCACACAAGTTTTCGGATCCTCGCTGTATGCATTTGATGTCCCCGATTAGGAATTTTGTAGAACAGACGGGAATTTTGTGACCCCAGATATATTTTTGGCGTCTCAGGTACGATTTTTCGGTACCCCGTGCAACATTTCCGAACCTCGGCGCGATTCTTGGGTGTCCACCACCTCTCGGGGGGGGATTTGTCCCCTTCCTCCATCCTTGGGTACGCAACTGGCTCAGTGCGTGTTGCCGGGGTCCTGGCCTCATGCATTGCACCACATATCTTCGGGCATTTTAGCCGTCCCAAGTATTTCCCCAAAATGACATCCGTGCACGGAACCTAACCGTTCTATGCGGCAAACATATAATTGGCATTCTTTGAAATGTTCAGCATGACATTCCTCAGTAGCCTGGGATACTGACGATGTGGAATGCATTGTTCGACCCATTATTCAAGGAACGACGACGATGTGGATAGACAGTCGAACGTCTAAATTCAAGGGGTGGGGAAATCATGCAGGGTTCTGCCTTAACGTGGTCCTCTCTCACATGCAAGTTACCGCATTTTGCAAAATCTGAGCTTTAAGCTAACCTTGTAACCAACCTTGCTCGTGGCCCAAAGTATAAATATCGGACGGTGGTCGCGAGATCTGGTCACGCGCAACACGCTGGTTTTCGTATCATGTTCGTTTCACTCTCCGTTTGGAAACTCTGAAAGTTCCAATAACCTCCACCCTCCTGTACACTGGGGAAGATAGCAAAATACCGTGCACTAGCGAGAACTAAGGGCCTATACATATCGAGTAATACGGATACGATTGGTTTTAGTCCCCGACATTCCCCAAAAGTGTGTTCTTGTACTCGGCACATTTACACGAATGTGTGTGCCGCATATTGCACACTATCCGAACTATCAGTAAATTAGAGCCGTCCAGTTAGTGACAGTAGAAACAGCCGACCTGCCATGTGTCAGTGGGGTGTCGACATCTGGCAGTTTTTCATACTTGTCTATACCGGGTGGTTAGCGGTCGGTGCTGTTGCTGATACCTGTCTGACTCTAACCTTGACCCAGCCACCTTGTTATTCTAGTCACGCAGTTTGGGCAGTATAAAAGCGTGTGTGGGCGTCAGTGGTTGGTACAATTCAACATCATTCACATCGACGCTCGGCAGCAGACTCCGATCTGCAGCCATGATCGCATCGGTGAGACTCAGTGGAAAGCTGTATTCATGGTGAATCCCGTGATTCGTGACATAGAGGGTCGTTCAATTGCCGTAATCCGTGTTGCATTGACATCTTAAAAATAAATTAGTCCATCAGACACCCGTAGACATGCATACATATGCATGCATGCATGTGCAACATCCTTACAGATTGGTAGCAATTAACCATTGGGACTTTCGTTGGACGCATGACCAGCAAGGCTTAATACAGAGCTGCTCTGTGCCTTGCTCCTTATTATGTAGATGATGATCTTTGACGTATCTCTAATAAAAGTAGGTACCACAATTTCCTACATCTTCGGTGCCCTAAGTCCGAATTAATAAAATGTGCTTAGTGAGCTAACACCTGTGCATCAGAACATCGCGTGCATCCTGTGGTTTGGAGGTGGGACACTTAGATATACAACGGGAGGTAGTGAACTGTATACCATTACAAGATTTAGGCGTGTTAGCTCAAGTGACCTCAGGGCAGAAATACAATGTAACTCAAGTTGAGAACCAGGGCACATATAATAACAGGAATCATTAATATGAGTAAGAAATATAAACGCAAGGAAGTTATGAACAAATTACACTTTGCTTGTGTGCAACATCACTTGAGATATTGGGTACAGAAGAAAGAATTCCTTATTTAGAAAGAAACATAGGTATGCTAGAAAGAGTACAGCGCAAAGCTACTCGGCTTACCAGTAGACTAGGACATTTAGAATATGAGGAGAAGCTGATGGAATTAGATGTGTACTCACACAAGTATAGAAGATTTAAGCGTGATTATAGTTCACTATGGTATAGTGGATTAAGTGTACTATCATTTAGAGTTTCACATAGTGATCCTCAGTTCAGGTTAATCAAGTCAAGGTGTAGGATAGTTGAATGCCAACAAGTTTCCAGTCAAAGGGTCGTTAATCAGTGGAAATAATCCCCATGGATCCATGTTGCTCTTGTTAGGCCTCAACACTTGATGACTATGACTTTGAGACTTTATTATTCGCTGCACAACAACGAGTAGTTCTCATCCACATGTGCAGAAAATGCCCTATACGGCTCTTGCTTTTACCAGTGCCTCCTTGCCAGCGAATGTTTTCAAATGGGATTACGATAAGCTTCAACGTCGCTCGTGTGACTAATTTTTTGCTGTCAATCGCTAATGGTTCCTCGTGTAACGTACATGTGTTCTTGAAAAGGATTGCATGTATTTGGTATGTCAGTAATTTTTTTAAGCGGAAGAATTTTCACACTTAAAAGGCGAATTTGTCGAACTAAGGTGAAGTACAAGCACGCACTATCATCCTGGCATAATACATCAGCAATTTGGCACAGGTAACCGGTAGATTATTGTGAGTGGATGCTTCATGCCAGCGTCTATTTGTTGGTAGACGGCGGGGAGGGCGATGATTCAATGCTACAATTATCAACCAAGCATATTGCGAAACAGTTCGTTCTTTTGCGGATGCTCCCAAGTCCATTGGAAGTTCGGCTCATGAAGACCATCGACAGGTATTGCATGCAATTTGTTAGTAAATTAATGTGTAGACCGTGTAAATGCAACTCCAGATTGTTCAGATATAACCAGATGCCTTGTATTGAATCTCCATATCATAATAACTCTCCCCCTTCATCCCTCTCTATCTCTC
>JAOTOM010004954.1:0-22500 GCA_034440615.1 Ashinkailepas kermadecensis
ATATATATATATATATATATATATATATATATATATATATATATATATATATATATATATATATATATATATATATATATATATATATATATATATATATATATATATATATATATATATATATATATATATATATATATATATATATATATATATATATATATATATATATATATATATATATATATATATATATATATATATATATATATATATATATATATATATATATATATATATATATATATATATATATATATATATATATATATATATATATATATATATATATATATATATATATATATATATATATATATATATATATATATATATATATATATATATATATATATATATATATATATATATATATATATATATATATATATATATATATATATATATATATATATATATATATATATATATATATATATATATATATATATATATATATATATATATATATATATATATATATATATATATATATATATATATATATATATATATATATATATATATATATATATATATATATATATATATATATATATATATATATATATATATATATATATATATAGAGAGAGAGAGAGAGAGAGAGAGAGAGAGAGAGAGAGAGAGAGAGAGAGAGAGAGAGAGAGAGAGAGAGAGAGAGAGAGAGAGAGAGAGAGAGAGAGAGAGAGAGAGAGAGAGAGAGAGAGAGAGAGAGAGAGAGAGAGAGAGAGAGAGAGAGAGAGAGAGAGAGAGAGAGAGAGAGAGAGAGAGAGAGAGAGAGAGAGAGAGAGAGAAAGAGAGAGCACAACAAGGGAAGTGGTCGAATCGTGAATATCAAACGCTACGAGACAGCAAAGCTTCTTTAATAGCATAGTCGAAAAACATCCTGGATTTTATCAAATTGTATACCTCGAGAACACAGCAGCAGCATCCTTATGAATGGATTGTGCGTATCATGGGCTTTTACATCGCACGAGTGCACCATGCTCGAAATTTGGGAGATGGTAGGATAAAAGTTTCATCCGAACAATTGCCAAACGAAGAGTGGAACATGATGCAAAGGGTCTGGTAGAACCACCCACATGAGAGATAGAGTTTTCAAACTTATTAATGAATCGTATCACCAACAAGCTTAGCCTCTTCAAGGGTAAGATGGGCTATAAAGCAAAATGGATAATGTAAATAATCATTTGATTACACCTCATCCCAAAGACTGACCACTTGCCTATGTTTCGTCACCCTCTTCCCAATGCTCATATGATCTCAAGTTCCCATTTTCCCATTGACACTTTTGCCATTTGTAACTAAATTAATGTTTGATTCTTATTCGAGGTTTTTTTTGCGTGGCATGCACATAGAACGTTTGTGCATGACGAGGTATATCCATATTTTTTCCTTAGCGGAGGAAAACTATCACCTGCTAGAGAAGCTGCGCCAAGGAAGCGTTACGTTGAGCCAGCTTATGTGACATCCGGCATCAGGCAAGCAAGATAGGAAAGGTGGGAGACACCGAACGGCAAACTAAGAAATTGGCGCAGTGGACGGAAGCGCATAGAACATACACACAGACATCCCTGATACGAGACATGCATTACACGAGACAGTGCATTTGGAGGGCGGCCAGCGACCTCCGTCCGCCTCCCCAGCGTCTCCGAAGCAGACTGTTTGACATTAGAGATGACCGGCTCCGCTGACTACCCTCGACCTGGAGGTGAAGCCGAGGTCCAGGTGTCCAGGGCGAGCCGTGAAAACCGGAAGGGAGAAAAGTCCAGTTGCTAGGAAAACCCTAAGGTAGAAAATAAAGCGTGATATAAAAGACAGCCGTCCGTCTGCCAGATCGGATCGGTCCCTGCTTACCTATTGAACGATAGCTTATATGTTTGTGTTAGACGAGAGCTGAGAAGAAATTGACTTGTGGCTTCAAATTGATTGTTCCAATTTTGTGCTCTGTAGAAAAGCGGAAGTATCTCTATGAGCTCTGGGTGCTTATTCCCGAGACAGTGTCCGTAACGACGTTGGCGTACGATTTTTTTTTCGCAAAGTAATCGAAAATAGAGGCGTATAATGGGCATGTCAAAAAACGTGTGCAACAGAAGTATGAACACCACCACGTGCGTTGAGTTCTGAGAAATATTATAGGAACACAATGCATGAGGGGCAATGGGCGGGCCCAAATGGATTGGGGGCACACTCCATGGGGTCTCATGTTAAAATTTGCAATTATTGTGGGCAAAGTCAACATTGAGGTGGCACTTGTACCCTCAAAATCATATAGAACAACGCCCTTGGAAACCATACATGCTACAAAGTGGAGCGTGGCGTATTTGTTGGAAAATATAATTGTGTGCCAAGTTTGTGTGGCCCAGTGGTAAACGAGCGAGGACCGCCTTCTCTAAATCTGTTCTTTGGTATGACGAGGGCTATTTAGAGAGGACTGGCTCAATATTGTGTGCGTGTGTGTGTGTGAGGTGTTCTGGTTCCAGCATGCCTCGAGAGGTTTATAAAAAAAATGCGTTGGCCAGGGACAGGTCCCCGAGTATACGGGCCGATGGTGGGCGGGTTGGAGATCGATGGCCTGACGGGCGGGAACGTCGGCTCGCTTGTTTCCCGGAATGGCCATGTGACCGGGGATTCAGATCAATGCGAGTTGGAGGTGTACGTGTTTGGCATGGTAGGGGCGTAGGATAGCGTGTAGTGTGGGGTTGGTGGTGTTATGTATGCCAGCAAGGACGCCAATGGAGAAGGGTGAGATGGTGGGTGCGGTGTCGTGTGTTCGATGTGCTGGAGGTAGGTTAGAATGGTTAATAACTCTGCCGTGTATGCCGAATGGTGTGGCGTTAATTTCATTTGGTCAGTGTTGGGCTCACCGCACCAGGCGGCTCCCGTACCATCGTTGGTACGGGAGCCGTCAATGTAGAAGTATGTGTGTTGTGGGTAGGCATGCTAATGTTTGTAAAAATTGGAGTTGAGTTTCAATGGGGAGAGTAGGTTTTCGTTTCGCGAAATAAATACTAGAACAATTATATATGTTTTTATGTTATAAACGTACTTAACGGAGGGGGGGGGGGGTAGTTATGGCAAGGTGGGCAGGATGATTGTGACATGTAGTAGTCCTAAAGTGATATCAACGAGTTGTAGTGTGCTGCTGTGTTGGAGGCTAGGGATCTTCATCTCAGTCCGGAGACTGGCAATTTATGTTGTGCGGTATGCGCCGGTGATGAGGCGTCGTGTGTGCGATTTTGTGTGCGATGAAATGATGTGGTGCGTGAAAAGGATACATAGTCGAATATAGGCGCATTGTATGCCAATATTGAGCGAACCAGAGCAATGCAGATTGTTTGTAGAATAGTCTAGTCGGCACATCAGTCCCGACCGGGGGATAAGCGAGGGATATTCAGGAGCTTGGAGCAGCGGTGTTGCATATACTATGTGAGAGTCAAAATACAGTTCTTTGTCAAAGACGATTCCAAGGTATGTGAACGTAGTTTGAACAGAGGTAATTTGGTCACGACAGCGAAACGGTGTGGTGGGTGGAATATATGTGGTAAGCCGTGAAAACAGCATTGCGACCAATTTAGAAATGGATATTTGCAACACCCGGAGTGAGCACTACGAATCAATGTGGTTCATGGTGAGTTGGACAAAATGGTTTGCATTACCTGACGATGGGTGAATATACAAAATGGCCAAATTGTCGGCGTAAAGGGAACATTTTAAGCCAGGGGCAATCAAGGGAAATTGGTTCAATGCGTCGTTGATCGTGATAAGAAATAGGTTGGGCCATAAAACGCTGCCTTGAGGTGCGCCTCGATCGAGATTGTGGGGCCGGGAGTGGACGCTACCACATTGAACGGTGAATGAGCGGTTAGCGAGAAACGCTGCGAGAAAGTGGCCATTCCGCCCCTGATACCAATTCAGTGTAATTTAATTCGAAGCGGAGAACTCTGCACTTTATTAAACGCGGAAAGCACAACGGAAACAAGTTCGACGGCTTCATTTTTCATGAAACCGCGCTGTATGGAGTCAAATAGTTCAATAAGGTTCAATAATCAGCAGTACTGCGTCTGGGTCGAAACCTCCTTTGGACGGGAAACGAAATTTGATTAGCTTCGGGATAGATTCTGATTCGTCCATTGACCACGCGTTCGAACATTTTGGAGGCATGACTTGTGATAAATAGGGCGATAGTTGCAGTGTTGGTGTCGATGTTTCCGAGGTTTAGGAAGAGGAATGATAGTGTTAGTAGACCAAGATGGGATGGGATGGGAGGGGGGGGGATTGGGAGTATCGTCGGGCCAGAGTTGGTTTAGTGCCGAAAGAAGGTTGTATTTACAGGAGTCAGATACGTTTCGGAAGAAGATGTATGCCAATTGGTCGGTGCCGACAGCAGTGTCAGTTACTTTTTAGAGTTATATATTTAGTTCGTAAAGGGTAAGGAAAACGCTGTAGGGCTCAGAGTTGTCGGAGATAAAGTTGCAAGCGGCAAGAGTGTTTCGAAGGTATGTGGTGGTGTGTCGTGGGTATTGGGTGTTTGGGGAGATGTAGGCGAAATAAGTGGCGAAGTGCTGTGCGACGGATGTGGATTCTATGATGTGCTGTTACTACCAATCGACTCCAAACAAATAATTAGTTCAATTGTGAGCTGAGGAAGATCAATGTAAAACCATGGGCGCATCCAGAGTGGGGTGCTGCAAGGAAAGGTGAGAATTGAGTATATGTAAAGGGAGAGCACGACACAGAGTGGAGGAAGGGGACAGTCGGTCAGAGGAGGGCTAGTTTGGGATTAGCATTATCCTTTAGTCCAGAAAGGGGCCTGCAACGGACTCACCAATGGAGGGACACACACACACACACACACACTGACGAGCTGACCGCCAGTAAAACTCGGTCCCCCGAAGACGCCCTAGAAAGAGAGCCGACGGGCCGAGAGGGGCAGGGTGGGTGAAGGGAACGAGTGTGAAGTGGGCCTAATTGGCTGACGCCACGCCCGGCGCGGAGCTTCCCGTGTGATGCTCTTAGAAGTGCATCAATAAGGACAGCTGGGGCAGAAGGGACTGGGCTTCAGTTCGACGGTGACCAATCAGCGTCCACGAGCCCCCCTATGGAAGGCTCGTGGTCGCTCCCAGCGGAAGGCTCTCGTCCATATCCGGATTTCCTAGATCCAGCCAAATATGTCATAACCAAGAGCCACCAGGAGCGTAAGACGAGCCAGACCAAGAGGCAAGCTACAGGGTGCCTGCGCTGCCGGCTCAGGATCAGGCATCACACAGTTGTCGGCACCGGACGATGGCGGCGCGGGCGCGGTTGTGGCTCGTGCTGGGCTGGCTTAGGCCGTTGAGCTGCCTTCGGTATCCTCATTGGAATATATTTGCTGTGGCTTCGCCCTCACTCGTAATTATTCAGTTGCAGCGCCATATTTGAAGCTTAAATGACGAAACACATCGCTGGCCAACGGTAAAATCGACAGGCAATTTCCTATAAGAATAATTATTGCAGTTTGCACTGATGCAATTTATATGATCAAGGGGAGGAACACCGGCTTCTTCTGCGATGCGCTTAGATGCATTTGCCATTTAGCGTACCCAATTTATCATGGCGGATGGTCGTGGAGAAGCCGAAAGGCCAAACAAGTAATGAGATTTGAACCTGGTACCTATATGTTCCCGGGAAGGCTTTCAACGCAGCTGCTGGCTCAACACAAGTTTTGAAATTCCCAAGTGAATAAATAATCCGACTCCAACTGGGACTAACAACCAACTTCAGTTGGCTATTTGTGCCTATATTTCTGTCCCCGTCTGTCTCCGAACGGACTGACCTATCAGGGTCAGGGCAACTCAAAACGGAATAGACTGCATAACTGGCGCCTTGAGGTTTGGTGACCTCAAGGCGAAAATAATGCAACCTTCTCAGTCACATGCGAGATCAGAGGCCGGATAAAGGAAAACACTTGACCACAATTTAGGCACACATTTAGCCCAATTGTGTCCCAAGATATGTTGTGGGCCTGCAAGAGAGTGTGAACTCAAGTGCAAGCAAGAACAGGCAGCTCAAATGAGATCGGCTTTTGCTGTTGTCCACCTTACACTAGAAATATAATGGATACATGCACACACACATAGAAGCACATACACACGTACGCACACACACATGCATGCGCATACATACACACACACACACACACACACATGCATGCACATGCATGCACACATAAGCATACACTCACACATACATACATTGCACGCAACCAAATATGCGCACAATCACTCGCTCATCATGTGCACGTCACTCGCGTCATGCGCACGTCACTCGCTGACTGACAGAGGAGCGCAACGATGCGCACAATCCACCCCGTAGTCCATTCAGAACGCACAACGTTCCTCGCACGCGTCTTGTGACATCAACCGGCACCTTATCGTGTGTCCTCTGGATGAAATTACATCACTCTCCATATCGGGACAAACTCACGACCAATTATCAATTTTCTTCGCTCATTCCGATATGACTTAGGATGATCTCAAGCCTCCAATTTGTGTACGATCCATTTCATGTCTTTATTTGAATATATTTAAAAAGTCAGCCCATCAGCAGTAGCGGCCGAGGACATTGTGGAGCGATGAAGGGGAAAGAATAGCCCACTAGCCAACCACCGGTAGACCGACCGTGGCTAGCACGCAGTAATCAACTGCAGATAGATGCCTACTGCCACACAAAGACCGACACAGATAGATGCCTACTGCCACACAAAGACCGACACAGATAGATGCCTACTGCCACACAAAGACCGACACAGATAGATGCCTACTGCCACACAAAGACCGACACAGATAGATGCCTACTGCCACACAAAGACCGACACAGATAGATGCCTACTGCCACACAAAGACCGACACAGATAGATGCCTACTGCCACACAAAGACCGACACAGATAGATGCCTACTGCCACACAAAGACCGACACAGATGCCGAGTGTTCGGATCACGACCTCATGACCTTATGATGCATCTGTTATGGGGTGCCATTTGCAATGATAATTGAATGCATATCCATATATATATATATATATATATATATATATATATATATATATGTGTGTGTGTGTGTATGTGTGTGTGTGTGTAGGTATTCAAATTTCCAAATCCATTCATTAAGACCATTATCATACTATTGAGTTGACCTATTATACCATTTAGTGACCACAGCTGGTCGGGAATGAAGAAATAAGCTGTGGTATGCGTTATAGAATGCGGTGGATTTGCAATGATACTTTCCCTGTGCCTCCAGAAAGCATAGTTCGGACAGTTATTTATCCATGGTACTTCTAACATGCATAGTTCGGACAGTTGTTTTCAAACCTGATCCTGACCCAGTCTGACCTACCTGGTCGTGGTCTGTTTTTACTATGGTCAACATAAAATCCTTCGTATATGTTGTTTCGTGAAAAACAATGTTGAAAACTAAACAAGCTTTGCCTTACAGCCATGTTCAAGTATTTAAGTCAATATCTATAAATTGACCTAATAAGACCTCTGATTACCATGTAGTCATTCAAGATACAAAGTTAAGCTAGGTTTATAGCTTTCCGAGGTCAGGGATTTTTGATGATTGTCTTTTATACAAGAGTACGTAGCTCGAAAGAGAAAGCTTTCAAGAATTCGCCGTGAAGGTGCAATTACCAGTTAGTTGGGCTTGCGCCAAATTACATTTCTAATTATCCTAGTTGTGATGTCATAAATATTTGTACAAACCTTTATTTCCTGTGATGTTGCTTCCAGGCGTCCCGAAACTGTTTCTCCACGAATTTGATGATGCTTTTCTGTGAACGGCTAGCAGCTGTTTGCACGGAAGTTGTTCAGAACAACACCTTTAGTAGCGCACGGTTGGCAGCGAACGCTTGGAACAGCTGTGCAGGAATGCTGCCGCAAACTTCTTTCTTTGAACAAAGATTGAGAGTATATTAGGATAAATATAGTGATGTATGCTGATAAATCTTTTAAAAAATCATATCTCTCTCTGAGTGAAAAGATAAAAAAAATATGAAATGCTGTAACAGAACTTCAACGCGTTCGAAAGTTACTCACTGGCGGAAAATTCGCCGAGAACCTGTTTATTGAACAACAATTGAGAGCATATCATGAAGAATACTTGGATAATAATGGCAAACATCAAACTTAAAGGACCACCTCTGACTCTCAGAGAAAACATAGAGCCAGCAACACCGCAACGAAAAGAGTTATTGCGTTTCAAACGCGTGGTGGTGGTGCCGAGTCCGACAGGGTCGGGCCGCTGAGGTGAACTTTTCTACCATATCTGGGAGTAGAATCGCTCAGGCTTCGCCCTCTTTCGTGATAAAAAATTAGCTACAGCTGTCCAACTAAAAGTGTATAACCACTAAAGGCCTTTCGAAAAGTTGTGTGAAGATGGCTAGTAGCGGTTTTCACGAAGCTGAATCTGAAGTAGATTTCTACCAACCGTCTGACCAACTGACTGACCAGATCAACTGACCCAAAAATGTCCGGCGCCAGGAACTTTTATGACTGACAAAATATGGCAGCGGGTTGTGAGGGCCGCTCAGTGATTGCTGAGAGGTGGTGCCAGGTGATGCCAGGTTCTGCAATGCTCTGCTCCGGACTGCCATGTCAAAGCAAATATATGCTGTCAAACACTGGAATATCGGACGGGTTTTTCTCTGATGCTGCTTATCCAAAATGGGCTACACGAGTGCTAAGCGTACCCTGCCAAATGAACAATTAGTAAGACAGCTCAGGCTGATTTCTGAAATTGAATTCCATTTGACACCAGGCTGTCTATTTATCTATCTACCCATTTACATGTACATAATCATCATCCATATATATATATATATATATATATATATATATATATATATATATATATATATATATATATATATATATATATATATACATACATATATATACATATATATATATATATATATATATATATATATATATATATATATATATATATTTATATATATATACATATATATATATGTATATATATATATATATGAAAATTAAGTCTAAAATTTCAGTAGCATTGCGTGCAACCACCGAAACAACGCTGTCGGAGGTCTACTGATAAAAATATCGGGAACGCATGGATCCGAACTTGCGACTCGGATATCGCTCCCGCTCGAGGGCGGGGTAAATGAACTCACCACCGGGTCTCACACATTAAGGGACATAGAGGTGCACATACACTGTTGACATGACATGTGGAAAAGGTAGTTGAGGGTAAATTAAGTTATGTAGCTCTAGCCATTTAGTCATTCAGACGTAGCGTGCGAAAGCTTGCAGGAGCAAATTCGCTCGCCAGCACAGCCCAAGATGGTGTGGTATTTTTGATTGGTGAAAGACAAATGCATTTAAATGAATGTATCTGTTTTATGCATAGGAAATTTGTTCACACAAGATTACTAAAACCGCTATCACACATACATCACGAAAGTAGATGACTGAAAATGACAAATGACCGCTGTGGAGGCATGATGGACGGCGGCATGCCGACAAAATTATGCTAGCAGACCAATTTGAAGTTCGAGGCGGGTGCCGCACGACCGCCGTTTAAGGTGTGCGTTTGAATTGTCCAGACAGTGTGCCCTCTTTGTATGGTAATGCCGTGCGCTGCGGAGAGTCTGAGGGTCGACAGATGGCGCCGCTGTAACCCGGGCTACTGCACCCTACCCGACAACCAAGCGTGGCTGCACACACCCATCCCCAGCGCCGGTTATGGTGGTCCTGTTCCACACGCTGGGAGCGTCGGCATCCGTCATCAGAAGATAACTTCCGACCAACACGGCGGACTGCATGGGGAGGGTGCCGGAGCCTCGCTGCAGTCTCAGTGGATGCTCGGGAGGGGGGATGTCGGTGGGGAGGGGGAGTTCGGTGCAGGATCGGCGGAGTGCCAGTGGAAGGTCGACGGAAGGTCGGCGGAGAGTTCGTGGAGGGTTTGGTGAGGAACGGCGCAGGATCGACGGAGGGTCGGTGAAGGGCCGAACGATAGTTGGAGGAAGGGTTCGGGGAAGATCATCGGAGGGTTGGTGTAGGGTTTGGAGACGGAAGGTGGAGAGTGGGTAGAGGGTCGATCGGTGGGGAGTGGGTAAAAGGTCCATCGGTGGGGAGTGAGTAGCAGGTTCATCGGTGGGGAGTGGGTAGAAGGTCGATCGGTGGGTAGAAGTCGCTGGAGAATCGGTGAAGGAGCGATAATGGATCGATGGAAGGTCGGTGGAGGATCTGAGGAGGATCAGTGTTTGGTCGGCAGGGGATCGGTGGAAGGTTAGCTGAGGTTCGGTGGAAGGTTAGCTGAGGCTCGGTGTAGAACTAGCAGAGGGTCGGTGGGGAGTTGATAGAGTGTCGGCGGAAGGTCGACGGTGGATTCATGGAGGGACGTGGATTCATGGAGAGTCCCAATGCAGTCTAGCGGATGCTCGGCACAGCCTTCGTAGATTAAAGCTGAGTTCCAAGGAACCCTGACGGAGGTGCCGTGGAGTTTATGCAATCCGGTGGAGCTATGGAGACTCGACGAACTTTAGGTGGAGATTCAGTGAGGCTTCCGACATGGGACGTGGGAGGGGGAGGAGTATTGATCATGGTTCAGCTATGAGTTCTCCTTAACTCAGAGATTTTAGTTCGACATAACATCGAAGACAAAGTTCAGCGTCATGTAAGACTGTGTGAAGATAGGAATGATGCGCATGTTCATTGGCAAACAAGATGCAAACAGCCACATTGTACCAGTGTCAGATAGGCGATAATGCTGCGAAGCTCGAACAGGTGTATTTTGGGTGGCTACATTGAAGAGCTCCGCATATCCCTTGTATTTAAGAACCAGAGAACACTTGCAAGTCACTTTTTCAAATCGTATTTTGCTTGTGTTGCAAAGTTCCAATTGCCATTCAGGAGAGCAGTCATACTTATCTCACAGGAAGAAAAGGCAGGGAGGACAATGCAAGATGAGAGAGACATTTCTGGTGGCAGATATCTTTCAATAGAAAGAAAGAACACCGCCCAATGGATGGGCACTTTTGCTTCACGCCTTCACTGGGGTTGCTCTACTGTCGTGTCGCCACTTAAGGTTCGTCGTGTCAGTCACACTAGTCATGTCGCCAACAAGAATGGGAGGAGAGAGTGGGATTTGGAGTGGGAGGATAGAGTAGGAGGAGAGAGTTGGAGTGGGAGTGGGAGTGAAAGTGGGAGGAGAGAGAGTGGGAGTGGGAGTGGACGTGGGAGGAGATAGTGGGAGTCGGAGTTGGAGTGAAAGTAGGAGGAGAGTGTGGGAGTGGGAGTGGGAGAGGGAGTGGGAGGAGAGAATGGGAGTGGAAGTGGAAGTGGAAGTGGGAGTGGGAGGGGGAGGTGATGGGAGAGGAGGGTGAGGGGAGGGTGAGAGGAGGATGAGGGGAGGGTGGGTGAGGAAGGAGTTGGAACGGGAGTGGGAATTGGAGTGGTAGTGGTAGTGGGAGTGGAGTGAGAGTGGGAGTGGGAGTGGGGGTGGGGGTGGGAGTGGAATTGGGAGGAGGGAGCTGGGAGTAGGAGGAGAGTGGTAGTGAGAAGATGGAGTGGGGTGGGAGTGAGAGGAGGGAGTGGGGTGGGTGTGATAGGAGGGAGTGGGAGTGGTTGTGAGAGGAGGGAGTGGGAGTGGGAGCGTCCACTTGTCGGACGCTGACGCACCGCTGCCGCACAAACTGCGCGTCATCAACGGTCGGCTCAGAGGCACAATGTTGGCGTGGGTGCGACCACGGCATCCGACGCGTACGACCGGTTGCTACCCAACTGCATGTGGCCGACCGGCCGGAGAATCAATCGTGCTCTCAGCCGGCAGCGGTGGCTGCGGTCCGAGTAACGGTGCACAGCCCGGGCCGGACACCGCCGGCCGACACTGACGACACACCTGACACCGGCCACACAGGAGGTGTAGGTGACACACCTGACACCGGCCACACAGGAGGTGTGGGTGACACAGCTGACACCGGCCACACAGGAGGTGTAGGTGACACACCTGACACCGGCCACACAGGAGGTGTAGGTGACACACCTGACACCGGCCACACAGGAGGTGTGGGTGACACAGCTGACACCGGCCACACAGGAGGTGTAGGTGACACACCTGACACCGGCCACACAGGAGGTGTAGGTGACACACCTGACACCGGCCACACAGGAGGTGTGGGTGACACAGCTGACACCGGCCACACAGGAGGTGTGGGTGACACAGCTGACACCGGCCACACAGGAGGTGTAGGTGACACAGCTGACACCGGCCACACAGGAGGTGTGGGTAACACACCTGACACCGGCCACACAGGAGGTGTGGGTGACACAGCTGACACCGGCCACACAGGAGGTGTAGGTGACACACCTGACACCGGCCACACAGGAGGTGTGGGTGACACAGCTGACACCGGCCACACAGGAGGTGTAGGTGACACACCTGACACCGGCCACACAGGAGGTGTAGGTGACACACCTGACACCGGCCACACAGGAGGTGTAGGTGACACACATGACACCGGCCACACGGGAGGTGTAGGTGACACACATGACACCGGCCACACAGGAGGTGTAGGTGACACAGCTGACACCGGCCACACAGGAGGTGTGGGTGACACAGCTGACACCGACCACACAGGAGGTGTAGGTGACACACCTGACACCGGCCACACAGGAGGTGTAGGTGACACACCTGACACCGGACACACAGGAGGTGTAGGTGACACACCTGACACCTGCCACACAGGAGGTGTAGGTGACGCAGATGATGCATGTGACACAGCTGACACCGGCCACACTGGTGCAGGCGACACTGGTGATACAGGTGATTTAGCTGACACCGGTGACACACGTGACACAGCTGATGCAGGTGATATAGGTGACACAGGTGACACAGGTGACACAGGTGACACAGGTGACACAGCTGACGCCGACGATACACGTAAAACAGCTGGCACAGGTGATGCAGGTAGCACCAGCGGTACAGGTGACACAGCTGACAACGGCGACATAGGTGATGCAGGTGACAGAGGTGACGCATGCGAAGCATTGTAAGCAAGTTCGTTTCGCCTGGCAGTGATAGATAGTGTTTGTCTCGTTCCGCGGCAACTGGTTCGCAAATCCAAGGGCCGTTACTTGCTCTTGTATCGACCGGGCTGATTACTAAACAATACGGCGATCGCTTCAACAACAGTTTCAACAGTTTCCCCAGTCGAACAAAAGCAAACACCAGCGAGATTATGCCTCCAACTTTCCACGGTCAGCCGTGACAGACTAGCGTCCAACGTGTTACAGCGCGGTAGCGACTCACCTCACTGACCGTGAAGATCCGACTGTCCACTAGAGCCAGTCGCGCATCACTCGCCCACACCCATCACGGGTCAACCACGCGCGGGAACTCGGAGGGAGGGGCTCGCTCGATGACTTCAACTAGCCCCCTGTCCTACATGTGCAATGGTGACAAGGGTGTCACAATGGTGACATGGCGCAATGTCTTCAGACTGTGTCATGACACAATGACACACCATCCGCCGACCGGTCGTCATCGCCGGTGAGAACGGAAACCGATTTTGCATAATAACACCGGCCACAGCCGAGAATCAAGGCGTCAAATTTCGATATCAGCGCGTCGGCCGACAAGCGACGGTTTCCGTTCGAAGCGTTCATGACATGACTCGAGGAGTCCGGACACATGGGAGCCAAATGCATTTTGAAAGATTGGTCGAAAGTTGACTTCTCTGCAGCAGGCGACATGAGAGCCACAGGCGATATAAGCGATGCATGCGACACAGGCAGCACAAGCGGCACAGGCAATACAGGTGACCATAGATGACACAGGTGACACAAGCGACTGGGCGATACTTGCGACACAGGCCACACGGATGAAGTAGGTGACGTGGGTGACACAAGTGATGCAGCTGAAACAGGTGGCACAAGAGAATGAAGCAGAATTTTCTGACAGCAAAACAAAATGTTAAGTAGGATAATGCTTTTTTCTTCTTTTTTACCTTGATAATGTGGCTATCGTACCTTCACATAATATTGTAATTGTGGGTGTAATCGTGAACGAAGCTTCGATGAAACGCATGGAAAACATGCTTCACATATTTACAGATTTGTTGTGCATCATCCGGACGTGCTTCCATTCGTATCATGTACATATATTCGTGTACTGTGAGACTGCGCTGGCAAAGCGACATTATTGTAGGGAGGAGGCAGTTTCGCTACCCGGATGACATAAGTAGACAAGTTTTGAAGTTCATGTAATATAATAGGTGGTCATAACGTTCATGCTTGTCATAGATTGTGCATAATGTTTTGGTTAAAACTAGGGTGGTTAAAACATTTTTTTTCGTCGACGCGCTTAGCATTGTGAAGTGTATAGTGACATGGGATGCTAACCCGCGAATGTCTGGGGGTGGGGGTGGGGAGTGCTCCACCTTTGGTTTCAGAAGATGTGCCACGATGCGTGTCTGTAATATGTACCGATCATTATCATTCGGTATTATACACTGTCATGATTTTCAAAAATTCGTGCACCTATGACAATCTACATTTTACTGTCAACTACGCATACGACAGAACACAAGAGATAATATTATGTGGTATATTCGAAGTGTAGGTCCGTTGTTTTCGAGTTCCTCGTGGTAATATAGCCTATAGACATATAACACACTGCACACTGAACCAAAACGCAATTTCGCATCTTCTCCCCAAATGACCTCACTTGACCCGAGCATAACAGGTGCAGATTGTATTTGTTCAATTGTAATTCAATTCAATTGTATTTGTTCAACTTGTGATTGCTCTAGAGAGTCAGAGTCAGAGTCAGATTTATTGAGGTCTCCACAATAATATGGCTTTTCAGCCCTCTCGTCAGTACATTGCTGTAAAACTATATACATAATCCTACTTCTCGTGTCAATAAACAAGAGTCAATTAAAAATCATCTAGACATAAATCACCTTTACCTAGTGCTAGAACGCGCCTCCAAACGGCCGTTCCACGCAGCTACGGCTCTGAACGGGTAGCTACGCTTAGCGAGTTCGGAGCGAACTTGCGGGAGCTCCAACATCTCTGTGTCTGCGCACCGAGTTCTCCTGGACGACACCTCCGCACGACGCTTGATAGAGCTCGCTAGCGTAGGTGGGACACCAGACGACGTTAGCTTCCGGATCATTGCTACGTCGCGCTCCTCCAACATGGCATCAAATTTCAACCATCCAAGTGCCTCTAGTGCCGGGGTGATGTGTTCTCGTCGGCCGAGGCCGGATACTATACGGGCACCAAAATTTATCGCCTTCTGAATCCTATCTCTCTGGGTTTTGTTGCAACTTCCCCAAACTGTCATACAGTAGTAGATGTGGGGGAAAACCAGTGCCTGAATGAGGAGTTTCTTCGTTTCTGAGGGTAATTTGTGTCGAAATTTTGACAGGCCAACGAGAACACTATAACACCGCCGAACCACCTGAGACACCTGTCTATCCCAGGTCAGAGTCGAATCGACGTGCACACCTAGGATTTTTGCGTTCGGTAACGGCTTAATTTCAGCATCTCCAAATTTGATCGATAAGGTGTCACATTTCCGGCGCTGAGATTTGACAACCAGGAGCTCAGTCTTTCCAGGGTCCAGAGAGGTCAATGTCTTCCGCGTGACGTCAAGTAGGACCCACTAGGTACAACAGAACAGGAAGGAGAATATTCTGTGGTATATAGGAAAGTGTAGGCCCGTTTTCGAGCTTCTTGTATAAATATATCCTGTAAGCATGGAACGCATTACACACTGAACCAAAACAGCAATTTTCCATCTTCTCCCCAGATGGCCTTACTTGACCTGAAGACAGCACGTCCAGATTGTATAATTATTGGCATCTAATGCGTACATCGACGAACACCTCAGTCTTAGCGTACTTGCATGCCCTTGTTTAGAGTAAATAATGTACACTCTTGAAATCAGCCAAATATTTCTACTTCACAGACTTGTGACCTGATAGGTGTCATGCAGTATGATACTGATGTGCAAAATTCCATAGCATATACGAATATTGATGTCGGTTTTTCAAGATCATTTCGAAAATGTGTCTAGAAAACGAAAAGTGTTCGGCATTGTATGCCGAATGAAAACGGCAAGTTGACCTCCTCCCCTCAAGTGACATTACTTGAACCGAGTCCAGAAAGTGCTTACATGGGCAATTGTAAGTACACACTGCATGTATTTAACCACAGCTGGGATTTTATATTAACCTAATGCCCTGGCTTGCGTAAGAATGTGAGCTCTCAAAAACAGTCAAATATTTTTAGTTGATTTTTTATTTATTTTTATTGTGACCTCACCAGCGACCTCCAGGTAACCAAAAAAGATTTTATATCGGGCGAAGTTATGGGTCTATCGAGTACCGTTTGAATCGGCGTAATCGGCTAATTGGCTGCAAAGATACAAGGGGCTGCAAAGAACCCCCTCCCTGTGACTCGTGTGAATACAAATACCTCTGTGATTGTTGGGTTAATAGAAGATAGTTGGAATAGTTTCTAGCTCGAATGAATCTCGATCTCGATCGCTTCAACTCACATTTTGAAAACTTGCTTATTTGGTGTTACATATGTGTGTGTAATTGAAGTTTCCAGCCTTCGCTCCAGGTGGCGATTCCGAATTACTCAGCCTAGATGCACAAAGCACAAGCCAGCGTATACTTGCCACCAGACCTCACGATTGGCATCGAATATGATCCACTGAAGTCATTGGTTTACTCCCTGGGGATGAGATCAAAGGTCAAATTTGAGCATAAACTATGATTTTCAGTCTAAGTCGCGATTTTTGAAACATGTATGTAATATGTCAGGACAAATGGATAAACAGACCTAGGGCAAGCAAAGGTGACCTAAGATTTAGTTTAATACAACGTAGAATGGCTCTTAGATGCTCCTGGGTTTTAGACATTGCGTGTAAAGAAAATATACGACCTTCAATATACCAGGAGGTGCTGAGTTGATATCAAAAGTAACGATAAAGGTTATACTTTATTATTCAACGTTTCGGCCAGGGGCCATCGTCACTCCTGACGATAGGCCCGGGCCGAAACGTTGAGTAATAAAGTCTAACCTTTATCGTTACTTTTGATATCAACTCAGCACCTCCTGGTATATTTATAGTCGTATATTTTCTTTATACGCAATACCTAATATTTATATTAATTTTAGGTCTGTACAGTCTGCTAGAGTACTTCACGACACGTCGAATAGCATATGTGGACATTGAAGCTATAGCAACGAAGCGCGAGGACTTATAAAATTCGACCTAACCTTTGAGCGTGAGGTCTGACATTGACATGTCCCTAATTGAAATGTTGCTCGAAGGTTCACCACGGGCTATCGCTTGATACTATATTTGAGTAGGCTTGGGGGGAAACGAAAAAAAAATGGGAGGAGACCGATGAAACCAGTTTGGCATTTGACCTTGAGAATTAATTCGAGTGCTCAACTTTTTGATACCGCACAACAAGCCACGTCGAATGACGCCCACTCGATGGAAATTGAAGCGATAGTAACCGAACGCGAGGCCATCAAATAACTCCAGCTAACCATACCTTCAGGTGGTCACATGACATTTATGTAGTTGCTTCCAGCGTGTTCAGTGCAGGCAGAATAAGTTGTGGTGATTCATTTGATTGATTTGTAATTGATTTAATTTGATTGATTTGATACTTAAATAATTGATTTGAACGAATCCGTCCCTGAATGGGAATCCGAATACGTATGCGTCTCTGTCTAACTCGTCACTGAATACGAATACTAATACGACTCTAACTTGCGTACGTTTAAGACTGTCTAAGGCGATCCTCCATGACCCTGAAGATACCCAATGACACCCAGAATCACGTTTGTTCAAGATATATTGATATATGCGCAGGTGAAGGCAGCCTAAGACGCATAAGGCCATAAGGCCATAAGGCCTTGTGATGATGCAAATTCGGTGCATTGCAAAACAAATTTCTGCACCCAAACGAAAACACAAGGTGGTCCAGGTTCATGTTATTCGGGAATGGTCTCGAAGCAAACATTATAAATCTTCCGGATTTACCACTTGGAAATTTTGTGACGACAGTTAGTCTGTGAAGCCCGTTGATTGTCTAGACGGTCTTGTAGTATTTCTGATGATTCTCTTGTATATATTTTTTTCCACCATATAAATGATTACGTATAGTTTTTCAGCGATCATACACCGTATGATTCTAGTAGCTCAGGCTTAGGGAGATATGACAAAAAATTGAGGGGGGTAAATCACCATTTTTCAAAACAAATTGGGGGCATGTTCACCCATCCCACAGCGATTACACCCATGCCCTTGACGAAAATATCAATTTCGCAGTGCTTGAGAACGATTATAATACCAGAATAATTCGAAGGGGCTATCTCTGTATTCGGAGATGAAACCAATAAAGTAATGGATCTTATTGACGACCAGTTGTGGTTCACTTCGCCACTCTTGCCATCAGCCACAATTATTTGAATGAGCCTAATTACAGCAAACAGCACGAGTACGAAGGATAAAATAAGCTACCTTAATTTGTAAATCAAGTTAAAATTGTTACTGACGCCGCTGTACCAGTTATCGCTTTAAGTGAACAGCTTGCTTACACGGCCGCCAAAGACGAACACCAGCTGCAATGGCTCCTGCAAGCTGTCGGAAGTCACATAACACCTCTCTAAATGAGGACTCAAGCACATCAAGCACTCGAGCACATCAAGGTGAATGACCCTGAATGACCTACGATAGAATCTTTTCACGCTTATGTTTAGAGGCGATCGAGATCGGGATTTTTTTTGTTAACGGTGCCACCACAGTGACACTGGATACCACTTAGCGCCTATTTTACCCAGAAATGTAAAAACTACCAAACATCGGCCATTTTGACAATGTAGAAATTTGAGGTCACGTATTTGATATGATGTTGCATATGGGCAAAAGCGTAGCACTGGGCGTTCGTTCCCACTTTCGAGACACAAAGGAACATCTATGTATCCATTTGTCCTGACAAGCTGCATTCATGTTTTAAAAAACGCGACTTAGGCTGAAAATCACATATTATGCTCAAATTCGACCTTTGACCTGATCACCAGGGAGTCAAGCCATGACCTCAATGGATCATATTCGATGTCAATCGTGATGTCTGGTGGCAAGCTATACGCTGGATTTTGTTTCGTGTATCCAAGGTGAGTAGTTTGGAATCGCCGCCTGGAATGAAGGTTGGGGACTTTAACTACACGCGCACACGATTAATCCAATGGACCCCAATTAATCATGCTTTCAAAAATGCGAGTTGAGGCGATAGAGATCGATACTTTTCCAGCTGAAACCTACTGCGCCTGTATTACTTTCTCTTAAGGCACCATAAACCTCACAATTCTAAGCGTTACTATAATATTTTGTTTACCACAGTAAGGTACATACATGACCCACTGAATCTTAATCACCATATCATAGAGGATTCAGTGCATACATACGCACATGCATACGTGCATACACATGTGACATGGGGGCACAGATGATGTATGTGACAAATAATATACAGTGACACAGGTGACACAGATGACACACGTGGCAGCGGTGAATGAAACACGCCTGGCCGGCAGTAAGCACGTCATTCCACATTCAACGGTGCCAAATCTGGCGATGCAGTGGAAGTGGCAATGTCTGGGGTGGGCCGAACAGATCTGGGGTGAACCGGGTAGGTATGGAGTGGGCCGGACGAGTCTGGTGTCTGGCTCCAGTGTGAGAGTCTGAGGTGAGGCGGATAGGTCTAAGGTGGACCGGACGAGTCTGGCGCTGGCTCTAGTGCCAGGGTCTGGGGTGGGCCGGACAGGTCTAAGGTGGGCCGGATGAGTCTGGTGTCTGGCTCCAGTGTGAGAGTCTGGGGTAGGCTGAACAGGTCTGGGGTGGGCCGAACAGGTCTGCGGTGGGCCGGGCAGGTCTGGAGTGGGCCGGACCAGTCCCATGTCTGGCTCCAGTGTCAGGGTGTGGGGTGAACCGGACAGGTCTGGAGTAGGCCGGACCAGTCCCATGTCTGGCTCCAGTGTCAGGGTGTGGGGTGGGCCGGACAGGTCTGGAGTAGGCCGGACCAGTCCCATGTCTGGCTCCAGTGTCAGGGTGTGGGGTGGGCCGGACAGGTCTGGAGTAGGCCGGACCAGTCCCATGTCTGGCTCCAGTGTCAGGGTCTCGGTCGCCGCCACCGGACGGCGGCCGCAGGCACCTCGACAAGCGGAGATGCGTCAGCCAGATACCGTTACGATCGGCCGGATTGGACGGAGGCCGGCTGGCCGACATCGCCTCCTCCACGCCCGCAAACGGTTCGTGACAGTTTCGATTTCTGCGGAACGATGAATAGACGTGACCTGTGCAGATGCCGCGTGCTTCGGCGAAGCGTACGCGGGTCACCGCTCACTTTTCAGCCCACGAAACCCGGTTATGTTTGCACTACATAACGCGGCATTTATGCAGATAAAATTATGTCATACGTAATTGCCTGGAAGGAATGCGATAAGGCACGGGACTCTGAGAGCTACGAGGACTCATCCCCAACAGGTGCATCATTCTTCCTCCTGCTCCATGTCCTTTAACGCCCTTCCTCTCTGTCAGTGCTAACATACTTCCCTCTCTCTCTCTCTCTCTCTCTCTCTCTCTCTCTCTCTCTCTCTCTCTCTCTCTCTCTCTCTCTCTCTCTCTCTCTCTCTCTCTCTCTCTCTCTCTCTCTATATATATATATATATATATATATATATATATATATATATATATATATATATATATATATATATATATATATATATATATATATATATATATATATATATATATATATATATATATATATATATATATATATATATATATATATATATATATATATATATATATATATATATATATATATATATATATATATATATATATATATATATATATATATATATATATATATATATATATATATATATATATATATATATATATATATATATATATATATATATATATATATATATATATATATATATATATATATATATATATATATATATATATATATATATATATATATATATATATATATATATATATATATATATATATATATATATATATATATATATATATATATATATATATATATATATATATATATATATATATATATATATATATATATATATATATATATATATATATATATATATATATATATATATATATATATATATATATATATATATATATATATATATATATATATATATATATATATATATATATATATATATATATATATATATATATATATATATATATATATATATATATATATATATATATATATATATATATATATATATCTCTCTCTATCTCTCTCTCTCTCTCTCTCTCTATCTCTCTCTCTATCTCTCTCTCTCTCTCTCTCTCTCTCTCTCTCTCTCTCTCTCTCTCTCTCTCTCTCTCTCTCTCTCTCTCTCTCTCTCTCTCTCTATCTCTATTTCTATTTGCCTCCTGCCTCGCAGTTAGCATCCTTCTTCCCGCGGCATGCCCGTGCTAACTCTTGCCATCGCAGAGGGTTGGCACACCAGTCATTAGGTTCTTTTTGTGACCCGAAGGAGAACATTCGTGTGTCAATCGCAACATTTCGTCACATGCAAGACACTGAATATCGCTAACATCATGTGCATTATCATTCTCTGTGGCCACCGACGGATGGCCGTGGGCTTGAGGAGTAAGGCAAACCAACGACTTGGTACAGTTTCTTGTCCAGTCACGCAATTCCCAATTTGTTATGCAAACGTCCCACCGATGTTTCTACTCCAGGGGTAAATATTGAGACCGGGGGTTACGGTTGCAGAGGTTTGTAGCATGCTGTGCTAGTTTTTCTTCTCGTTAGTATCAGTCAGAAGGATATCCGTACAGGGTGCCTACATTATTTTATGTTGTGGTCTATATAGTGTTGGGGAGAGGGGAAATAACAATACCGATCCATTTATGTGAAGTTTTAATTGAACTTCAAGCTATCACCAAGGGAGATTATTGAAGACGAGTAGGGAACATGTTGGAACATCACATGCATCTAAACTTTGACATTCTTTTGCTGACGGAATTGTTTGCTTTCAGCGTAATTATATCAGGAACGGGTCCAGAGGAGGAAATAATGGGCAACATGTGACGGGATTTCTCAAAACGGTATCATTTACGTTGCCATCAGAGAGTTTGGAAGGGTGAACTCGGGACAGACGCCAATGGTGCATCATCAGCAGTGGCCGGGCCAGAATACACTGCCAATGGCGGATCCAGGAGGTGGCGAGAGATATTCAGGATATACTATATTCAAACTAATTTAAACAATAGCGCGACGAAGCTGGCACTTTGCCAATGACGGATCAAGGAGGGGGAGGAGTGAATTCAGGACAACGGACTATAATAAATGTCATGCAGTGGCGGAACCG
>JAOTOM010004955.1:0-87500 GCA_034440615.1 Ashinkailepas kermadecensis
CTCAAATACCGTAACCTCCTCGATCATGCTGTATATGGCACGGAAAACCATGATTGTGTGATGCACAACTGTGAGGACTGCTCTGGTGAAGACGGGGTGATGAACTTTCTGAGGATTATCCTCGCGGACAAATCAGGAGAAGAGAGTGAAGGCGATTTAGCCCCAGATGATGACATGTATAATGCGATTAGGTACAAACAGTGGATGAGCACGTATCGCTGTGCGCTCGCAGAAATAGTCTAGACCAAAGAGGAAAGCATGCGATATTTGAGCCAGCAAACCGTGAAGCTGACCAGACACAACTTTGTGCCTGACAAACAAGGTCAGCACTCCACCTACGCAAAAGCTACTGGCAAGGAGGACGAAGTGATTGTCGAGTACGACTTCGCTGAAAATTATTCATTTGTGGTGCAGGATGCAGCTCAAGGCTTCCACTGGGATTCGTCCCAGTGTACCGAGCGCCCGTTTGTTGTGTACTGGAGTGAGGACGAGGTATTATGACATCAGAGCTACTGCCGTATATCTGACGGCACAAAGCACAACACCGAGATGGTGCATGCGTTCCTACAACGGCTTATCCCAGAAATTCGGACCGCAGTACCTGACCTAAAAAAATAATATTTCACAGACGACAGTGTACAAATAAGTATGACTTCGTCAACGTGTGCCACCATCAGACATATTTTGTCGTATCCTGTGAGTGGTATTTTTTGTCACATCTCATGGCAAGGGCGCTTGCGAATGCATCGGGGGCACAGCCAAGCGTGCCGCGGCTCATGAGAGCCTCAAGCGCCCACTTAACCAGATACTGACGGCGGAGGACATGTTTGAGTATCAGTCGCACAAGCTAACCAGCTGCATCAAATTCATATTTGTATCAAAGCAGGAGGAAATTGGCGTCACGACCCACCTCACCGAGCGTTTCTCGAAAGGCATCACGGTGAAGGGAACACAGGGTACCACAAGTTCGCACCAGTGACCCATAGCACCGTAATAATTCATTAACCGCTTACCGTTGCGGGGCGTGTGTTAATGATAGTAGGGTGAAGCGAGACGTGTTAGTGTGCGCGCTGATACAGATCGTGTTGCTTGATAGTATCGCAGTGACAGATCATCAGTCTGAACTGGGATTCTGACAAGGTATGAGATGATCTGCAGATCCGTAGATCATTACATTGCATTTAATTATTATAATGTATTGCAACACATTATTGTATTGCATTGCATTGCGCAATTATGTTACCTTATTTTATTACACCGATGTAGATGGCTCTTGATCTAATGTGATTCATTTCAGGCTCAGCATTTGTCAATGGCTTCGTCCGCGCCAAATTTGTTCTCAAGCAGTTCAAGATTAATGCGATTACTCAGTCAATGAGGTTCATCTTTTCGTTTCCAGAATGTGGGCTTTGAAACGCCAGAAGGTTGACATTACAGTGATTGGCGGTGATAAAAAACCATTCAGTGTTGTTGGTGAAATATGATCGTACATTTTTAATATGCTGACATTGAGGCATACATGCATTACATAATGTGAACACATTTATATTCATTTTCTCCGTACAAGTTACGATCTAGGATTTCACAAATCACTCTTTGTCTCTTCTGAATTTCCAAAATAGCACTATGACTGTCTCGAAGGTCAAACTAGGCCACGCTATCTTAAGTCACAAGCTTACGACTTAAAAAATCGCGTGAACAAAATTTCGAAATTGATACAAGATACAGTGGATCATGACCAGTTCAGCGATATATAGCTTCACGCAATTCATGTTACTCTTCGTTGAGTTCCAGGTCTCCAAAGACTTAGGTGGCCACTCAAAAATGTCCGTTGCTATAACTCCTTAACCACTGCTCCGATCTTTACCAAAATTGCACAGTTGAATTATAGAGACAAAATAACCTTGTATCAATATTTTCATCGAGGTATAGAGTGTAATTTAACCCATTCACTTGTCGATTTGTCGTGGAATGGGCCACTTACCACAATTCGGAGATATTTCTGCCATTTGATTAATCCTTGACCTCCCAACGAGTTAGAACTTAGAACACTTGTGCAATACAACATTCAAGATCAGATGAATAACATTCTCATCCCACCACGTGCCACGAACATCAAAAAGTTTGTATTTCAGTAATATACTGTTCTAAACAAATATTATAACAGGCGAAGATAAACTAGCGCAAAAACAACCATGCATGCCTAATTTTTAACGGATATATAGTTTTAGGAGCAAACCCTTATTTTTGTTTTGCTTCAAAAGATAAGATATCGAACTTCATTTCGGCACTTTTTCAAATCACATTGTGACTGTTCCGAAAGGTAAAATAGGTCACGTGGCCTTAGGTCACGATGTCACGATTTCAATTATCTCGTAAACGAAAGTTTCTAAATAGCCAAAAAGATGCAGTGGATCATTGTGAGTTCACCGATATATACTTTTGCACAATTCAGATTGTTTTTCATTGAGTTAAATACCTCAAAAGACACCCTTGTTACGTGACATCTAAAAAATGCCCAAGGCTATAACTCCTTGACCGTTGACCTGATCTTTCTAAGAAAAAATTGCACAGCTGGATTCGGCGCATCAGATAACTCCACCCAAATATTTCCATCAAAATATAAAATATTTGGTGTTATGTAAAATATTATCTATGTCGATTTGTCGTGGAATGGGTGAGCTGCAACAATGCGCAAGGCACCACATTGAACAATTTGATTGTCACATGGCTTCCTTGAAATAGTGCCCACAAATCGAGTTTTCCTCACGGATGGGATGAAAAAGGCTTCCGCAAGGGTCCGGGGGGGGGGACACCTGCATGGCGCCCTTCGAGGGCTCATTTGGCTCCCTCGTCATCCAGCTTGAAACCCATGACGGAGACACCGTGTCAACCAATTATGCATCGAGAAAAACCTCTCTATACCCTGAGAGTAAACACAACCAGCTGATTCCAATCGATATGTGTGGCGCAGAGCATCACATTTAATTTAATAAGCGCGCGATTAACCGTTTCCACCGACGCTACGTCCTTCGTTATGGGCGCGCTATATAAATGATACAGTTCTTGTGCCTAAAACCCTAATAACTAATGTACTAATCCTGCGCTACGTCCAATACCGAATCTGCGTATTAATGAGGGGCAGCATACATATTACCCTGCTGGGGTGTCTGGGCACCAGATGCCCTCTTGACATACTCCATGCCTGAAGGATTTGCCGAGGGAGCGGCACTCAAGAGGTACCGAATACCAGTGTGCCGGAGACAGTCGGCGGGCTCCTCTCGCCAGCTGATACTGCTGAGTCACACGCACTGATGGGTTTGTCTGATTTGTAAGTCAGGAAAGTAGAAGCGAGCTGCGAGCCCAGAGCTGGGGAATGCGGCAGCACTGTAAGTAGTTTCTTCTGTGGTGAGTCAAAGCTTCATTGTTCATTAATAGCCCGAGCACCGAGGGTTAATGCTAGAACTCGTCCGTTGGCGAGGAGCTACTTGCCCTACCGCCTGCTCTTCCACCAGAACCGTCAGCTGATTCTGAACGCACCCCGTGCCAACCTCGTCAGCTGATTCTGCTTGCGCAACAGGCCCGCCTCGCCAGTTGATTCAGAGCGCGCAACAGCCCCATGTCGTCAGCTGATGTTTTGAGCTCGGCGGGCCCAACTTGCCAGCTGATTCCAAATGCGTGCGTCCCCATATTGTCAGCTGATGTTTGGAGCTCGGCGCCCCCCCCCGTCCGCCGAGCCTGAGAGCGCCGCCGCGACAGCCGCGCCGGTCAACGAACCCGGCCGAGAAACTCGGCCCTCGGCCGCCGCTCGGTTGCAGAGAGGTGCCAACCGGCGGCACCAGCGCCGCCTCGGAAATCGACTCGCCACCGATCCGACGGGTCTGAGACGACCTGCTGGTGTCCACTCAAGCTCTCTCCTGCTCACTCCTGTTGGATGACACCAGCACACCAAGCTGACCGTATCACTTGGGAGCCTGTCCCATCCAGCGCCCACCTTCCCAGTTTGTAGGTACAGACGTTTTTGCTGGTCGAATTTGCATCACTCATTTCTACTGCAAGGCGGCTCACGGCCGCACTGACAGCCGCTCCTTTGAAACCAGCCTGTGGATCAAAAGTGAGAGCACCAGTCTTTCTAACGTGTCTTGGTGAGATGTACAACTGCTGGGTAGATAGGGTAGCGATAGGTTAGTGCGTATTGCCTGCCGCAGCTATGCGGGCTAATCTTTGACGCAATGCATACCCCATGACAAGAATCAATTGATGGAGATCTTAAGTCGATCATTTCCCAATATTGTGATATATTTACAATCATAATCAACTGGCACTGTCGAATGAATAGCATAAGGAATAACTAAATTACATGAAACCACACGATGTAAAATATCATTTTCAATTCGAAGCAATGTCATTCAATTGCATAGACCCTTGATAAGGACGCAAATCAGCTGATATTGGGATATATACAACGTAATCTGTATTCCATCGCAGCCGCCACGCCCTTCAAATATTAACATGGATATTGACCTTGAAGTTGCGAACATAAAGACCAACGTGGAGAACAGGCTTCAACTGCTGAAATTCATTTATTTTAAACAATCACGTAAGAACCCCATACCAGAAGTACTGCCGCATAAATAAAATTAAATTATACAGCATCAACAACATAAAAATATACGGCATAAATATTGGGCGGGCCAACACCAGCACCATGGATAGAGAATCCGACGAGGTTGGTGTGGAGGACGGCGCTCCTCTCACACTAAGGGCATAGCATAGCTTGCTAACCACCCTCCCCAATCAAGTTGCATTCCCGACTGCTCGAGCATCACTGAGGTGGAATTGAGTAGGATGGAAAATAAAACAATTATTCGTCCCATATGGCAATGTACCATGCGATTTAGTGGACATGAGCATCGTGACGCTTGACGTGCCGTATTCACCCTAAATGAATCAATCGGGGCAAACATTTTCTGAACATAGATATATTTGGATAGAATTAATTGTAGGAGCTAAACTGTTGGAGCTTTTCCTACATCTGGCTGATGGTTCTCTGGTATGCCATGCAAGATAACTAGAGACAACAGGTACTCCAAAGTCCGCAGATCTAGTATATTTGGTTTAAACTATACAAAACCTAAGCCACGTGACGTCATATACCAGAAGCGCCTTTTTATTCCAGAATACTGCTGAATTATATTCCAGATTTGGACTATACTGATAAACCTACTAAATATGGTGCTTTCATTTCAGGACTATTATGGCGCTTTTCCCACGTTTGTTTCCTCCTCGTTTGTAATACACATTCATTGAAGCATCAAGGTTTTTGTTATTGTTTATGTTTGTTCCCGTGTCATAGGCTTTGAAGCAACAGGCACCATCCCTTGAATTAGCGTAGCAAAATCTGGCCGTGGTAGGTATTGATGGAGAACATGCATCTCAAACGATGTATGTCAATTAAGGCCGTACGCAATGCCAACTTTGTCATGCCATTGATGCCATTGATGTCAACTTTCCGTTTCGGCTCCAATCTGGTGATTAATGCCAACTTAGCATGTGCTTTGGTCTCCTATCAACTATCATATTGTTCTTGTTATGCTATGTGCAAACATGTACATATATGCTGTGCCATGCACCAACTTGTGCACAGTTTGGTAATTGCTTGCCTATGGCATCACAACTGGGTAATAATTACTGGAAAAGCAATGTGGGATATCACTCCTAACTAGGGTCATCCAGGTCCTTATTTGCAGGATGAATTTGTGATTTTTGAGTAATATGTGAATTCTTGGAATTTATTTTTCCAATGCAATGTTGATGAATGTAATTAGCATTTGACCACTCTCAGCTTTCATGTGTGAGATATGATTTGACTTGGGCCATTTTTGGTTTTGTTATTGCAGTTTGGAGTTTTCACGAGTTATATTTTACACACTTCTTCCTGGGTAAAACTCAAATGAGGTTAGGATTAGTTAGGTGTTTCTTTAACTTGCTCAATTTCTATATTATTTTTCAAAGGTTGGAAATTATTTTTTTTTTGTTAAAGTGGCCAGGCAAGGGTAGGCTATGCTTTGCTAGATTAGGTTTTTACAATTGTACGTGCAGAAGAAGATTTGCATTTTAGCTGAGGTGGCAGTTGCAGGAAAGAAGATTATAAAAGCATGTTTCTGAATGAATGTGATTAGGATGATGTGACTATTAGTTTCCAGCACAAATACATACTTCTCTGTTGTGAAGCAAAGTAATGCCAACATTGTGGGTTTGAGAGGAGTAGTAGATAATGCAAAATAATGTTAAATATATAAACAGCAGAACCAAGCCAAACCCGGCCCTTGAATACCTTTGCTATAATATATACAAAAATGCAGCTCCAGTTAGCACTACCAATCCTCATGAAACCAAACCTACCCTAGTCTCTTTTTCAGGAGAAAACATTGTGTTGCATCTTATTTTTAGTTTCCAAAGTCCAAAAACCTTTGTATTTATATATAGAAAGCCCCAATGAAGACAAATTTGGAGACAAATGTATGGACTGGACTTCTTCAAAATAACCTAGCAACTTCTTTCCAGTGTCCTAAAAGTACTTTCCATCAAACTGTCTTGAATGAAGAACAAGCTACTCAGAAATAGTCAAAGATGGGAAGAAGACAGGATAAACATTCAAGCATGAAAACTGAAACCAGGTTCAGTAATAAATAAATAAATACATATGTGTGTTGTATATATATATATATATATATATATATATATATATATATATATATATATATATATATATATAATTTCCATTATCTCAATGTCTTGATCACATTGTGAATTAATGTACAGTGTATGATTGGTACAATTGTACAATTAAGGTACCATACCTGTACCATTTCTTTGGGAAATCACATGCAACATCCAACATCAGTAGGCTTTAGATGATTGAACATCAGGATGTTATAGGCGATCTAACATCAGTAGGTTAGGTTAGATTCAGTTAGGATTTTTTTTTGTAATCTGACATCAGTATTCTTTGTTATCCATCCAAAGCCCCATTTTCCTCACACTTACCATATTTTTTTAGGGCTGGGGAATAACATGTACCTGCATTGTCAAAAGATGTTTTTCTAGTGTTTCAAAAATGTAACTTGAATGATATTAATATTATTTTCTTCATCAAATTACTGTTTGTTAGGATATCTGCACATCAACTTGAACTGCTTATATCTCAAAAAGCTTTCACTTCCCATTAAATAAATCTCAAATTCCTTCAAATCACATCAGGAAACACCAGAACAACACATGTTTTAACTAAACATTGGCTTTGGGGTTTCTTATGCATATTTACCCAAACCTAACCTAACCTAGCTGACTGATGTTTTCCTTGAAAGAGGGAAATATTTGAGTAATATCTTGTGTCCAAACTAAGCTGCAATAATATACCTTATTTTTCATTTCATATTACCTCACTCAAAGCTCCTTTATAGTATTATTTTCCTTCCTACATGAGAAAAAGCATTTCTGACAGAACTGTGGGATCACATGAACTTACTGACAGGAAACACCAGAACAACACATGTTTTAACTAAACATTGGCTTTGGGGTTTCTTATGCATATTTACCCAAACCTAACCTAACCTAGCTAACTGAAGTTTTCCTTGAAAGAGGGAATATTTGATTAATATCTTGTGTCCAAACTAAGCTGCAATAATATATCCTTATTTTTCATTTCATATTACCTCACTCAAAGCTTCTTTATGGTATTATTTTTCTTCCTACATGAGAAAAAGCATTTCTGACAGAACTGTGGGATCACATCAACTTACTGACATTCATCAGCATGATATTTGTACACTTTTTCTCAAAATCCATGAACACACATCCATTGATGTAAATTGATTGACTCAATATATATGCTGCAAATTTATCGTTTTTTCTTTGTAACATGGCACCCATCCCATCCAAAAAATTTAGTATCGAAACCAGCAACCAGGGGCAGTAGCATTGTATGCCTTTGGAATGGATGCACTGCTCCCCCCCCCCCCCGAATGTTGGCTGTGGCCTCACTGTGATTTCAACTTTTAACATGTGACCCCATGTGGTCCTTCCCCCAATCCAGAGAGATGAATGCAGCGTTCTGTGTTCACCATGTCCAAAAGTCCGACCAGCTCAACAGACATCTGAAGCTCATTGAAAGTTTCCGCCATGTGTTAGAGTCCAATTCACCTCGACAGACCAATTTATCACCCTGGATACTGGCATCTCCAGATATTGACATTTCGCTGTCATATCTCAAAAAGTGTGAAGTCGTTCCCGAAGAATTCAGACTAAGGGCACCAGAGTTGATGGCATCTCACGGCCATTTTACAGGCACCTACACAGATGGATCTAAGACCGAGTCTGGTGTTGGGAGTGCGTTTGTAATGGGCACAGTGGTCAGGACGTTTTCGCTTCCGCCACATTCATCGGTCTATACATCTGAGTTGGTTGCCTTAGACAAAGCACTGAGTTTTATTGAGACATGTGATGACACTCGGCATATAATTTACACAGATTCTCTTAGCAGTCTTATGAGTATAAATGCGTTTTATCCTTCGAACCCACTCGCACAAGATATTTTACGTAGGCTTACATTGCTGACCTGCGCTGGAAAAAACGGTTATTCTATGTTGGATTCCGAGCCATGTGGGAATCCGTGGGAACGAGGCCGCGGTTGCTGCGGCGAAGCGAGGTGCCCGGGCCCCGTGCACACGTTCCCTGCCTCTCTCCCTGCGAGGGACTTTTACTGGGATGTGAAGGGATTTTTCTTCAGTAAGTGGCAGGCAAGCTGGGACTCTTAGCAAACAACAAGTTGAAAACTGTGAAGCCCTGTATTGGTGACTGGGCTTCATCCTCACAGCGAAACAGACGTCACGAGGTTTCTGTGTCGCCTGCGCGTGGGACATACCTATGCGACACACCGATATCTTCTGGGTGGTGGCGAGACGCCGCTGTGCCCGAAATGCACGCCACGAATGTCTGTGCGACACATTTTAGTTTCATGTCCCCGGCTTGCCCACGAACGGAGACGTCACTTTGGACGTTCCTTTGTATGGCTTCGGGAAGTATTAGGGGACGAGTCTGACCTTGTTCACCCGGGACAACGTTTCAAATTCCTCTCGGAAATTGTATTTTTCGTGATTTACACCGGCCATTAACATACTGATGCAGACGTGGCTAGTACCAGTTTTATTATGAACAGATTCGACATCATCGTATAACTCGTTGGCCGAAGTGGCGTTCACACGCTTTTATACATAAATGACTGAGTTATGGGTGCTATATGACGTGTGCAGTCGATGCGCCCCTAAACCACAATAACTAACTAACAGACCAATTTACCATCGTGTATTTCGCGAGGGTCCGGACATAGTCGAGGTCTGTCCTTGCCAAAGCAAGGCTTATGGAGTCCTGGCAACGTGTGCTCACTGAGGATAGTCTCTGGAGAGGCATGGAGCCGAGCTTGGAACTGACATCGCTATCACTCACCATAATGCGGGTCAAGTCATTTCACTGTTCGACAACATATTCAATTGATTAGTTTTGATAACCAATCACCTACCCTGATCATATGCACACCCAGGGGTGTTTCTTTACATCCTTTGGAGGGGGAAAGTGCCCCCTCAATGTTGGCTTCCCCATAGCATGGGACCTTGTGGAGTGTGGCCCCAAATCCATTTTGGTCTGCCCATTGCCTTCATGTATTCCCCCCAGTAATACAAAAAAATCAACACCCATATGCACACCTCAAGAAGCAGGACGGTATCATGCATTTTGACCGGTGCGTGCAGGTGGGTGGGGAAAACGTCAATTTCAGCTCAATATTTGTCATGCACCGCCGTAGGGTCAAGGTTCAAATTATTCAATTCAGGGGGACATGCCCCTGCCCCTGCCCCTGCCCCTGATCCCACTCTGTCCGTGCCAGTGAGTATGGGGGCCTGCGCCCTGTCCTAAGCCGTGAATGCGTTCCGTACTTCCTATGGCTGGTGGGATAGAAAAGTAATCAACCATAGCACAAGTTGTGATGACCGAACCCTAGCCCTTTATGCAATTTCCCTTTATGCAAAAGCTCGTCCCATGTAAGCAAAATCGTAGTCTAGCGCCATTAATTAGGAAAATTCCCCGTCAATACCAACGAAAAGTTCGCCCTTCCTGAGCCTCGAACACGGCGTCTCTGGGTTACTAAACAGACGCGCTACCAACTGCGCTACCAGCACTGGCGGCGCGGCCGCGCTTAAGCTAAATAGTGTCGATGGATGTTGCAAAGGTATAAATAACATCAATTTACACAATAAATAGGACGATCATATGAAAGCTTACCACGATTATCGAAATGCCATGAAACAAGCTTTCACATGACATATAAATTATATATATCACCTACACTTGCTAGTCAGGAGTACAGTCGGAAAAGTACTATTTATTCCTGTCGTGACAACCGCCCGAACCCAAACCTGCGCCCAGGTGACGTCACCGGCTACCAATGAAAATTGACAGGGGCCGATGCCATGTGCCACATGTCTCAGCTACGCGTCTCCAAACATACAGCCGAGTGTGCCAACTTAGAATGGTTACTTGGCAACATTCGACAAACTGCACAGTGTGCAGAACTTTCACAGCACAGTCCGTCTGGCCTACCTCAGCCCCTTGGGGGAGGATTACCGGATTATAGTTATGTGTTTCTCTTAAGCCACAGAGGCCCTGAGACCGAGACTCTCCAAGAGTCCCGGCGAGGCCGAGACCACGCACGCCGCCCCGCGACCCACTTAACCCCTCCAGGACCCTGGACATCTGCTGGGACACCGGCACGTCACGTGACCCTCCGACCCAGTCATGCCCCGGGACTGGGCGACCTCACGTTACCCACTGGGACTGGGCGACCTCACGTTACCCACCGGGACTGGGCGACCTCACGTTACCTACTGGGACTGGGCGACCTCACGTTACCCATCGGGACTGGGCGACCTCACGTTACCCACCGGGACTGGGCGACCTCACGTTACGCACTGGGACTGGGCGACCTCACGTTACCCATCGGGACTGGGCGACCTCACGTTACGCACTGGGACTGGGCGACCTCACGCTACACACCGGGACTGGGCGACCTCACGTTACGCACTGGGACTGGGCGACCTCACGTTACCCACTGGGACTGGGCGACCTCACGTTACCCACCGGGACTGGGCGACCTCACGTTACCTACTGGGACTGGGCGACCTCACGTTACCCATCGGGACTGGGCGACCTCACGTTACCCACCGGGACTGGGCGACCTCACGTTACCTACTGGGACTGGGCGACCTCACGTTACGCACTGGGACTGGGCGACCTCACGTTACCTACTGGGACTGGGCGACCTCACGTTATCCACCGGGACTGGGCGACCTACTTACTACTGGGACTGGGCGACCTCACGTTACCCACCGGGACTGGGCGACCTCACTTTACCTACTGGGACTGGGCGACCTCACGTTACCCATCGGGACTGGGCGACCTCACGTTACGCACTGGGACTGGGCGACCTCACGCTACACACCGGGACTGGGCGACCTCACGTTACGCACTGGGACTGGGCGACCTCACGTTACCCACCGGGACTGGGCGACCTCACGTTACCTACTGGGACTTGGCGACCTCACGTTACACACTGGGACTGGGCGACCTCACGTTACCTACTGAGACTGGGTGACCTCACGTTGCCCACCGGGACTGGGCGACCTCACGTTACCTACTGGGACTGGGCGACCTCACGTTACCCACCGGGACTGGGCGACCTCACGTTACCCACTGGGACTGGGCGACCTCACGTTGCACACCGGGACTGGGCGACCTCACGTTACCACCGGACTGGGCGACTGCGACCTCACGTTACCCACCGGGACTGGGCGACCTCACGTTACCTACTGGGACTTGGCGACCTCACGTTACACACTGGGACTGGGCGACCTCACGTTACCTACTGAGACTGGGCGACCTCACGTTGCCCACCGGGACTGGGCGACCTCACGTTACCTACTGGGACTGGGCGACCTCACGTTACCCACCGGGACTGGGCGACCTCACGTTACCCACTGGGACTGGGCGACCTCACGTTACACACCGGGACTGGGCGACCTCACGTTACCCACTGGGACTGGGCGACCTCACGTTACCTACTGGGAACCCGGGGGCGTCGCGTGACCTCGTTACGGTCCGGTCGGCGACCCGTGACTCAGCGGCGCGCTGGCGTGGCGCAACTGCTGCCGGCAGCACCCCTCCCCCTCACCATCGACTGGTCGTCACTACCACGGACAACAGCTCCGTCCGTCTGGTTACCTGTAGTCAGCTGCCACGGACAACAGCTCCGTCCGTCTGGTTACCTGTAGTCAGCTGCCACGGACGACAGCTCCGTCCGTCTGGTTACCTGTAGTCAGCTGCCACGGACGACAGTTCCGTCCGTCTGGTTACCTGTAGTCAGCTGCCGTGGACGACAGCTCCGTCCGTCTGGTTACCTGTAGTCAGCTGCCGCGGACGGTGGCTCCGTCCGTCTGGTTACCTGTAGTCAGCTGCCACGGACGGCGGTTCCGTCCGTCTGGTTACCTGTAGTCAGCTGCCGTGGACGACAGCTCCGTCCGTCTGGCTACCTGTAGTCAGCTGCCACGGACGGCGGTTCCGTCCGTCTGGTTACCTGTAGTCAGCTGCCGTGGACGACAGCTCCGTCCGTCTGGTTACCTGTAGTCAGCTGCCGTGGACGACAGCTCCGTCCGTCTGGTTACCTGTAGTCAGCTGCCGTGGACGACAGCTCCGTCCGTCTGGTTACCTGTAGTCAGCTGCCACGGACAACAGCTCCGTCCGTCTGGTTACCTGTAGTCAGCTGCCGTGGACGACAGCTCCGTCCGTCTGGTTACCTGTAGTCAGCTGCCACGGACGACAGCTCCGTCCGTCTGGTTACCTGTAGTCAGCTACCACGGACGGCGGCTCCGTCCGTCTGGTTACCTGTAGTCAGCTACCACGGACGGTGGCTCCGTCCGTCTGGTTACCTGTAGTCAGCTGCCACGGACGACAGCTCCGTCCGTCTGGTTACCTGTAGTCAGCTACCACGGACGACAGCTCCGTCCGTCTGGTTACCTGTAGTCAGCTACCACGGACGACAGCTCCGTCCGTCTGGTTACCTGTAGTCAGCTACCACGGACGGTGGCTCCGTCCGTCTGGTTACCTGTAGTCAGCTGCCGTGGACGACAGCTCCGTCCGTCTGGTTACCTGTAGTCAGCTGCCACGGACGACAGCTCCGTCCGTCTGGTTACCTGTAGTCAGCTACCACGGACGGTGGCTCCGTCCGTCTGGTTACCTGTAGTCAGCTGCCGTGGACGACAGCTCCGTCCGTCTGGTTACCTGTAGTCAGATGCCACGGACGGCGGTTCCGTCCGTCTGGTTACCTGTAGTCAGCTGCCACGGACGACAGCTCCGTCCGTCTGGTTACCTGTAGTCAGCTGCCACGGACGACAGCTCCGTCCGTCTGGTTACCTGTAGTCAGCTACCACGGACGGTGGCTCCGTCCGTCTGGTTACCTGTAGTCAGCTGCCGTGGACGACAGCTCCGTCCGTCTGGTTACCTGTAGTCAGATGCCACGGACGGCGGTTCCGTCCGTCTGGTTACCTGTAGTCAGCTGCCACGGACGACAGCTCCGTCCGTCTGGTTACCTGTAGTCAGCTGCCACGGACAACAGCTCCGTCCGTCTGGTTACCTGTAGTCAGCTGCCACGGACGACAGCTCCGTCCGTCTGGTTACCTGTAGTCAGCTACCACGGACGGTGGCTCCGTCCGTCTGGTTACCTGTAGTCAGCTGCCGTGGACGACAGCTCCGTCCGTCTGGTTACCTGTAGTCAGATGCCACGGACGGCGGTTCCGTCCGTCTGGTTACCTGTAGTCAGCTGCCACGGACGACAGCTCCGTCCGTCTGGTTACCTGTAGTCAGCTGCCGCGGACGGCGGTTCCGTCCGTCTGGTTACCTGTAGTCAGCTGCCACGGACGACAGCTCCGTCCGTCTGGTTACCTGTAGTCAGCTGCCGTGGACGACAGCTCCGTCCGTCTGGTTACCTGTAGTCAGCTACCACGGACGGTGGCTCCGTCCGTCTGGTTACCTGTAGTCAGCTGCCACGGACGACAGCTCCGTCCGTCTGGTTACCTGTAGTCAGCTGCCACGGACGACAGCTCCGTCCGTCTGGTTACCTGTAGTCAGCTGCCACGGACGACAGCTCCGTCCGTCTGGTTACCTGTAGTCAGCTGCCACGGACGACAGCTCCGTCCGTCTGGTTACCTGTAGTCAGCTGCCGTGGACGACAGCTCCGTCCGTCTGGTTACCTGTAGTCAGCTACCACGGACGGTGGCTCCGTCCGTCTGGTTACCTGTAGTCAGCTGCCACGGACGGCGGTTCCGTCCGTCTGGTTACCTGTAGTCAGCTGCCGTGGACGACAGCTCCGTCCGTCTGGTTACCTGTAGTCAGCTGCCACGGACGACAGCTCCGTCCGTCTGGTTACCTGTAGTCAGCTGCCGTGGACGACAGCTCCGTCCGTCTGGTTACCTGTAGTCAGCTGCCGTGGACGACAGCTCCGTCCGTCTGGTTACCTGTAGTCAGCTGCCGTGGACGACAGCTCCGTCCGTCTGGTTACCTGTAGTCAGCTACCACGGACAACAGCTCCGTCCGTCTGGTTACCTGTAGTCAGCTGATAATGTACTACCGTTGACGGCACCCTTTGGCGACGTATTGGAACTTGGACGGTATATTTGTGCTTGAAAGCGCACTTCATTGCCGGTGCATTCGTGTTTGGAACTACTTACGTAGGCGGTGTATTCAAATTTCGAACTACTCTGCAACCGGCATGCGTCTCGTCAGATGGCAAGACAATGCCCAGAGAAGTAACAGATATCACATTAACCGAGGAGCATGGGGTCCGCGATCAGTCCATAGCAATAACCGAGGAGCATGGGCTCCCTGTGGTCAGTCCACAGCAGTAACCGAGGAGCATGGGCTCCCGTGGTGATATCGGTTGCCCGGATCGCGGCCTTGCGCCATTGCGATAATTGACTGAGGTGGAAGCACACTCTTGCAATCAACTTCTCATGTACTTACAAGGAGACATCTTAGCTGCGAAGTTCAGTACACAGGCGGCGCAATCTGTGGGGCTCTAGGGCTCGAAGCCCCAGAGACTGGCGCGATCAGAGTGGGGCTCAGCTCCCCCCCCCGCACACACAAGCGAGAGCCAAGAGAACCGATTTCGATATTTACGTACATGAAGAGGATTGTTTTAACACTGAATTGAACTGTCATAAGATCAAGGCAGACACAGAGATACTGGGGCATGTACCCCTTGGAAATTTGAGCCCCTCCGGGAAGGCACAAGTGCCCCCCCCCCCCCTTTAGCATTTTCAGCCAGAGATGCTCGTCCGAAGAAATAGTGCCCCCGGTGACAATAATTGATCCGCCCCTGTATAAGATTCAGGCTGCAAATGCTTGAGGACTTCCAAGTTTGCCGTTAGTAGGAAAAAAGTGCAAAATTTCCGGGATCATTAATTAGGGTACGGATGAATAAATTCCCCTATTCGACGAATTTATCCGGACTTATTTATTTTTCTTCATAAAAGTGAAGCAATTCTGGAACACTAGAATGCAACGTAAGCATCCCTAGCCCAATGATTCTGCTGATTATTATGAGTAGATTTAATAGCCAATAAACTCTCAGTTTAAGATAGGTCAGATAATGTTGGTTTTCACTTTGGTAGGATGAGATTGTAGCATTATACGATTTGTAGTTATGATTGTAAAATTCAACTATGGGAATAAGATAATCGTCACGGGGCTACACAAATTGCACAAAGGCCAAAAATATTGCACCGGGAGTACGAAAAACCGAGCCGGAGCTCCACAACATGCCGGGACCCCGAAAAGTGATACGAGTCCGACACATTTTGAAGAGGTCCTCAAAAATCGCACCGGATCTCCTGATCCCCCATCCCCCCTCCCTCCCTCCCCCAAAAATGTCGGCCTCCAACAATATATAGGATTCGAAAATGCTGTGCCGGTACCTCGAACAAAAATCGCGCCGAGACCGAAATATCGCACCGAGACCTCGAAAGGCAATCTTGGCTCCGTAAAGTTGCGAAGAGTTCTCGAAAAAAATCACATCAGGCCTAGAGAACTCGCGTCGGAGCCCCAAAACATGGCCATTATACCGCGGCTTTTCATCCAGGTGTGTATATTATAATAATATGAACTCTGGTAACCGCATTATCGACAAAAGTGGAAATATGAGGTACACGCTCCTGGTTCTACATGATGAGAACTTTCAAACGGCCTTTCGCATTTTATCCTAGCTTACGTAGATCGGACGGCAGTGGGGCCCTTCGAAAGCCCCCCCCCCCTCGCCGGCCCGGCGAAAGTGTGAGATGAATGATAAAGTACTTCACATGGTTTTGGAACTTTGTCATTGTTCCTACCATTAATGTTCCAAGATTGTGTACTTACAATCATTTTTGGAAATTCCAACTGCTTGTATTGATTAGTTGGTGTGCCCATGCTGCTTAATCAATCAGGTCTTTCGAGCATAGAGAAGTAGTCATGAATGGTAAAAGAATTCATGAATGCGCAAAAAGTGCTCTCGGCAGAGTGAAGGTTTGCTTGGGTAAGGATCAGTGCCTGGCTAGAGATCCCTCACCAAGACGGGGGATTCACGTACTTATTTTCAGCACTTATTTCATATTAATATGAACATTACAACTTAACATTAGCAGGGTACCAAAACCGGGTTGTCAGAATCCCCGACCCACCAGAGATCTCTAGACATGTCTCAGTTAAATGCAGTTATCTTAGCAGGGCAATTCGTAATAGTTCTGCAGTGTGTCATATCTGCTCCTATAGGGCTGGGTATCAAGTACGATGTACCAGGTAGGTAGATCCTACCCACATTGGGCATGCTAGGTATGTTCTATCTAGTCTACCCGTCTGGCATGTATATTAACTCTTCTGGGAAAAACAGTTCCAATTTCGTATATTGGAGTTGAAGATTGAAGATGTATTTTGGAAATTGAAAAGAGGAACAGAGCACGAGAGAGAGAGAGAGAGAGAGAGAGAGAGAGAGAGAGAGAGAGAGAGAGAGAGAGAGAGAGAGAGAGAGAGAGAGAGAGAGAGAGAGAGAGAGAGAGAGAGAGAGAGAGAGAGAGAGAGAGAGCGAGAGAGAGAGAGAGAGAGACAGAGACAGAGACAGAGACAGAGACAGAGACAGAGACAGAGACAGAGACAGAGACAGAGACAGAGACAGAGACAGAGACAGAGACAGAGACAGAGACAGAGACAGAGACAGAGACAGAGACAGAGACAGAGACAGAGACAGAGACAGAGACAGAGACAGAGACAGAGACAGAGACAGAGACAGAGACAGAGACAGAGACAGAGACAGAGACAGAGACAGAGACAGAGACAGAGACAGAGACAGAGAGAGAGAGAGAGAGAGAGAGAGAGAGAGAGAGAGAGAGAGAGCAATATATAAAGAACGTCCGAACCGATGATATCCGAGGAATGATTTGCCGGAATTTAAAAACGAGTATTTCAAGGCCAGAAATGAGAGCTCATACGAGGACGAGGTAAAAGGTACTATGAAGTCCTGAAATTGCCATGAATATCTTACCTGTCGTGATTGGACCGTGCTGAGTACGGCTGCATTCATAGCAAACTTGACGGGCCCGAATAGGGCCTGGGCCTCATGGGCACGGGCATGGGCCGGACTGCCTACGGAAATTGGCCCCGCTTCAAACTCTGCTGGAAGCCGAGCGTGTGCCGGTCGGTCCGTACTCACTCGCTCACTCACAGGCCACTCCCACCGGCCGGCCGCTGGCCCACATACCACATACGGCAGCCCAGCCGTCGGCGACCACCACACCTCGCCGGCCGACACAGGCCCGCCAGGCCACCACGTCGGCGCGGCCCACACGACACACAGGACACGGCGCACGACAGAGCGCACGCGACGGCAGCCCGTCGAAGGCGACGCACGCGGGCGACGGGGCTCACACCGCACGGACGGCCGCCTGCCCGACGACTGGCCGCCCGCGCTGACGCCGTTGACCTAGTTTGGGAGGCGAGAGGCGGCACCGGGCGGCCTCGCCAGGGCCAACCGACAGCGGCCGCTGAACTCGTGACGACAGCCCCCCCCCCGGCCCTTCACGGCGGGGGGCGGGGGCGGTCATTCACCCGGCGGTACCTGACTTCTGCCGTGCATAGCTGGTTACGACACCTGTTGGCTGACGTTAAGCATTGCCGGCGCAGACCCGGGCAGGCTCAACAGCAACAGCGAACATAAACCCGGCACAAACCCAGATAAGCGAACACAAAACCCAGCACAAACCCAGGCCAGGTCAACAGCAAAATCGAACACAAACCCCGTACAAACCCGGCCTGCTCAACAGTAGCAGCGAACACAAACTCGGCACAAACCCGAGTCGGCTGAACAGCAACAGCGAACACAAAGTCGGCACAAACCTGTGGCGGCGACACAGCGGCATAGCGGACAGGTGAATACACAGACTCTGACTCAGACTATGACTTAAAACAGCACATGCAGGTCGGCACCCTGTCCAGTGTGGCGATGGTGAGTCGGGCCGCAGTCACGGCGTCGGCAGAGCGGAAAACCAGATGGGTTGCGGAAAAAGACCTCCCAAGACTTTTCCCAGGGGTCAAACTCCCACCTTTGAACACTTCCATTGCTCCATGAAGTTCCACTAACATGCCGGTCGTCTTCCCCTTTTCTGCCGATAATATCACAGCTCCTTGCTGCCAAAAACGTCGCAGGATAAGATCGAAAATTCGTGGGGAAATACTTGAAAATCGTCGCATGCCAACAATGTAAAGAACTGCCAATGCCCGTGTGGCTACACCGCCTCAGTTACATCAACTCCGTGCGCCGCGGGTGGTCGCAAAGGCGCAGCAAAAGTCGGGAAATTGCCAGTACAGGTATACCTTATTCATATTTTCATGGTTCAGGAAAGTCCATGATTCGAAGCAGCCTTGGCAGGTCGGTTGCCTTCTGGCTAAGCCAGAAATAGGCACATTTCAAGCATCCCAGATTTGGCTCCTTACCAGGCTTTTAGGATGTGTAGAAGTAAGCCTATATTACACAAAATATATAGTTTTTACCTCAGTACGTTTACTTCACTGTTGCATACACAACTCTGCCATTCTTCGCTGCCCCTCGCGCTTTTTAAGTCCATAAACCGTGGTCATGGTCAAGGTCAGTCATGGAGCTTAAGCGTCCATTAGAGGAGAATAGGGTTGAAGTAAATATCACTCACATTGCGGATGCATGCTTCCCGTAATGAATCAGCAGTGCTGCTTGGTTCAGTGTCCAGCTGTGCTCCGGATCAAACAATCTGGACCAGCCTCAGCGCCAAGTAGCCAGGGGCTGTCCGCCCATTAAAGCACTTAAGGCAGTGGTTCACCTGAGCAAAGCTTGCAGGTATGTTTTAAAATATTATTTTCGTATACAACAATGCTCTTGCCGACTGGAAAATCGCAAAATTAAAAACTGGACATACAAAGTTTATAGATGACTCGCAATTATGGTGAAAAGTTTAGTTCAGATTTACATCTTCAATTTGAATCAGCTCGATCACTGTTTTGAAATACGTATGGATGAGGCAAGCCTTTGGTAGATATCGCCTTAGATTGCGCTTTCGCTTCATGCAAGCGAATGGTATACGGCCTTCGCTAGATGAACGAAAACATTAATTTCGAGTGCATTGCACCCTCAAAGGAAATCGCCATGAAAACTCGCTTTCGAGCTACATCGGGACATGTTTCACACAAAAGTTTCCATTGTTTCCTTAGATTCATTACCTACCTGCTTAGATAGGCACGAAAAATGGGGAATGGACTGCTGTCAGTGCTAACGTCAGCAGTAGAGCCGCTCCATACATGACCTACTTATTCCAGCCGCGATCGATGCGTGGTGTCCTTTGACCCCGCACGGTTACACCAGTTGACTTCGACCTGACGGGAGGTCGCAGCGGCTGTTATGTGCCGCTTGGCAGTGCATGACTCATTGATGCGCGCTCTGGATTTCCGATATGCGTGCACGCAACGTCGGTGCCACGGTTCAACCCACACACGCCAGTGCACGCGACTCCGAGATAGACAATGAAGCCATGCAGTTACACCCATACGCGCCCATCCAATACAGGGCTCACCAATACGCAGAGGTGCAAAAGTGTGCCAATCGGATACCCTCTCTTGATTCTAAAGGCCAGTTTTGCTACCTATCACATGCGGCCCTACCTAATGCATTTACCTCTTTCTGCTTACATACCAGCGAACAGTATCGCCACTGAAGATGTAGATCACTACCTAATTATTATTTGGAGTGCAAACATTGGTTTTCCTCAGTCCTTGATTTATTGGTGATCAGAAATATTACATAGACGCACATAAAAGCAATGCATTAGCAAGCTTAGCAGTGGTGCAGCATGACAACAAAGGTTCAAAATTGTAGTGACACATTGGGTATACTAGAACTGCAATATGTCAACCAAGAATGTCAAGTCAGTGTGCCTACAGAACATACCAATGTGTGTGATAACACACTTCAGTTGCTAAAAGTGAATGTATATAAAATGTTAAAGATGCCAGAACAAGCTGAGGTTGCTAAGACCATAACATGACAATAAAGCTTCGAAAATTGCATTGCAATTTTGGAAGCTTTATTAACAAAAGCGGACTGGTCCTGGATATTTGCCATCTAGAGGATTGTCTTCTCCAAAAAGAAAAATATCCTCCATTTTCTAATTTGAAGTTTGAATGGTGCCACATTCACAGTGTTGATTTACTGTTTGGCAAAAGGTTCGCAACTCACTTGGAAGTCACAGGGTGTTTCACATACTGCAAATAGGAAGGACACTATCCTCCCAGAGTAGGCATGCTCACAAAATGTCCTCTAAACCTATGATTCAAAGACATACATCAAACACCAAATGTTGATGTCCAAGATATCACAAGCGAACAGGAAAAGCAAAAAGGTTCGGCTAGGTTTTTAAGTGAAATTTTTTGACGGGGAAAAATGGATTGAAAATGTTCTTTTTTTAACTTATTCTCGCATTGAATGATATGCTAGATTGGGTTAGGTTATGCCACATTTTAAAAACATTATTTTGTATGCCAAATTATCCAACTCCAAGCCCATTTTTTGGTGTTATTTTGCCTGTCAACTGAAATGTATGCAATTGCAGAAGAAATGAGTGGTCACTTCATGTTAACCACACTCATAAACATTGCATTAGAAAAAGGAATTCCAAGTAATCCAAAAATTACATTCAGTTACAAATTTATCCAGCCATGTTCTTAGGTGTTTCTGAATGACCCTTTGAAATGTATGCTATTTCTTTTCAGATTGCTGTGCAGGCGGTCCATGTTCCAAGAGCAGTCATATTTTTGGAATCTGGGAAACTTCCATCGTTCCAAAAAAGAATTTCGGACATTAACCATGCAACACAGATGACCCACAATGGCATGGTGTGTGGATATTTATTGGAATAATTGCATGATTGACATCATGCGTTAAATTTTGCAAAGAAACGATGGTTTGATTCATATCCTGGTATCATGGAATTGGGAAAAATGTTTCTAGATAATCGGACATAAATTTGGAGATCATAATTTATTTCGTGTTTGTGATATTCGAGACTGCATTTTGAATATTTCAGTTGGTTTTGACATTCTTATGACATAGCAATAAGCTTGAACTCTGCCAAACAACACATGCATGTCTTAACAATCGCTAGATAAGGAGGCTATGGTCTTCATGACGAGGTAATGTTTTGGATGTTGGAAATCCTCAACCAAGCTGCTTTCCTAATCCTGACCTGGACCCAAATGAACCCTAAAGTCCCTTGCTACTCACAATTAGGTGCATGACGCACAATTAGAGATAAGCGCACGTTTCCAATCGCTGTTCATCCTATTCGTTGGCGGCTGACAAGGAGACATTCACGATTGGCGTAGCCGCGTCATAACTTTATTTGCGCCTAATTATTGATAAATGTTTGGAATAATTTTATTTTGAGAATGTACTGAACGAAGTTACTTCTTTTTGTTTTGTATTTATACCTTACACCATTAAAACATATTTACGTTTGCATATTTAGGTAAGAATTTCTTGTTTCACATCCCCATCATCGACTATGAATTCATGAAGTTCTGTACACCACTTGACCACGTGCCCTGTTAGTGCGGATATGCATCCCATGTGCATAGAGTCATAATAAACACAATTAATACAAATGTAGCGAAATGTCGTTGAAATTTCCGACACATCAGCTGTAAAATCAAAACCCAAGATTTATGTTACCAAATCATCTTCAACAAAATGCTTTTACATATTTTATCGCTAGATACCTGATATACTTTGTCTTGGCCAAAACGACTCAAGAGGGTGAACGGACCATCACTTTCTTCAATGGGGTATCCTATCTCAACCATCGCACCAATCAGCTTACGTTTCCCTGGTATTCGACCAATCATATTTTAGAATGACCTACGGTAAAAATAATATAGGATATGGACTGTTGCTACCACAACATGAAGTGACATCCCCAAACATCTTCTAATTAGAGAGGGATCCAGGGGGTGGAGGAGCAGTGGTGGCATGTTTCCCTCCGCATGGAAACGTGGCTCCCTCCAGGAAGGCTTGAGTGCACCCGCCCATCTTCCGCTCCAGGGATTTATCAGCCAAAGGCTCTCTTCTCGGAGGAAGAGGCGGCCCCTAAGACGAAAAGGCGCCACTTCAGCATGCTGGAGTGCACCCCCTCCCCTGTTCAGCGACTTTCTGCCGAATGCGTCGTTCCGGGGACTTTCGCAGTGGTGGCCCTCCGATGAAATGGTGCTACTCCAGACAAGTGCCTCCACCCACTGAAAATTTCTGGATCCAGCCCTGCTACAATTTTTTTACAGTTAATACATGCAATTTTGGTAAGCATCTTCACTTACATGAAACATCCATTTAAACACAGCAGGGCTGCTAATAATTTCGACAAGATTGTGCTACCAAGGAGTTGCGTTATCAGGTCCATCTGCTACCCTCAATGGAGGGTAAGAGGGTACTTTTTTGCACCTCTGCCAACACGGACCATTGAGGTGTGAACGCTGCTCGACATAGTGTGGACTCATGTCGGCCCTTCTCTCTGTAACTGTCCATGAAGCAGGCAATAAATCCCGAACCGCTGAAATGATTGCGTTCTCTTTTTAGTTCTTTTATCGTCCTGTCGTAGTATCAGGAACGCAACTAGGATGCATAATGCGACGGGGGTCTAATATATTTTGAGGGGGCCCAACATATATCAAACATTTTAAGTCCCCTTAGTTTGACGTTTTTTTCGCGATGCACCCTCTTGAAGCTTTTTCATGTGGAATTTTTTATCTTCTGTTATCAGCCCCTGATTCTTGGCTTCCATTGGCGGCACCACCGGCTGATTCCTGAGGGGGACGAGAACATCGGTGTTGAAGCTGGGGAATTATTGGCATGGAAGAAATAGCTGAAGGTCCATTTTCCCAGTTAACGTTTATCTGTTCCATGTCTAAAGATAAAATTATTGCTATGGACTATGTGGTATGTTAATGATGGAGTAAATAGGTGGAAGCCTCCATACCCATGGGTATAACCACTGGGGAGAGGGGGCTGGAGGGGACATATCCCCAATTTCTGAAAAGTGGCGATTTGTCCCACTCAATTTCTTTCGTGTCCCCATCAAGCCTCAGCTGCCTGAGTATGATCGCAACAAAATTATACTTGATCATATATAAAGTGCACAATGCAAGAGAATCACCAAAAATACTAGAAGCCGATCTAGCCAATCAACGGTCTTCACAGCCTGCCTGTCGTCACAAAATCTCCGAGTGGTAAATCAGCAGACGTCAGAAATGTCTACTTCCAGGCCATTCTTGAATAACATGAACCTTGACCATCTTGTGTTTTCGCTTGAGTGAAAAATTGTGCTTTCCGAGGCAACAAAGTTGCATTATCGCAAGGCTTTATGCGTCTTAAGTTGCATTCTTCTGCGCATATATCGATATATCTTGAACAAACGTGACTCCGGGTGTCCTTAGGAATCTTCAAGACCATGGAGGGAGTCATGAGCGGCACGTACGTCCAGTTAACGTCGTATTCGTATTCGAATTCAGCGACGAGTTCACCAGAAGCGTATTTATATTGGCATTGGCATTCAGCGACGGGTTTATGATCGTTCGAATCAATTACCACACATGCTTCTGCTTGTACTGAACACGCTGGAAGCAACTACATATATCTCGCATGACCAATTTAACGGGCAAGGTCCAACGCAAACCGGTTTCTTCGGTCGCCTCCCTTTTTTCGTTTTCACCCAAAGCTGCCCAAATCTGGTACCAAACGATTGCCCGTGGTGAACCATGGTGTACCATTTCAAACCGGTACATGTCAAGGGCAAACTTCAAAGTCAAAGGTTAGCTTGATTTATTAGATGGCGATATTGAAGCGATATCTACCGAACGCGAGGTTCGGTTGCTATAGCTTCAATTTCCATCAAATAGCCGTCATTTGACGTCGCTTGTTATGCGATATTAGAAAGCTAATCAATCAATTTGTTTGCAAGGACAAAAGCCAACCTGATCCTCCGGTCGCCTCAATTTTTGTCGTTTTCGCTCAAACCTATTTAAATTTGGTATCAAGCGATAGCCATTGGTTAACACTCGAGTAACATTTCAAACCGAGACATGTCACGGTCAAAGATTTGATTGAGTCCTTCGATGACCTCGTGTTTCATCGCTATGGCTTCAAGTTGCAGGAAATGGATGTCATTCAACGTCGCTTGTTGAGCGGTATCAGAAAGTTGACAGAGCTCGCATTCTTTTTTTTTTGGGGGGGGGGGGTTCACTCAAGCCTACCCAAATCCACTATCAAGCAATAGCCCATGGTGAACCTTCGAGTAACACTTCGAAACCGAGATATGTCAGTCAAACTTCAAGGCCAAAAGCTAGTTTGAATTTTTCCAAGTCCTCGCGATTCTTCGCTATGGGTTCAATTTGCACCAAGTGGGTGTCATTCGACATGGCTTGTGCTGTATTATAATGCTACGAAGTCGAACTAATTTCAAAGGTCAAAAGTCCAACCGATTTCGTCGGTCGCCTCGCATTTTGTTATTCGTCCTAACCTACCCACGTCTGGTATCAAGCAATAGCCCGTGGTGAACCTCGAGTAACATTTCAAACCGGGACATTTCAATGTCAAACCACAAGATCGAAGGTTAGCTTAAATTGATCGAAGTCCTCGCGCCTCGTCGCTATGTCTTCAATGTTTACCAAGTGAGTGTCATTCGACGTGCGGTTAGGTACTCCAGCAAACCGTTCAGAAACACATTAATTTGCAATGTCAAAGGTCTAGCTCATTTTTCGGTCGCCCAGCATTTCTTCGTTTTCGCCCAAAGCTGCCAATGTTTGGTATCAAGATGGGCAACCCTCGAGTAACATTTGAGACCAGGACATGTCAGGTCAAGCCTCAAGGTCAAAGGTTAGTTTTAATTGTTCGAAGTCCTCACGTTTCGTCGCTATGGTTTCAATATGCATTACGTGGGTGTCATTCGACGTGGCTTGCCGTACGGTATCCGAATGTTGAGATATCGAAATAATTTAGAAGGTGTCGAAGGTCCGGTGTGTGTACAATGGTTGAGTGTAATATGAGTATGATGATCAAATCCTTTGTATTTGCAGCTGTTGTGATAGCAGGCACTCATATCATACATGACTAAGAGCTCCCCAAGAAGTCCGTCATAACCTGCTCCGACGGCGCTCTCGTCGGTGGTTTTTTAATTTACACTGCCACATTGCTATTCTGGACATGCAAAAACAAATTTATTCTCCAAATTGTCCGCTTTCCTCTTAATGGTTAAACGGAACTTTTCAAATTTGCAAGAGAAGCCACACGTCAATGCGCACGACTTTACAACTAGCCGGAGTTCATAACCGCGAGAGAGCAATGCTGTAATCAGGGGTGCATCCAGGAATTGTCATGGGGGCACTTGTCTGGAGGGGTGCAATTTCTTTGGTGCGGCGTCAATGCGAAAGCACCTGGAGTGCTGCCTCTGACTGAAAAATTCGACGAGACTGGTTGCACTCGGTCTTTACCGAAGGGGCGCCTTTCCTTCCAAGGGGGTGCCTTTTTCTTTCATAGGGGCGCCTCTGGCTGAAAAATTCGAGCGGGTACAATGGAACTTTTTTTCAGAGGGGTGCCTTTCCCCGGCCGGTTAGACGCCACCTTCCATGTGGTGGCACATGCCCTCAGTGACACACCCTTTACCCACCCTGGTTGTCATTGAATCGAAATGTGTCCCCGTAAAATAGGAAAATATGAGACAGGTTTTTGTACGTTCAGATTTACTGCAATAAAACCATCGTCCAATATTTTCTGCTTTTCCTGCTACAAGAGGGCAACGTTTGACGTACTTACTGTATTGCTCTATGATGGCTGTGAACTTGGGCCCAGCACATACGACATAAAGCTAGATATTCATAGGCAGTGATAAGGAGTGAGACTTGCTAATTTTGGCGGAGCTTTTTTGTCACCAACATATCATTTTGAACAATGGTAAATCTAAAATCCAGAAATTCAAAACAAAGTGGCTGTAATCCAAGGTTTTTTGTGTGTGTGGGGGGGGGGGAGGCGGGGCTGCCCCTCTATCCTGTCCAACCTTACCGCGTCCCTGGTTTGTCCCCCCCATCCCATTTCAAAACTGTGGCTACGCCCATGTACATACCTACCCTATTGGTTCCTGCACTCATGGACGAGATGCATTTTTCCTCGATCTTTCCATGCATCGGCGTAGGTATAATGTTTAATTGTGTTAGAGGTGTGGGGTAAACGTCTCCCACGTCCCGGGTGACGGAGTCGCCCATGCAGGTTTCTTCTACTAAGAACGCAACCGTGGGTTGAGGGATGCAGAAGGAAGCTGAATTTCGGTCATCGATACCGATGACCCCCCCCAAAAAAAAAAAGAAGAAGAAGAAGAAAAATGGTCACATGGCACATTTACCATGAGCACAAAACGAAATCCATGCTGTGTCAGAGCGTAGCCTGATCTTGAACCACACGCGTGACCTGTCGTAAATTCCACGTATAGCCAAATATCTTTTTAGCAGGCGCGGACCATGCAATTGAAATAGGAATGAAAGCCATCGAAGTTCGTCACGTTTTAGCCAACATTCTCCACCGTTACCCACCTTGTATACTTGTGTGTCACTTGCATATTTCACTACACTGGTATGCTTTTGGGATCTCAGCATCAAGACAATGGCTACTGCAAAAAATCATGGTCATGATTGTAAACGCGGACGCCTCGTTCCAAGTAAGGCATTGCCTGCCATGTACGGCAGCACTGCTGCCGTACATGGCAGCAACTTCTCTAGGTAAGCAACTGGCCGTACTGCTGCTGCCGCAGCAGCAGCAACTTCTCTAGACCCGGATACAGCATTAATATGACTCACTTGTCGGCCAGGGTAGACGGATAGAAACCCATGATGTTCACTTAGTGATACCTCAAAGACAATATTAAAATGGCTTGAGCTGTTCTATTCGAAAGGCTGTTCTATATGGTTACAGTGTGCTATGCCGTTCCGTGGTTATCTTGCCGTTATCACTCGTGGTTATCCGTGGTTATCATTTTCGCTGCTTACAACATTCGTTTATATGGCAAAATATCCCCCTCCAGTTTTTGTGAGCGAAAAATCTCGGCATTTAATGATCTCTGCCAAAGACCGTTCCGAAAATTGGCATGATGTTGTGGCACAAAACAAAACCAACCGCCGGAACTGGAAAGCATCAGCACTTCAACCTTTACTGTGTATGCGGCGGGTGTTGGCTGCGCCGCTCTCGACACCTCGCCCTTTACGACCGGCTCTGGGCCCTCAGCGAGCACAAGATTGATCACCATTGCGTGCGTGTCGGCCCCGTGGAGCGGCGAGAGCCCGGCACCACTTCGCGGGGTGTCGTTCGTTTGAGCGCGTCGCGGGCTCAAACGAATACGCCGCTGCAGGCGGCGTATCCGTCCTTTCGCCCTCTGCAACAGGTCACCGCCCGACCAAGGTCACCCGGGCGGGCCGTATTGATTCGGGCCAACGACCTGTTGACAGCGCATCGCCGCCGCTCACGCATGTGCGTGCGACGGCTCCAGCGTGCCGCAGGTGGGCGGCGCGGCCCGCCCGCCGCGGACATAAGTGCTGCCAAGCGATGGTGGCGCCGCGTGGCGGCCGGTCCGTGAACTCGTCGGCACCGTGCGGTGTCGAGCACACGTACTATTATCAGTACCAGTTGTTATCCCGTACTGTTATCAGTTTGGTACGTGTGGCATATGTGAAGCAATTAATCAAAAACACAATTACTTTGCAATAGTCATACTCGCCGACATCCACAATCTCAAATACCTGAATGTGGGCATACCAGGAGCTGAATGAATTCCATTTATGGCGTCTAAATTCAGAAATATTGGTCGAATATGGCACGTAACAAGAAAAGCATTTATGATTAATGTCAGACGTGTTGTTTTTCTTCGCATCTCGGAAGGTTCATAACAGTTTCATTCAATGGTGTTGATTTCTGAAAATTATGGGGGGGGGAAATACATGAAGGCAATGGGCAGGCCAAAATGAATTGGGGAGGGGGTGGGTTGGGTGGAGGGGGTGCACTCCATAGGGTCCCATGTTAAAAAGTTGAAATTATTGAGGGGCAAAGCCAACATTGAGGGGCACTTGCACCCTCAAGAATATATATAAAACAATACCTCTGGTTTCATCCCAGGGGTTCATTTTATATGACATACAGATGAAATTCATTCTTGCAGTTGCACATTTGTGTAGTCCTGTTCGACATTACAGATACATGAAGATGTATTACGTGCATGCCTCTAAGTACCTTCTAGCTATGCATTGTCCAGTCTTAGTTGCATCTTTGGTATCAAGATCAGAATATTTTAATCACATCCGACGCCCTACTGAAAACGAATTTGGACACGCTGATTCCATTGTTCTCTCATTTTCTGGCTATCATCTGGCGTTCTAGGTTTTATACTATTATACTATATATACTATTTATACTATTTATACTATTACTATTCAGGTGACCATAATCACGTTATCATCCGCAGCCTGAGTTATGTGCATACTACATTGATAATCACGTCCAGTAGGCCACCCGTCATCTGCATGATAGCTAAGGTCAGTGACGTACCGATGGGGGTAATGGGGCAAGTGGTACAATTCCCCCTGAGATGTTGTGGGGCCCCAAAAGATTGCACCGGGGTTTAGATAGACTGTGCTGGGGCCCCTAAAAGTCTCGCTGGGAGCCCCAAAAAGTCGCAACGGGGCCCCTGAAAATAACATCGGGGACCACAAATAGTCATGCCCGGCCAATGAAAATAACCCTGGGGCCCCAAGACATCTCGCCGGAACCCTGAAAAAATCACGCTGGAGGCTCAAAAAGTCGCGCCGTGGCCATAGAAAATCATGATTGGCCCACAAAGCATCTGGCGGGGTCCTGAAAATCACTCTGATGCCCCGAAAAGTCGCACCGGAGCCCTTGGAAATCCCAATGGGCTAGCAAAAGGTGGGGCGGGGCTCCTGAAAATCATGCTGGGTCCCCAAAAGTGGCGTCGGGTCCAAGAGAATCACGCTGAAACCCCAGACAATCTGGCCGGGCCGCTGAAAATCTCACTGGGGCTCCAAAAAGCCGCGCCGGGACCCATGCAAATCACGCTGCGGCCCCGTAAAAGCTGCACCGGGGCTGCGAACATCACGCTGGGAGTTCCAAAAGGTAAGGCCGCGACCTCTGAAAATCCCGATGGCCCCAGAAGGTGGTGTCGTGGCTCAAAGGTTACATATGGCCTCGAAAAATAAATTCCGAACCGGAAAGTACCTGCGGGCCTTGCAATTGAGTAAAATGATTCACAAAACGCATGGAGCTCCGAAATAAATGGCGTGTGGAAAAAATGTCGTCGAAAGGAGCCCCTTTGGAACACAAAATAATGGCCGAAATCCGGTGAATAAAAAAAAAGAAGAAGATAGAATGGACCCTCTTCAGATCCGTTTACGCCCCCCCCCCCCTGACGCAAATCCTAGGTACGCCACTGGCTAAGATGCCAAGATGGACTTCCATGGAGTATCTCAGCCTCCCTATTGTTTCGAGGTAAATACAGTCATGGAGGCACTTTTTCATTCAAGAGGCTGGCTTTCGGGCAAAGGCACTGCAATTTTAAAGTAGATTCGGTTAGATCGTCCTAATCTAAGTGCAAGATTTGTTAATGTTGGTAAAGAAGGGAGGTGAAATACGCCATGAAAACCGGCATGTGAATGTCGACGTATGCTGTATCCTGGCCTTGCCACCTGGATGAAGAAAGAAAACTACCAACTTATGAGCCGATCAGACAAAACAGCCCAGAATGGGCCGTATTCGTCGTAGTCTGTGCTTTTGAGGAAAACAACACCTTGATTTCCCTGTTTTTCATCAACACGAACTTATGAAAGTCTACAATTGGCAGCCGTCCAAAGCAAACAAAAGCCGTTGTGCAGAAGTCTACAAAAACTCATCTTAGGTATGGTAGGAGGAGGAGGGAGTAGGGGAGACCGGTGTAAAAGGCCCAGGGTAGGTAAAACGCCCATGGCCTCTAAAAAAGAAATCCTTCATCCGATTGTTTGGTAGCAGTAATTTGGTAGCAGAACATCGTTTCTTCTGCTGCCGACTAAAGTTTCGCGAGCCAGGAACGGTTGCTCTGCGTTTTAGGTGAGTTTTCATATATTTGCCGGTTTTCTTAGATCATAGCGGGCTATTTACGGCAATGTACATGCTTAACTAAATATGTGGGAGTAATTATGTAAGTATTTTTAGTTAAACTCGTCTGTTTTCTGCGATAAAACATCATGACGCAATGCGCCACAATTGTCAAACTTCAGAAATCCGCGCGTAAAAATAATGTTGCCATTCTGCAGGAAGCCCCATCCCCATGTCGTGTAAGACGCCCCGCTAGGCGTGTTATACGCAACCAGGGGCGTCTTACCTGAATTATGGTCACCTGATCCCAGAATATGTATAGGGGCATATATGTATCTGCCTCCCGAAATATTTAACAGCGAAACAAGACTTAAAATCTCAACAATAGGTATTTTCAAATTCAATGCTGACCTTGATAACTGACTTCCTAAATCCCTGATTCCCGCTTTCCTAATCCTGGCATGCCTATTTCAGAATATGCCGAGAAAAATAACAAGCAAGAGGGGTCAATATGGGCAAGAAAATCTCAGGAAGGCACTCGAGGACATCCGCAGTGAACGATCGATTCGAAGTACGGCAAAACGCTGGGGCGTGCCGCCGAAAACGCTGAGGAATCACCGAGACGGGAAAGTAAGAATGCCTGGAAAAGTTCAACTGGGAAGATTTCACTGCGAATTCAGTGCAGAACAAGAAGATATTCTCGTTGAAAAGATTCGGGACATGGAAAAGTGCCTGTTTGGCCTAACAACGATCGACATTCGCAGAATTGCTTTTGGACTCGCGGAGAAACTTGGCATCCCTCACCGCTTCTCCAAGTACACACAGATGGCAGGGAAAGAGTGGCTTCGGGGTTTCCTGAAACGCCACCCTGACTTGGGTATCAGAAAGCCGGAGCCAACGAGCCTGGCGCGCGCGATTGGGTTCAACCGCTCCCAAGTGGATCGCTTCTTCGCCCTGTACAAGGAGCTTATTGACAAGAACAATTATGGCCCTTTGCAGGTTTGGAATGCTGATGAAACAGGTATCTCAACCGTGCAGAAACCTGGAAATATAATCGCTCCAAAGGGCAAAAACAAGTAGGGAAGATCACGAGTGCGGAAAAGGGGAAAACGGTCACGGTCATCTGTGCCGCGAATGCGGGTGGACAGTTTGTACCGCCGGCGATGATATTTCCACGAATTCGCATGAACGAGTCACTCATGAATGGTGCGCCACCAGGAGCCATCGGCATGTGTACCAAATCGGGATGGACGGACGAAGAGTGTTTTATCAAGTGGCTTCACCTTTTCATTTCGACCGTGCGGCCATCAAAACAGCACAGGCATCTGCTCATCTTGGACGGGCATTTCAGCCACAAGACCATCGCCGCAGTGGACCTGGCACGAGACCACGGAGTTGACCTTATCACACTCCCTCCTCACTCGACGCACAAGCTCCAACCTCTCGACGTATCGTGGTTCAAGCCCCTCAAAGCAGCATACAGCGTGGCAGCGGACAACTGGATGAGGGCACACCCGGGCAGAAGGATATCCGAGTACGAACTGAGTCAAATCTTCTCAACGGCGTACCTAAAGTGTGCCACGGCAGAGAAGATCGTTGGGGGTTTTCATGCAAGTGGAATCTGGCCATTTGACGACAAGAAGTTCACCGATGAGGACTATGCCGCAGCCTTTTTGACTGATGAACCGGAGCCTGAACATAGCATGGTGGACCCCGCGGAGCCAGACCTCGTAGAAGGTGGACCTGAGACACAGGGTCCTATGATCCAGTGTGATCCAATAGAAGATGCCAGGGTACCTTCAACCAGTCTCACGGATGAGACTTTGTCCGACCTATCTCCTGCTGAGCCCAGACCTGACCCGTCTCCTGCTGAGTCCAGACCAGGCCGTTCTCGTGTTTACGCTCGGCCTGACCCATCTTCTGCTGAGACAGGACCTGGCCCATCTAGTGTCGAGGCTGCACCCGGTCCATCTTCTGAATCTCGACCCGGATCATCTCATGTGAGTCAGATATTAGATGATCTGTGTGCATCGCCCAAAGCCGAAACCAGAAAGCGCAGTCGACGTGCATAGAAGTCGGAGGTTCTGACGTCATCTCCGATGAAGCAGCATCTGACAGAAGTGAATCTGGCCAAACAAGCTCGCCTCTCCAAGGGCAAGAAAGCCCCTCCGAAAAAGAGTGAGAAAGCTCCGAAAAACACCCGGAGGAAACAAGCGTCAGATGACGAAACTTCGTGTTTTGTGTGCGGTATGCAATATAAACTGTCCTGTGAGGAATGGGTACATTGTGGCGATTGTGCGAAGTGGGCCTGTGTGCCGTGCACAGACCTGAACGATGGTCAACGGCCTTACACGTGTGATTTCTGCCGACCCAACTAAGTTCGGCTTCTCATATTGCACACTGCTCATTGAAAGAACCACTGGATCACTGCAACTTGTCACACGTGATTTGTGCCACATTGCCTGGGTTACGGCATCACACATTTCGAAATTCTCACTGGTCATGGATAGGTAGATTTTTTTGTGGACCAACTGGTCTGCCATGCTTGTGGTTTTTGTCATCCCAGATATGTTAAACGTTTGCTCTTTTAACTTTTGTTTCCAGTTCATTTGAATGTTCATTGAATGTTTGAAATGTTCATTGGATGATTTGTTTGATCATAGGTATTGTTTGCGGATTGTTTCACAGATTCAACCATCCTTTGCTTCATCGTGCTTTTAAGTTTTAAGTGCTGAAGTGAAACTTAAATAAATAATGCATTATGTATCATGGTGTGTACCTCCAGTTGGTGTCTGCCTCATTCAGGGGCAGATCGAGCCGGACCGTTTGGGTGTTTACAAATTTTCGTCGCGCAATGTCGAAAATTTTGCGATTTTGTGCAATTTGTATATGGAATTTTAATATTTCGCTGATAAAAAAAATGAGGAACCCCATGTTTCTGCCTCGCATCGCCGAAATTTTGCATTTTTGGCATATGAAAAGCAATTTTCCACATTTGGCCGGCGTTTAGGAGCGGTAAAACATAGTTTAACACAGACCCCCCCCGATTTGGCTTTGGAAGGGGCAAATGCCCATTCAGCCCCTTGGATCCGTTCTAGCCTTATTGAAGCAAACATGTGGTTGTCAAACTATACCAGATTTATCCACGCTTTGCCTGCAGCTTGAGTAATAAACTGGATTCCAAATATAAAAGAGCGATATCTAAGACGCCCAGGTGGGAGCAAACTTACCTACCCCCGTTTGTAAGACGCCCCTTTGCAATACTCCAGCAAAGTCGCTCTCACGTCAAGGAATGGGTGGGGAATCCATTTCAGTGGCTATATTTACAAAGAAAAATGATGCGTAGTTCATTTCATAAAGAAAAAATAGAGCTAAATTAAATGCCCGAGGCACACTGATCAAATATCCTTAAGAGGGGCGTGTTACACCAGTCTCCCCTATAGTGCCGATACCAGCAACTAGAAGTGTTTTGGGATTTATTTGAGCAGGTATATATAGATACAGGGTTATATGCGCATACAAAATACTATACCGCTTAGAAATGTTATTCATATCCTTAATTTATCAACAGCATCATAGGCCAGTGGCGTCGCCACGAAATTCTTCCAGGGGGGGCAATATTGATAGGGGGCCTCCTGTTCCCGAAAGGGGGCCTCCACTGTGTTAGGGCCTCCTATTGCTTTTTTAGGCTCTTAGTATGGTTCCAGAATGGGGAACATGGCTTCATATTGATGTCTTGTTTGTTCTTGACATGGTGCATCATTTACGCAAAGCGCAATAGCAAGAATCTTTTTTTTTCCGCTGAGAACTGAGCCATACCAGGGTATAAATAAGCAAACGCACTGGCGGATCTAGCCCACCGGTTTGGGGGGGCCAACTTTCGGTTTTCGGCGTCAGCCCCCCCCCCCCCCCTCCCCCCAGTGGCGTACTTAGGAATTGCATCAGAGGAGGGGTCGAAGGGATTTGGAGGGTGCCCATTCTCCCACTATTTTTGGTTAAAAGCATCGGATTTCTACCACTATTTGTCAAATGGACCCATTTTTTACAATAATAATTAATGACAACATAATTTCCTGTGTAGGGGCCCCAGCCTAACTCCACCGCTTCTAAGTTACGGGATTTGTGTTCTTGTTTACCAAAACGTTCATGTTCACGTTCAACGTCTTGTACCACGTCAACGTTCGTGCACGTGTACACACTGGCAGATCCGATTTTGTCAACTCTTGCTGCAAGCAGAACTTGAGCAGCATAGAACCCTCGATGCGTGTCAGAATGTACTATGCTACCATATTGGCTTCCAAACAATTATAAAAATACCTTTAAAATTGGAGATACTTTCATCCAGACGATATTTTTTAACCTCGGCAAAGGTTACTGCATTTTCATTCAGTTTACTTCTGTTGGTTTCGGGGGGCCAAAAGACCCTTTTAAGCGCTTCGGGGGAGCCATGGCCGGAATGGCCCCTCCCTGGATCCGCTAGTGAATGTAGCCTGTCTCTTCATCTTAGCAACCCCAACACCAACATATGAAACATGCTGCTCAACTGGGCTCAACTGGTCACTCGCACAAAACATCCTGTTCAAATTCCGCTTTCGAAATCTGGCTCACTGGGTCCGCTTGCCCGTTACTGGCTAAACAAACTTCATGAACCAATCTGACGAAGGAATAATGAAACTGCTGATTTCGTCATCTCTTGCTGTAAGCAGAACTTCAACAGCATAGAACCCTCGATGCGTCAGAATCTACTATGCTACCATATTGGACTTCCAAACAATCATAACAAAATACCTTTAAAATTGGAGATTATTTCACCCGGAAGGCTATTTTTTAACCTCAGCAAAGGTTACTGCATTTTAATTTAGTTTACTTTTATTGGTTGGGGAGGGGGGGCAAAAGACACTATGGCCCCCCTTTGAAGCGCTTGGGGGGGGCATGGCTGGAATGGCCCCCTGGATCCGCCAGTGCCAGTGACGTACCTATATTTGCGTCAAGGGGAGGGGGGGCAAACGTATTTGGAGGGGTCCACCTACTCAATAAAAAGTCTTCCGATTTCGACCACTATTTTGTCAAAGGGGACCTTTTTATATAAAATAATTAGTGACCAACTAAATTATCCTGTCGAGGGGCCTAATCTAACACTATCGTTTCTGATTCGTCGGATTTCAACCCTGGCTCCCCCATCCTGTTCGAATGTATTCTTTTGGTATCCCTTGATAAGTCACCGTGCATTGCTGAAATTACACCTACACAGATCACTTTAAAATGTAAAATTTACCAATTTCAGACATTCCAGTTCATAGTGCCCGGTCGCCACGACGCCAACGTTAGCGCATGTGCACACCCATCTTGCGCATTCGGCGCATTCGCCACACTTCGTGCGATGCTACGGATTCTGCTGGGCCTCCTACGCTTTGCTAATTGCTGCCACATGATAGACTTGCGCCTTATCTGACGTGATGAAATGCTTTGTATGGGCGTTGGCTGCGAAAATTCGATTAATTAAATTCGATCATTAGTTCCCTGTTTCTCATATTTTATGATGAAGAAATGCGGATACCCGCTGAGCTTTGATGCACCTCATATCTTTGATTAAACATGCTTCCAGGTTGGCTACCGAACCGAGGCCCTGCCTGAGTGTACTTCTTTGGACCAGTTTCGTATTTCTTCGTCTACGGATGTGCCTTAGGGCTCAAATCCATTTTTGTTCGAGGCCCAATGCATTTTCGAAACCCCTGCTCGTTTTAGGTTTTGTTGCTTCTTTGTGCAACGATGATTTTTCTTAGTTGTCGGGGCGCTTTCAATGATCTCAATGTATTTATTTAGTGCCGGATATTTGTTTCGTTCTGGGACCATGTCGCTTCTTGCGACCCCAGCCTCTTTTCACGCCCTTGTGCGGTCGCATGGTCCATGTGTGCCTTGAGAGCTTCCGGTGTTTTTTTTTTGTGTTTTTTTTAGAGTTCCCGCTATATTTATTTATGGCTGCAACGCATGTTTTAGGGCCCTGTCGCTTTTTGCGAGACTGCGCTTTGGAGGGCCAGTTACATTTTCGGTCCCCGTTGTGCTTTTAGGGTCCCGCTGTGTTTATTTGGGGCTTCTGACGCACATTTGTGGGGCCCAGTACGATTTTGGGTCTTCGGTGCGATATTTCTGGGTCTTAGCGCAACTTATCGCGCCCAGGCGCGTGGTTCCGGGGACCCAACGCCAGTTATCTGGGGTCAACGCGATTTTTGTGGACCTCTTCTGAATTTTCTTTAAATTCCGAATCTCGGCCTGATTTTTCGAGTCCCTGGCGCCATGTTTTTCCATCTCACCTCGATTTTCTTCGAGCTCCGATATGTTTTTCGATGCCGTACGCGATTTTTCAAGGCATCTCATGATATGTTCGGTGCTCCAAAACCATTTTCCTGAACCGGACTTTTTTGGAATCCATCCTTATTTTGGAGGGCTCCGACTTTCTTTTTCGGATACCGATGCGACTTTGGGGGTCACACGGTGCTTATGTGGAGCCCTAGACGCCAATTGTTAGCAGCCCCGACGTGAATTTTTGATGCCCAGACCAAATTTGTGGTACTACCGATGGGAATTATGGGTCCGAGCGCGATATTTGGTGGGACCGGTTCGAGTTTGCGGGGCGCGTTGTACTTAGCTGTGGCCCCAACGCGATCTTGGCGATTCCTGTTGCAGATTTTCGGGCCTCGGAGCGAGTTTTTTGGGGCCGCCGCATTTACTTGGAGCCCCTACGCGAATTCTGGTGGACCGACGCGAATTTGTGTGGCCCCAGCGCGACTTTTGGGGGCCTCGGCTCGATTCTTGGGAGCATATCCCTCTTAGGAGGGAGGGGGAATTTGCCCCTTTGATATGCCACTGCGGCCACCGAAGGAGTTTTTTGTTCAGCCGATGGCACCTTTCGGAGTATAAAAGCCCTCCGGGTAATTTTTTCCGGAACTGTTCTTAATTTTCCGGTGCTGGGGTCCATTCGATCGAGTCTCGGTGTGAACTTTTGGACATCGAGTTCTATTTTTTTAAAGGTCTTGATGTGATAGCCTCCTTCACAATCCTGTAGGCCTCCTTTGCAATCCAGGACGCCTCCTTTGCAATCCTGGAGGCCTCCTTGACAATCATGTGGGCCTCCTTTGCAATCCTGGGGGCCTCCTTTGTAATCCTGTGGGACTCCTTTGCAATCCTGGGGGCCTCCTTTGCAATCATTGGGGTCTCCTTTGTAATCACGGGAGCCTCCTTTGCAATCCTGGGGGCTTCCTTTGCAATCCTGGAGGCCTCCTTTGCGATCCTGGGGGTCTCCTTTGCAATCCTGGGGCCTCCTTTGCAATCCTGGAGTCTTTTGCAATCCTTGGGGCCTCCCTTGCAATCCTGGGGGCCTCCTTTGCAATCCTGAGGGCCTCCTTTGCAATCCTGGGGGCCTCCTTTACAATCCTGGGGGCCTCCTTTGCAATCCTGGGAGGCCTCCTTCGCTAGCCTGGAGGCATCCTTCGCAATCCTGGGGGTCTCCTTTGGAATCCTGGGGTCCTCCTTTGCAATCCTGGGGGCCTCCTTTGCAATCATGGGGGCCTCCTTTGTAATCCTGGGGCCTCCATTGCAATCACAGGGGCCTCCTTTGCAATCCTGGGGGCCTCCTTTGCAATCCTGGAGGCCTCCTTTGCAATCCTGTGGGTCTCGTTTGCAATCCTGGGGCCTCCTTTGCAATCCTGAGGGCCTCCTTTGCAATCCTGGGGGCCTCCTTTACAATCCTGGGGGCCTCCTTTGCAATCCTGGGGGCCTCCTTCGCTAGCCTGGAGGCATCCTTCGCAATCCTGGGGGTCTCCTTTGTAATCCTGGGGCCTCCTTTGCAATCATGGGGGCCTCCTTTGCAATCCTGGAGTCCTTTGCAATCCTGGGGGCCTCCTTTACAATCCTGGGGGCCTCCTTTGTAATCCTGTGGGCCTTTGCAATCCTGGGGGCCTCCTTTGTAATCCTGGGGGCCTCCTTCGCAATCCTGGGGCCTCCTTTGCAATCCTGGGGCCTCCTTTGCAATCCTGTGGGCCTCCTTTGCAATCCTGGGGCCTCCATCGCAATCCTGGGGGCCTCCTTTGCAATCATGGGGCCTCCTTTGCAATTCTGGGGGCCTCCTTCGCTATCCTGGAGGCATCCTTCGCTATCCTGGAGGCATCCTTCGCAATCCTGGGGTCTACTTTGCAATCATGGGGCCTCCTTTGCAATCATGGGGGCCTCCTTTGCAATCCTGAGGGCCTCCTTTGCGATCCTGGAGACCTTTGCAATCCTGGGGGCCTCCTTTGCAATCCTGGGGGCCTCCTTTGTAATCCTGGAGGCCTCCTTTGCAATCCTGGAGGCCTCCTTTCCAATCCTGGGGGCCTCCTTCGCAATCCTGGGGGCCTCCTTTGCAATCCTGGGGGCCTCTTTTGCAATCCTGGGGGCCTCCTTTGCAATCATGGGGGCCTCCTTCGTCATCACGGGGGCCTCCTTTGCAATCCTGGGGGCCTCCTTTGCAATCCTGGAGGCCTCCTTTGCAATCCTGTGGGTCTCCTTTACAATCCTGGGGGCCTCCTTTGTAATCACGGAGGCCTCCTTTTCAATCCTGGGGGCCTCCTTTGCATTCCTGGGGCCTCCGTGCCAATTGTTGGCACTCTCTTGATTTCTGGGGCCTGCTATCTTCTCCCAGGTGACTCCTTCTTCGAATTAGGGGCCTCCTCTCACGTCTTGGAGGCCTCCTGTCATGTCTCGTCGGCCTCCTTGCTCACCTTTTTCCTGTGCATTTCCGGATAGGGGCCTCCTCAAATTTTCAGGGGGGGGGCGACTGCCCCCCCCCCTGCCCCCCCGGTTGCGACGCCCTTGTCATAGGCCATGCCAATTACTTCCAACTTTGGAAGTGGTTCCAAAGTTGATTGTGTTTAGATAAACACCACTATCAAGTTCGAAGCACAATGGTCCTGTTGGTATGCTCGAGAGACTTGATGTGGCCTGATCGAGTGATGATATCCCGGCGACACCACTGGTCACCGGCATTTGTTTGCACAGTTGCGTTTTTAGATTTGGAGTATTACATGGTTTTCTTTTATATTTTTTTCAAGGCAGGTTTGGCAAAAGAAAATGCACCAGCACAGAAAACCACAGTCATGGGCGCTACATGACCAATGACGTCGATGAGCCCTAAAGCCCAAATAACTAACTGACTAAGAAAATCACAGTCCGAAGGTTTCAAGCAGCAGAGAAGAATCGAGCAGCAAATGCGTAAGTAAAAGTTATCAAGCCGGTACAGGTATTGAGAAGGAATTTCCCAACGTATTGTGGGAAGTGTATAGGTACAAGGATGGTATAGAATTACAGAGGTTAGAGGTTGGACTTCCCATATTTTCATGTATAAGTGCAATTGTTAGAGGTATGTGAATTGTTCGAAGTGCCATTATAGGCCAGTACAGCAGACGAATAATGACAAGGAGCGGTTGACAGTGAACAGTGGCAGCCGATGACGGTCGACCAGGGTCGCTGCGGTGCTGGCGACGGTCAGTGACAGCTGAGGACATCGCGGCCAATGCCACAACGGAACGCCACACTTCAGTTGCATCAAGACAGTGGTCGCGGCAGCTTCGAGCCTGTTCCACAGGAACCGCTCGGCAACTCGCGCCAAAATGCGTCGCCTCCCGGTCGCGCTGAGGAATGGATGCAAAAAGCGCGCGCTGGCGCGCTTTTTGCGCGCGTGCGCGCTCGCACTGGTGTCGGCCGCCGCTTGGGCGTCTTTAGAGTGCAGTGCAGCAGGACGGGTGAAAGCTGTCTCGTCAGCGGCCGGCCGGGCCACCAGGCCTCTGGTCAACAGCCGGCTGCTGGACGACTCGCAGCCACACCGGAAGACACCGGTTTGTGGCCACGGAGCAAAGTGCAACCAACCCAAGTGTTCTTTCATGATGTCTCCTAAAGCGGGAGTGGTGGGAAAACGCCCTTTCCGCCGTCATGCCGCTCAGGCAAAAAACGGTCGATTGAAAGTGAAGGCACATGCAGAACATAACGTCTCTGATTGGAGATGCACGACGCCGGGTGACAGCCGTACTTCTGGCCTTGACATGACAATTTCCGGCTGGATGTCAAGGTCAAGACAAGAAGCTGCGCTTGGCATGCACCCTGTTCTGATAAGACAATCACAGCACACATTCGGATGAAAACTACCAACGCGAATTAGTATAGGATTGCTCAAATTGATGAGGAATTTCCGCAGAGAAAGACTGAGAAAATGTGTGCGGGTTTGTTTGTTCTTCTTCTTCTTCATTGTTTCACCATTGAATTTGAAGTGTAAAATAACCCAGGACGGATCCAGGTAGACCACCTCAGCAACATGCAAAGCAACACCAATGTGTATACACATGGGTGTTGATTTCCACGTTTTGGAGACCCCAGCGTCCTGAATTTTCCTGAATTTTAACGTGTGGCATGCTGTTGTTAACTGTCAAAGAAGGTATGAGTGCAGAGGCGCATCGCCAAACGTTTTTCTTCTTCTGAGTCTGATAAATTACTAGCAAAATTATGTTGCAGCATGTTGAGAAGCCCAAAACCCACCAAAAAAAAACAAAGTAGTCCCAATGAACATTGTGCCCCGGGACAATCTTGTTTGCATGGTAGATCACACTGCCACCTGGAGGGGATGTCTGAAGCTCTTAAGCGGAATAACCTAGCTATGCGAACCTATGCTTGTTAAATCCCCTTGCAAAGCAATGAGACTGGTGTCAGCTTAGTTTCTGTTTGGCACCTAACATGAATGTCATCCAGCTGAGAACATGTGCCATTTGACACATATTCCTATAATACCACAATCCTTCCAAAACCATATTCATTTGTATCTATTCGCTTAAGCAAGTGCTACATGTGCATTTTGTTTGCTATGGTGCTGCAAATCATGTGTCTACATGTGCAGTCACTCGCTCGAATCAATTTGGTTTCCGGAAGGGCTATGGGTCTCCTGGAGGGAGACCGCAGATATATTTTTTTTTTTTTTATACATAAAAATTTTGTTTCCCCTTCCGGACGGGAACAGCCCTACCTCAGCGAGCGCGGTCGTCCGACTGATGTTAACGGGACCGAGTGAGGTTCTCCCGCCGCAATCATGCGGGAGCCTGATTGGTCGTGACGTCACAGATAAGGCGCTTCGGCAATGTCGGAGCCATAATAGGAGAACCAGCGCGGCGGGCGAGCATAATGGCGGCACATAAATGGGATAATAATGAAAAAAGGGGGGGGGGGGGCAAACGATATGAGAAAGCCCAGTACTTCATAACATACAATCAGGGCGGAAGGCCCAAGGAGGACCAGCGGTACGCCACATATCCTCAGAAGGAAGATAATGAGTACAAGAGCCATGGCCAACCACATTGAGGAACAAGGCATCATCATACAAGTACGGCAAAACAAGCACGCAGTCGGAGGGCACAGGTCAAAAACAGAGTGCTCGGGACGGCGGCGATTGTCACTTAAGACAGGCGTCCCCATCGACTGGGGCCATCAGCTGGCGTATAGTGTTCTCGAGCCGTCACGTCCATCACATTTTAGAGGCCTCAGTAGCCACAGCCCTTTCCGGCATAATGATGATGACCGATAATGAACAACAGTTAGCCAATTCATCTTTCGGTATGCTGATGCTGCTTCTGTCGACCCAGAGAACACACACTACTGGCGACGATAGGAACACAGCGCACTGAAGATGGTGTTCCTGCTGCAGTGCTGTAGCTAGCTGCTGCAATGCTTTAGCTAGCCTGCTACAGTGTTGTAGCTAGCCTGCTACATTGCTGTAGATAACCTGCTACAATGCTGCAGCTAGCCTGCTACAGTGCTGTAGCTAACCTGCTACAGCACTGCAGCTAGCCTGCTGCAATGCTTCAGCTAGCCTGCTGCAGTGCTGTTGCCAACCCTTCGCCCCAGGGTCGCGAAATGCGAATGCTGTAGTCTTATGGGAAATGTGATTATTTACTTCAAACTTTTTTGCGCATGTTCGCTTGGCAGCAGACAGTCTGCGTAACCATGTATTGAAATTAAACTGGTCACGAACCTCGGTTCACTACACACTTAGAGTTCGAAAAGCCAAGCAAATCTAACAAATCTGCTTCTACCCAGTGATGGAACAGCAACCAGAAAATGGGCGAATATTTTCCTGGCTGCGCCAGGTTTAGCGTGAGAATAAAAAGTGTGCATGGGGGAGACTAGTCCCATTCGCCCCCAGCCCGCCGACTACGTCCATGCTTTTACCAAGTTTCCTGGCGTGAGGTCAAAGGGAACCTCCATCGCGCTCAAATCCCGTCGAGCATGCCTCTACAGTGACACCGAACTGTATAACTGAGTGTAAGCCTAACCATGCATACCCATACGACTTACACTGGATAAAATTCGTCCACTACAGCCCTCACGTCTACGCTGAACACGACCCGCTCTGTGGCAAACGCAGCGCCTCCTCCTCTCCCTCGCCAGCCTCGCCGCGCCGGAGAGGCCGGATAACTTTTGGTGCCGGCGCCGCCCGCTAGGCGGCAGCTCTCAGCCCGGCGCAGCGGTCTCGGGCGGCTGTGAGGATCTCAAATTCGGGCTTTGGTAGCCCAATGGCTAAGCCTCACGCACACTAGAAGGGGGTGGCAAAATCCGCCCACCCTCCGGTTTTTATATCACGCCTCAACCATTGTTACTACTGAAAACGAGAAACATGGGCCTTTCAGATGGCGTAAGCTAATGCCACCTACACATAATATAGTTGATGTAACTTATATTTTGTCAACTAGCCACATCGTCAGTAACAACTTACTCCTACAGCCGGGTAAATTGATGAACTGGTAGTTGCGCGATGTTTAGTTCTCTGGTGAAAAGCCCAGAGGATGCCACGAACAAAAACAAACATAATGTTGGGATGATACCAGAATGTTTAGGCTTGGCGTAGGTGTAGCGATCTCCTCGCTGCCCTTCAAAAGTGTTGAGATATTTTTGAGTGTCATCAAAATTGCATCAACTAGATCTCTCCCCTAAGCACAATTGTACGTAAGCGTGAAAGTATGTATGGCAAATGTGTCTCACCGCAAAAGTACGCGCAAGTTCAAAACGCATTGGGTGAGCTCTCTCAGGGGTCTGTTGTAATTGATTGACGGGTCCTTCCGACCTTTCTAAAGACACTCGATATATGGGTAGCTGGTTGATAACAAAATACCGACTTCGGACCGCCGCATACGCGGCGACTGACCAGGTGCAGATCCACGCGCAGAATGGTTATACAGCGCCACCTATTTAGTACATGATTGTTCGACTATCGCCTAGCGGCAGTGTTTCCATCAAGGTTTTGTGACAAGGTGACAGCTTATACAGCTTCCTCTAGCTCGACCATGAAGGTAGTTTAACATACTTATGTGGGAGTGAATGCCCTTCGGAGGCGAATGTTCGGGGAATGTGAGGGCTCGTTGCCCTCACATTCCTCGTTTCGTTGCCCCTATGGACAACGAAAGTGGCCTTCTTGGCTAGACAGTGCACTTCTTGACAACGAATGCGCCCCCTGGAGTAGATTGTCGCCACTCAAGACTAAGTTGGCGCCTATCTAAGCTAAAAAAAGGCGCATCTCTGGAAAACGAAGGCATCTCTATGGATACGACACGAAGCTCTCTGGATTTGACAGGCGCCTTTCTGGACAATGAAGACGCCTCTCTGTGCTGCAGACAGGAGCCCACTGGACAAAGGCCCTCTGGACTACACAGGCCCTCTGAATGTAGGTGCCCTTTGAGATAGACAGGCGCCCATCTACACTATAAAAAAAAATTAGAACCCATGGTGCTGAAGGATATTAATGCAGACACTGTAGCACCAAGAATGTAATCCCACCAGAGCCTTGATCCTATTTTCAGTATCAAAGAAGCACATATGCACTTTGTCAGGAACCTTTGGGTGATACAAGATTATACATAAACCTTCATGAAGAACATGCACGCTCTTCCATGCTACATGTAGTATGCAAATGTTGCAACTGAATTCTAGGTTGCATACGTGATACTTCAGAAAGTAGCCTGAGTAGCACCTAGATACTTACAGCACGCTCATCGTGAAAAGTGAATGGCCAATAAGCACTCGGTGGGCACTACAATAAATCAGCAAGGTACGTTAGGCGTCATGAGCGGACATAATACCGGTGGCGGCGCTCTAGTGGTGGGTTTGTGAAGGAAGACCACCAGCGTGGGCTTGCTATGATTAATGCTATATTATAGTTTCTAGAAGAGGTGCAAGTAATTTCAAATGGTCAAATTTGAACAACATTGAAACAAGCTCTCTTATGATGTGTAGTTCGTTTTATTATCAAATCATTTCACCCTGCCACTTTGCCCTTAAAGTGAAATGGGAGCAATTGGCCACTCAACATCTTGTAATAAAAGCGCATCATACATCTTCTGTGTGATGTGCCGACAATTTCCAATGTTCTTAACTAAACGAAAATCGAACGCGCTACATTCTTATATCATCTTGAATAACTTCCATGAATGATGAACCCTGTCACTTTTGCACTCAATTCCAGAATTTGTGTCCCAAGTTATCACATTGTTTTCCTTTAAATTGTATATCAGATGTTCTACATCACCGAATTAATTTCCAATGGTCTCAAATAAACCGGCATAAAATCAGCTGCCTTCTGATGTCATACTCGACTACTTTTATAGATATCTAACTCTATCATTTTTGCACTCAATTTCAGGATTTGTGTCTCGAATTATCACATTGTATTCCTTTAAATTGTATATCCGATGTTCTACATTAGCGAATTCATTTCCAATGGTCTCAGATAAACTGACATAAAATCAGCTGCCTTCTGATGCCACACTCGACTACTTTTATAGATATCTGATCAGGTCAATTTAAACGATGCTCTTCGGTTTGGTTTAGAGTATCACATAGGGTTCAACAATTCAGGTCAGATACGTTGAGGTGTAGGACAGTTAAGCGACAACAGGTCTTCTGTCAAATGGTTGTTGATCGGTGGAATAGGCTGCCTGCTGATATTGTGGTGGCTGGGGGTGGAGGGTCCTCATTTAATGTATTTAAAAGTGGGGTGGACAAGTTTTTTTTAACCCAATCCCCTGAAAAGTGAATCAAATCAACCCATTTCATTAAAACATTAAAGTTTTACGTTCGATCAAGTTCTTTTGCACTCATATTTATCTTATGCTGTTTGTGTGCATCTTCAGATAAATCGCTTCAAGTGATCCGCCTGCTGGGTGTGCGAATTGAGGATGTCTTCGCTGCTCCAGAGGATAGTGTGGTGCCAAGCATAAGCAAATTGGTAATACAAGTGGGTGGTATACCACTGATGACAGCTGTTAATGAGCTGGAAGCGCTTGTTGTGCTCACACTCACTTTCTCAGTGTTTCACCTCGCCTTTCCGAGGAAATTTTCTTCACTGTTGTTTTTCGTTCAACGATATGGCCTGGACATTGACGACGGAGTACGCCCTTCCATGAAATGTCTCAGGTTCATTCAGCAGCTATGAGACGTGAAGGACAGCCAGCAGAACTTGTCCGAGGGATAATTTAGTTGTTCAGGGCGGTGAACCGTCCTTGGAGGCTAATATTCAACGTTCAGCATCTGTGATTAAAACACAAGTGGTATGCTTTATTGATCATGGGGTGCATCGTCGGGGGTGGGGTGGGGGCTGATTTAAGGTGTTCGGAAGAAGTGTTTTGTTTTGGAGTTGCAGTAGTGATGAATACTCTATATGATAACTTGTGGTTTCTGTGAAGTGCATTAGGGCAATGTGAACCTTATAATACAGAGTTGTTCACATGACTGACTGTGCTGTATGTGGTCGTGTTGAAGGAGTTCCAGGCGGCCAAGCGTCTGCTGAACTGTGAATCAAGCCGGAGAAATGTGACCACATGAAGGGTCGTCACAAATTGTCACATTGTAATCGGGGGACTGAGTTTCCCAGTGGTTTCTCTAGAGTCAAGGTGTCGTTTTTATATAAATATTTGCTTGTAACGTCTCGTTAAATACGCGACAGCCATTAAACATCAGCACTTGTGCTTTGCTTGCTTGTTTTGCTGTGTTTGTGTATGAAAATGGTACTAATCGTGGCACTATGGAAGATGCATGAATACTAATTGTAGAATCCATTTGGCTCTTCGAGACGATAAGTCGTTTAGAAGTATCCAATATATTCTACAACTAGTATATGTGCATTTGTCAAGGGTTCTACACAGTGGCGTCGCCACGAAATTCTTCCAGGGGGGGCAAGGTTGAAAGGGGGCCTCCAGTTCCCCGAAAGGGGGCCTCCATTGTGTTAGGGTCTCATATTGTTTTTATGCTCTTATACTATGGTTCGAGGATGGAAACATGATTTCATATTGGTTTTTGTTTGTTCTTGGCATGGTGCATCATTTACTCAAAACGCAATAGCACTAATCACTTTCGCTGAAAACTGGGCCATACCAGGGTATAAATAAGTAATATTTGGATAAATACATAAGTGCCAAAACAAACCATCGTCTCAATGCTTTCTCGAATCTTCCCGCTGGCCTCTAGATTGCAGCGAGCTGGCGAGGCTGGTGCTAAGCATATCTTACAGATATCTGCCATTGATCAACCCACTTTTAAGTCCTCCAAGTCTAACTGAATATAGCTAGATTCATCACTACTGTTATTTACTCCCACCAGCTTGATGTCATAAGCAAAGCTTGAATGACCATTTCTCAGTCCAAGGACGACAATTTCGTAAAGGTGACAACGAGAAGTGGATTGCATTGGTCTTTTTAGCGTCCTCTTAGGAATTTGTTTATTTTCATAACATTTGGTGCTGGCTGCAAGGCAACTGTCACACGAGCTAAAATATATCCTCAGCGAATAAATTCACGGCAAGAACAAGCATTGAACACCAATGCATAAATGACAATGCAACAATGCAACAATGTCAGTACGTACATAATCCAAGCCTTCAAATTTCACGCCGTCACGCCCATCGTTTTCGCTGTGCTGTACCGTTTTGTAAATGACGTTGAGAAGGTATGGAAGCTGGGAAGCTTTAATCATGCAGGCTGTAATAACAGAAAAGAAGTTTGTTGGAAGAAAATGCATTTAAAAACATCGTTCATCCCATTTCATATCGGGCATAGATGTTGTATTGTATGCTTATGAGGGGTAATTTGTCCCCTCAATGTTGGCTTTTCCCCATGGGCGTATGTTTCGGAAAATTATTGAGGGACCAGTGGAGTACCTATATTTGCGTCAAGCAGGAGGGGGCAAACGGATTTGCAGGGGGGGGCACGTACGCCCATTAAAAAGTCAAACTTGGATTTCGACCGCTATTTTGTCAAAGGGTACATTTCGAAATAATATAATTAGTCATCAACTAAAGTGTCCTGTGGAGGGGCCTAATCTACCACTATGGTTTCTGAAAGGTCGGATTTCAACCCTAACTCCACCACTCAGTTCTAAGGTTTTATTTTGGTGTCCCTTGATAAGTTACCTCACACTGCTAAAATTACACCTATACCACAAACCCGGATCGGTATCCCAAAAAATCAAGCTGGAGCCCTCCAGAAAAGGAGAGATTCCAACAAATAAATGTCCGGGTCAGGAAAATGGCTCTGTTGCACCGAACATTTTTTTCTCAGATGCCTTAAAAAGTTGCGTATGACACCGAAAAGCATACCGGATCTCGAAAAATCGAGGTGGGATACAAAAACATGGCGTCAGAGGTTCGAAAAATCAGGCCGGGATTCGGACTTTAAAAAACCCAGAAAAGATCCACAAAAGTCGCGTTGAGCCCAGAAAGCTGCCGTTGGGTCTCCGGAACCACGCGTCTGGGCGCGATAAGTCGCGCTGGGACCCATAAAAAATCGCACCGAAGCCCCAAAATCATACTGGGGCCCCACAAATGTTCGTCAGAAGCCCCAAATATACACAGCGGGACCCTAAGAGTACAACGGTGCCAGAAAGTACAACTGACCCTCCAAAGCGCACAGAGTCTCCCAAAAAGCGATAGGGCCTTAAAACATGCGTTGCAGCCCTAAATAAACATACCGGGAGCTCTAAGAAAAATACAGTGCAAGCTCGCAAGGCGCACAGGGGCCATGAGAACGCACAAGGGCCTGGAAAAGAGGCTGGGGCCACAAAAGGCAACATGGTTCCAAAACGTACAAAACGACCGGGAGCTAGATAAACACATCGGGATCTTCGAAAACGCCCCGACACGTAAAAAATAATCGGTGCACAAAAAAAAACACAACAAGGCCCTAAAACGAGCAGGGTTTAGAAGATGTATTAGGCCCATAACTTCAAAGTAAAATGTATTACCCACCACTTTAAAATACAAAATTTTACAATTTCAGGCATTCCAGTTCATAGCACCCGGTCGCCACGACGGCAACGTCAGTGCACGTGCACACCCATTTTTCGTATTCGGTGCATTCGCCACACTTCGTGCGATGCTATGGTTTCTGCTAGGCCTTCTGCGTTTTCCTAATTGCTGCCACATGATAGACTTGCGCCATATTTGGCGGGATGGAATGATTCGCATGGGCGTTCGCTTCGAAAAGTCGATTGATTAAATTCGATCATTAGTTTCCTACTTCCTACATTTTCTGGTAGCTATGAAATGCGGTTTCCGCTGAGCTTTGATGCACTTCATATCTTTGCTGCTATCCTCCCAGATTGGATACCGAACCGAGGCCAAGCCTCGGCGTTCTTTTTTGGACTCGTTGCGTCTTTCTTGGTCTATGATTGTGTATTATGGCTCCAATCCATTTTTGTTAGGGGCCTAAAGCATTTTCGAACCCCCTGCTCGTTTTAGGGTTTGTTGAATTTTTGTGCACAGAGGATTGTTTTTGACGTGTCAGGGCGTTTTCGAAGATCCCGATGTGTTTATTTAGCGCCGGTCTTTTTGTTTGCTTTGGAACCATGTTGCCTTTTGCGGCCCCAGCCACCTTTTCAGGCTATTGTGCGTTATCATGACACCTGTGTGCCGTGAGAGCTTCCGGTGTATTGTTTAGACCTCCCGGTATGTATATCTATGGCTGCAGCGCATGTGTTAAGGCCCTGTCGCTTTTTGTGAGACTGTGCGCTTTGGAGGGTCAATTGTATTTTCGGCCCCCGTTGTGCTCTTAGGGTCCCGATGTGTTCATTTTGGGCTTCTGACGCACACTTTTGGGGCCCAAGTACAATTTTGGGGCTTCGGTACGATGTTTCTAGGTCCCAGAGTGGCTTATCGCTCCCAGACGCGTGGTTCCGGAGACCCAACCCCAGTTTTCTGGGCTCAATACGATTTTGTGAAACTTTCCTGATTTTTTTTTTAAAGTCCGAATCCCGGCCTGATTTCTCGAGCCCTTGGCGCCATGTTTTTGTATTCCATCTCGATTGTTCGAGATCCGGTTTGTTTTTCGGTGCCGTACGCAATTTGTGAAGGCATCTGATAATATGTTCGGTGCTCCAGAGCCATTTTTTTTACCTGGGCATTTAGTTGTTGGAATCCATCCTTATTTTGGAGGGCTGCAGCTTGATTTGTGTTTGTGTTTGTGGTCACACTGTGCTTACGTGTGGCCCTAGACGGCAATTTTTTAGAGCCTCGACGGGACTACCGATGGGAATTGTGGGTCCCAAGCGCGATATTTTGGGAGCCCGGTTCGAGTTTGTGCGATGCGTTGTATTTAGCTGTGGCCCCAACGCGATTTTGGCGGTTCCTGTCGCAATTTTTCGGGCCTCGGAGCGAGTTTTCCGGGGCTCGCCGTATTTATTTGGAGACCCATACGCGAATTCTGGTGGACCGACGCGAATTTTGGTGGCACCAGCGCGATTTTTGAGGCCCCGACACGATTCTTGAGAGCTTATCCCTCTCTGGATGGAGGGGGCATTTGCCCCTTTGATATAGCACTGCGGCCACTGAAGGAGTTTTTTTTTGTCCCAGAGTGGCATTCCGGTTAAAATTGATTTTGGGGGCAGCTGCAAATTTGGGGCCCCGGCGCGACCTTCTGGGCCTCCAGTGTGATTTTCAAGGGCTGCGACGCGACTTTTTTGGGTCCAATGTGATCTTTTGGGCCCCGACGTCATTTTCTGGGATCCCTAACGCGAGCTATAGCGGACTCGACACTTTTTGGGGGTCCAATGCGTTTTGGAGGCTTTTGGCGTCATTGTCGGGCCCCCAGAGTGATCCATGTCCGGATTGTTCTTCGTTGCTCCGGCTTCATTTGTTTTGGTCCCAATGAGACTGTTGGGGCACGGTACGACCTGTTGTGCCCCTGGCATGATTTTCGTGGTCCGGGCGTGAATTTTTGGTACCCCAGGCTCAGCGTAATTTGCGGGGCCCCGGCCGGATCTTTTGGGGCCCATATCGTGATTTTAAAATACCCAGACTCGACTCTTATTACTCCTTAGGGGGTTCTTCTTGCAAATTATAGGGCTCCTGTCGCGTCGTCTCATTTCCTAGAGCATTTTTACCGGTTTTCGATGTCTTCTTGTGTGTCCTACCCTCCTCCATATTCAATGGTCCTCCTCTCCCGTCTTGGAGGGCCTCCTCTTGCATTCTGGGGCCCCTTTAACATGGCATGGGGCTTCCTCTCATCTTCGAGGGGCATTCTCTGCCAAATTAGGGGCTTCTTGCCAGGCCTCGTGTGCCTCCTCCTTTATCCTGGCAAAGCCTTACCCGTCTTGAGGGATCTTCAATTTTGGAAACCTCACCTCCTTCCATACCTGTTATCACTCCCATCTTAAGGGCCTCCTCTCATTTCCTGGGAACTCTTTCCAGTCTTCGGGTCCTCATTTGGTCCTGGAGACCTACTCCTTCTCGAGTCCGGCAGGTTCCTCATTTCTCTTCTAGAGGCCTTCTTTTTCAAATTAGGGGCCTCCTCTCACGTCTTGGGGGCCTCCTGCTCTGCGTTCTCCTGCTCTGCGCTCTGGATTCGATCTTTACCCATCTTAGTGGTGGTCTCTTATCTTCTGGTGGACTCCTCTTCTCTCCCAGGCGCCATCTCTGCCAAATTACTGGCAACCTTTCCTATCTTAGTGGCCTTGTTATTTCCCGGGGACCTTCTTATCCGTCTTCGAGCCTTCTTTTCCGCTTGGGAGCCATCTCTCGTATCCAATGGCCTTTCTCTCCTATTTTAGGGGCCTCCTCGCTCATCATGGGGTCTCATTTCCAATCTTGTGTCGTTCTCTTCCGAATTAGGTGCCTCCTGCCACGTCTCTGGATCATCCTTTTCTTTCTCGGTGCAACTTCACCCGTTTGGGGCCTGCTTTTGCATCTCCGAAACCTCATCTCATATCCAATGGCTTCCTTTTCCGTCTTAGGGCCTCCTCTCATATTCCGAGACCTCCTTTCCGGTGTTGGAGCCTCTTTTGCAATCCTGGTTGCCTCCGTGCCACTTTTGACACTCTCTTGATTTCTGGGGACTCCTACCCTCTCCTAGGTGACTCCTTTTTCAAATTAGGGGCCTCCTCTCACGTCATGGGGGCCTCCTTATCTGTGTCTGGAGCCTCATTATCCTCTTAGCAGGGTGGTTTTGCGTCCTAGTCCTAGATTTTCTCTTCCAGGTTCCTCCTCTTCCAAAATATGGGCCTCTTCTGGCTGGTCTCGGTGGCCTTCTCTTATTCCTGCGGAGACCTTCTTATCCGTCTTGGGGCCCCTATTGCGTCCGGAGAAGTCTCCGCTATCAGGTCTTAATTTTATATTGCAGGGGCATCCTCTTCCGTCTTGGGGGCCTCGTTTTCCAACTTAAGAATATCCTGCCACCCATCGGAAGCCTTTTCGTCTCACCTGGGTGGCTTCTTGCCCGTCTCAGTGGCATCCTTTCCGTCCTGAAGGCCTCCTTTTCGTGCTGGGGTCTCCTTTTCGTCCTGGGACCTCCTTTTCGTCCTGGGGGCCTCCTCCCAACCTCTGTTCTACGTCTTGGGGCCTCCTTTTCGTCCTTGGGTGCATCCTTTTCGTCCTGGGGTCTCCTTTTCGTCCTGGGGGCCTCCTCCCAATCTCTGTTCTACGTCTTGGTGTCTCCCTTTCGTCCTGGGGCCTCCTTTTCGTCCCGGGGGGCCTCCTTTTCGTCCTGGGGGCCTCCTCCCAATCTCTGTTCTACGTCTTGGGGCCTCCTTTTCGTCATGTGGTCTCCTTTTCGTCCTGGGGGCCTCCTTTTCGTCCTGCGGGCCTCCTCCCAATCTCTGTTCTACGTCTGTGGGCCTCCTTTTCGTCCTGGGGGCCTCCTTTTCGTTCCGGGGGCCTCCTTTTCGTCCTGGAGGCCTCCTCCCAATCTCTGTTCTACGTCTTGGGGCCTCCTTTTCGTCATGGGGCCTCCTTTTCGTCCTGGGGGCCTCCTCCCAATCTCTGTTCTAAGTCTCTTATAGAGACCTGATTATATTTCCTGGTGGCCTCGTCAGTCTTGAGGCGTCATTGACAGCATGATATTCTGTCCCGTCGGCCTCCTTGCTCACCTTTTTTTGCTGCGCATTTGCGGATAGGGGCCTCCTCAAATTTCAGGGGGGCGGCGCCCCCAGCTTCACGGCAGGGGGGCGACTGCCCCCCTGTCCCCCGGTGGCGACGCCCTTGGTTCTACAATAAGTACTAGTGTCGTTTTCCTGAGATGCTTGGATTAGCGTCAAGGTACTAGAAAGAGTACCTAAGCATTTCAGTACCTTGGAAGTACTACCATCAGAGCCATTGCTGGTGTTTATTTAGCACCCATGCTACTAATTGGGTGCTAGTCTTACCCTAGTACCCTAGGGGGGCTGAAATATGTGGTTAGCATGATACGAGTACTATCATCGTGGCATGCAGCACACCAAGTCAACTGGTCACTCGAGGTCACCATTTGACCTCAGGTCAACGAAGACGTTAACATTACACCCTATGGGAATATCACGGTGTACCGAATGAAATTTCCCTGGATACATTTATCGGATGGATGCATCAGTGTTCAGATAGTCTACATTCAATGCTTCGTTTGGCCCACATACTACTTTCTTTTTCTGAATTTCATAAAACCTGACCTGAGGTCAAACGCTTGCGCTTACGGGCACATGCTCGGATGTGCTGCGTCCTTCCTCGGTGGGCGATTATTCGACGCTAATATCCATCCGATAAATGTATATACGAAAATTGTATTCGGCACACCGTGATATTCCCATAGGGTGTAATGTTAAAGTCTTCGTTGACCTGAGGTCTAATGGTGACCTCGATTGACCAGTTGACTTGGTGTGCTGCATGCCACCGTGATAGCGGTGGCACAAGCGTTTGAATGATTCCAATAAGTGAATTCTCCGGAAAGTTATGCGGCACCCAAGATTTTACCTGGCTGACCTTTTCGCCTCTGAAGGCGAAATGGTTCGTCGTAGCGGAAAATAGTTTCGGGATGCACGTACGGATATGTCTGCGAAGGTTGTGTCAAATTTTCGAACGAATCGGAGGACATTAGTTAAATGGTTTCTGAATGCGTTGTTGAATGGGATGCTAGTGCTACCTGCTGAAATGCGTCATCGATAGAGGTCAGGTCACGCAGTGTGCTGCTTCTTGTCTTGCTAGTGCATGCGTCAGTGTTGAGATAGTCTACACTAAATGCTTCGTTTGGCCCACATGCGGTACCCAAGTGGACTACTTTCTTTTTCTGAATTTCGTTAAACCTGACCTGAGGTCAAACGCTTGCGCTGACGGGCACGTACTCGGATGTGCTGCGTACTTGCTCAGTGGGCGATTATTCGACGCTAATATCCATCCGATAAATGTATTCAGGGAAATTTTATTCGGTACACCGTAATATTCCCATAGGGTGTAATGTTAAAGTCTTCGTTGACCTGAGGTCAAATGGTGAGCTTGAAGGTGATATGCTTGGATGTGCTGCTTTCTTGTCCGATGGGATTTTTTGGCTCTAATGTCCATCCGATGAATGTATCTAGGAGGGTATTATCAGGTACCCCGAAGATGGCAATAATGCATGGTCAAAACAGTATTTTGCGAATGTCGGTCAAACTATGAGATTGTGGGCCAGATGCTTCAATGTGCTTTATCCACGGGCCATAACCAACGTCAGGGTGTTTTTTCGTCGTGCCAAGTAAAATTTAGCGGAAATTATCGGGTACACAAGAATTTGGTATAGTTGCATTTATGGGGCTTTTTGGCGAACGGTGAAGAATCAGTGGCCATAATGGGTCATTTTGATCGATGTGCTCTATGTACGTGCTATGTAGACTATGACCTGCAAAAATCAGGTATATCCAATGTGTCACCATGATTTTATTCGGTACCCCGTAAATAGATATAGTGAATGAGTAAAACCAACTTCGGTGACCTGAGGTCAAATTGTGACATTGAAGTTCACGTAATTCGATGTGCTACATCTTTGATGGGCAGCGGACATCTAGGCGTTGGAATCATTCGGCTAAGTGAAATACTTCGAATTTTATACGGTACACCGTTTTTGACCCGAGTGACCTCTCTGGACCTCTGGAGATCGAACCACTCGTCCTACTGAAGAATCGTTGTTTGCCTTACTTTTGCAAGCGACGAAGATCATATCCTGAAAAAAATGAACGAATTCGGAGAGTATGCGAATAGGATGCTGAATGCGAATGCGAATGCGTTGCTAATATCATGGACATGAAGGTGCCCATCTTGCTGACAATGGAAGCCCTCTAAGTTTAGACAGGTATCCCTCTGTACAACAAAGGCGCCCCTGGACAACGAAGACTATGGACAATGAAGGTGCTGCTCTGACTTAGATAGGCGCCCCTCTAAGCTAGGATGGCGCTCCAATGGACAACGAAGGAGCCCCACTAGACAAGGCCGGCGCCCCACTACGCTAGGAAGACGCCCCTCTGGATAACGAAGACGTCCATCTTGATCAGAAGATATGCCCTCTGGACTATCTAAGCGACGCTCTGGACAACGAAGACGCCCCTTGGAGAACGGAGGCGCCAGTCGGGATAACGAAGGTGCCCATTCGGACGACACAGGTCACCAGGTGCCCCTCTCAGTAATGAGGGTGCCCCTTCCGATGACAACGGCGCGCGTTTGGATAACGAAGACGTCTTTCACGATAAGAACCCCCCCAAAAAAAAACCCTCTAGACTAGACAGGCGCCCCTCTGGACTAGGAAAGCGCCCCTCTAAATTACGAAGGTGCCCCTCTGGATAACAAATGCGTCCCTCTGAGCACCTATTCCCCAGTGGCGTACCAGGGAGGGGGGGGCGAAGGGGACAATTTCTCACCCTGAGAGGTGGTCAACCAAAATAATGTCGTCTGGGCGCGCACAAAAATGCGCGCAACCCGATAAAATCACGATTTGGTCCTCAAAAATTGCATCGCTCTCCAAAAATCGCGCCTAACCCCGAAGAAATCGCTCCGCTCCCTGGAAATTTGCGTCGGGACCCGACACAACCTCGCGCTGAGGCCCAATCTGAATATAGCCGGACCTCGAAAACTCGCGCTTGGGCCCGACAAATCGCTTCGGGGCCCCAAAAAATCGCGCTGGGGCCCAAAACCCCCGTCGGGGTCCAAACGATTTGTGTCAGGGGACCCTAAATAAATACAGTGGAGCAGCAAAAGCTTACGCCGGGTGGGTGCAAAAATGCCGCCGGGAATGTAACAATTCCGTTGGGCCCTTTGAGGTACAAATATAGACGGCGGATCTCCGAAGCTAGTTCCGGGGCGAAAACAATTGCACTGGAGTACCAAAAATCGTACTAGGCCAACTAGATTCACATCGCGGGTACGAAATAAATACAGCGGCGTCAAAATGTGTGCCGGGGCCCGAAAGATTGAAGTTTCCTCCCAAAAAACATAAGCAAGGACTACTTAAAGTCAAAGCGGGCCTGGGCAATCGCTCTGAAGCCCCATAAGTTGACGCATGGGTCCCTAAAGATCATCTAGGGCCCCGAAATTCATGTTGGAGCCCAAAAATATCGCGCCGGGGACCCATAAAATCGAGTAGGGACCCAAAAAAATAACGCTGGCTCCAAGAATAGGTAGGCAGGGCTCAGGAACAACCATAAGTGATCCCGACAAATTGCGTCGGGGCCAGACAACTCGAGTCGTGGCCGGACAACTGGCACCACGGTCCCGAAAACTGGTGCCTGGGCCACAAAAACGCGGGAGCCGAAAAATCGTATTGGAATCCCACGAACTCCAGTCAGGGCCCCAGATAAATACAGCGGATCGTGAAAATTGCACGTGAATTTGAAAAAGAAACTGGGACCTTAAAAAATGGCAAGGATCGCGAAAAATAGTTAGCCAGGCCAGAAAATTCGCTCAACCGAGTCCCACAAAAGTCGCACGAGAGACCCCCAACAATCGTGCAGGACCGTCACAAAAACGTACCGAGCCGATACAAATTGCGACGGGGCACGCAGGTATAACGCCGGGGCCGAAAATCACGCCGGGACATAGAAAGGCGACCCGGAGCCTGAACAATTCAGAATAGGTCCCCAAAAATCGTGTCGAGTCAGGAAAGCTCGCGTTCGAGACCGGAACCTGACGTCTAGGCCCTAAAAATCGCGCGGCGAGGCCTCTTGGAAGAAAGATGCGCCCCTTCAGTGTGCTTGGGTCCACCTCTCGAGTTTGTCAAAAAATTATCCACGTACTTTCACAGTGGTGTCCCTTCAGACAAGTGCCCCCATGTCAATTTCTGGATCCGCCCCTGTCCCTCAACACTTCACGGATGCATAGTTGCGAAAACCACACCGAGCGTCATCAAATTTAGATCACCTTACAGCATACGCAAATATATAAAATATCGCTGACGTGTTACTTTACGGCGACAGTCTCGAACTTATTGAAGGCAAAACGTTCTTGATTAGTGGTCTGAGCACGTTAAAGATGTCCCGATCGCTAGAGGTTCTAACAGGTGTGAGATTAGACGTTTTGGCTTCCTGTGGTTTCCTTTGATTCGGCGTTTCCATACTTTCGAGGTTTTTAACGTCTGGTGTTTTTATCGCTCGCGTGTTTGAGTCTTTAGGCGCTTAAATCCCCCAGAGAATCCGAACCGTTAGAGTTTTTGGACATGAGAAATTCTGATCTTTCCCCCATACGGAATGAAATCTCGGAATATAGAGAATGTGTAGGCCTAGTCCTTTTGATTCTAGATGTTTTGAATCATTAGGGGATATAAGCATTTGATGTTCTTATATAGACTCGGTTCGATTTGATGTTATTGTTCATCGCGCGTGCCAGCGGTGATGTGGGTTGGGGCTGTTGGTGCGTGCGTCAGTACATTGGCGAGTTCTGATGAACGTGGTGGCTAGTGGCGTGTAATCTGTGGTTATGGCGTGTAACAATGGAAAGTCGTCACTTATCAGCAAAATCCACGGAGTCATCGCCGATAAAAGGGGATCGCCACGACTCATCATACAAAAGAAGACAATAGACAAAACGTATTCTCTGATGGACCGAGTGGTGAAACTGTGCCAGCATCGGAAGATGAACTTGAAGAATTCACCTCCATTTCTCCTGGATATCCTGCCAGACACGTACACGCACCTTAAGGACATTTGTAGCAAGTGTGAAAGCCTAGAGATCTTGAACGATAATGAGTACTTCCGTGTGTTTATAGAGAATCTGATGAAAAAGTGCAAGCAGGCTGAAAAATACTTCCATGATGGAAAGGAGCAGATGTATGATGAAAACTCAGTGTATAGGAGAAGCCTGACAAAGCTGTCTTTGGTGTTTTCTCACATGCTTCTAGAGCTCCGTGCAATATTCCCAGCACATGTGTTTGCAGGAGATCAATTCAGAATCACAAAGAGTGATGCTGCTGATTTCTGGAGGAGCTCATTTGGGGACAGGTAGGTGACTATGAACATCAATAGTTTGTTACCCTGGCATACACCTAACCCTGTGTTTCTCTGTTCAGGTGTGCACTTAAGGTAGGTAGGTAGGTACCTAGGTACTTCGGTTTGGACCTGAGCAATAATGCACTGGGAAATGAGAAGCTGTTGGCCCACAACAAATTAAAGTGATGCTTACCAGACTGCACCTGAGCAATCATGAAGTAGGAAAAATGAGAAACTGTTTTCCCCACACAAATTGAAAGTGGTGATTACCAGAACCATTGCATCAGATAAAGTGAAGCTGGCCTCAATTGTCTACAAATGTGTTGGTATCATATCTCTGTTTTGTTTTTATCTCATTCTTTTGCAGGGAAATAGGTGCATTCACTATTTAGTTCATGAAGCTGTGTGAAAGATGCAAAATTAAATGGGAAGTGCATCAACTATGGCACTTAAAGCCATTCTGGTTGTCTTGTATGTATGCAGCCTGGAAATTAGCTGTGCACCAGGTCTGCTGTTTGTCAGGCTAGGTAGGTATGTACATGCATATGGTAATCTTCAAGTAATACCCCTCACACTTACTTTATATCAACAAAGCATCTGAGTCACTGTCAGCTGACTGCCAGTCAGCTGTTGGTGACATCACTCAAACATACAGAGGGGAGGGTGTGCAGATGCTATTTCACGATGGTGAAAACCTAACCTAACCTGACCTAACCTGACCCTTATAAATATTCCTGGTGATGCCCTTGGATCATTCAGTGCACCCAGCTGCGGGAGTGTCGGTACATTTGAGTTACGTCACCAACAGCTGACGGGCAGTCAGCTGACGATGGCTTGGATACATTGTTGAGATAAAAGAAGTGTGAGGGGTAATACTTGAAGAATACCCATGCATACACCGTCATAGCAATCTGGACAAGTATTGGTATGTACCTGGCACACTGCAGTTTGACAATTTGCCAGTTCAATATGGGAAAGTAAATTTATGATTAGGTTGAGACATCAATTGGTCCATATAATTTAGGTTGATTGATGTCAATCAAATTCCATGTTCTGTGTACAAGTTGTTGTTAAAGTATAATTGGCTATGAATTGTGATGTCCTCCTTGGCATGACTATTAATGGAAATAAAGCTACCTGGAGGAATGCAAAAAATATTACATTGCTGTATTCCACCTCAGACACATGTTATCATGACATAATTGTTTCCACCTGCTGGCAGCACAATAGGTGGTTTTACAGTGGCTTTTTGGCTCTCAGGTCACATGGGCTCAGGACCAAGATAGAGCGAGGAGACCCAACATAATTATCAACAGAAATTAGAAGCGATCACTGATTCTAATTCCCACAGCAGTTTCAATAATGAAATAGTTTTTACTATCCAGGCTGCTGAAATAAGTAGAATTAAACCTTAGATCATCAGCAAATAACAATACGCTTTCTGATTTTTGTAGAGACTGCACTTAGCTCTACGGAATCTGGCAGCCAACACATATGACTGCCAGATGACAAGTTGGAGCTATGGTTAAATTTGCGAAGCATGAGGTTATAAGCCAACTTCCTGAGCAATGATAGAGAAAATGATAACAAAAGTATACTTAATCAATGTCAACAAAGTTTATAAATCAATACCTGATACTTACGACATGCTCATACTGCACAACTAATAAATATTCACAGCACACCCCATGAGTGGGATGCTCGTGCACCAACTGATTTGTTGCCTGCTGTCTATTGGGATATGGGTTTCAGAATATAAAATGGTTTAAGGAAAATTATACTAAAAACAATCTGTAAAATCTTTTTATTCGCACCACCAAGCAACAATTTTTGTCAATGAAAAAGCTGAGAAAATTGATTGAAAGCAATTCTTATTAATATTAAATGTTCTCCTATGTACTTTTTAGTTCATGTCTGGAATATTTTAGTTGACGCTAGGAATGACTTGGAAGGATCAAAAACGACTAGACGGGAGAGCAAATTACCTCTGTAAAACTGCCTAATGCCTCAAAGAACTGCTCCCAGAGCTGGAAAGTGACCTTGGGTATCTGTCATCCAGAACATTATCCTTGGAAAATTATCCCCTCCTTTTGCCAAATATTGAATACTATTATTTTGAAATGACTGCAAACTCATTGCTATTCAACCTCAATAACATGTCAAAAGCTGTTTGAAATGTATGAAAGCGAGTTGTATGTGTCCAAATGAATGTAATTGTTCTCTGATTTGGAATGCCCCTAGTTTTTCTCTGCATCCAGAATTCCAAAGCAAAAGACCAACCTTGGCTACTTTAGTGTTTCTGAGTGGAAGGACTGCATTGGTGTACTGCAGCAATATGTTATGCCTGAACCTGTACATTACACTGAACTCAAAAGTTGTACTCGAATTCCCATGTTACATCACACCAGCTCCAGTGATATAATATTATAAGCTGGAGCATTGCCAAATATTGCCACCTATTGAAAGTGATAAATTGCTCTTGACATATGTGCAAGACATTTTTTGAATTTTGGATGCTGTTAGCAACAACAAAAACAACAAACAAAAATAAGTGTACAATAAGAATGGAATATATGGAGGAACTAACAAAACTAATGCTGATAATGCTGGACGTGTGGAATATTTTGTATGATTTATTTTAATAGTAATAGTAAAAGCTGCCAGTTATAGTGGCTTTTCTCACTGGAAAAGGCTTTTTTTCACTTCTCTGGCTTCACTGGCCAGACTGCATTGGTGGCAGTCATGGAAAATGTATCAGAGGTCATCAGACTAAGTGCAAGAAGGCATCACAGACATTCCTTGTATTAACGGCAAATGTTCTGATGTGATGCCAACATATTTCCCAGAAGTCTGGCAAACCTTTGTGATGGAGCTATTTATATTGTTATGGGGTCAATGGCCCTATGATTGCTTGATTAATTGATTGATTGATTTATTGATTACCATTGATTCTGCAATAATAAACTAATAATACCAATGATAGTTGTACTAATAATAATAGGTATGGTAAAAATTTGTTGGTATAGTGATTTACTCCTAATAATAATTATGATAAGGATATATCTAATAACCTAATCTAATTAATCCAAAGAACATGCACTTCTGATGTAACACATCATGGTAAAGTTCTACATATGTCATCACTTATTTTTCTTTTCTTTTTTTTGGCATTCCTCTGATCTTTATAATGAGTTGGCATGGTCTTGGGTAGATATTTGTGAACAATTTGTAGGTAAGTGCAAGATGCAGATGCATTTTAACCCATGTAGTGCACAGATGTTGCCTTTCAACTCTGGAACCCCCAAAATATTACATAGCAGCTTTCTGAAATGTCAGTCATGCTGCCCGTTGAAGTCAACAATAACCTAGTATTGGAGCAATTCTCTAATTCTGTTAGTGCACTTCTGGTAGTCATCAGCAAGCATACCCATAATTTAATGTTCATACAGCTTCTCACTTTCTGGCTTGTCAGGCATCTAAACAGGAGTGGGAAGTCTTCACAAATGTATCAACAGTCTGTGTGCCCTCATGAACAAGTCATGCACATACTGTGCTACTCATGTCAGCAAGCTATTGTATAGGTGCCAAATGTTGTGACACAATCAGTTAAAGGGTTTCCAAGGGACCTGACAATCTATTGTTCCATTCTATTGATGGTTTAATGCACTTTAATGGAAGTGTTTGACCCTGCTGTGTACCGAAATATACTATTGCTTACTGTTTGTGAAACAACCATATTCTATCATTACCTGGTTCCATCTATATTTGGTGGCAGAATAATTAACACAGCATTGGCTCCGATAGGAAAATAGAGAACACCCTTAATGTGGAGTAACCTAGTACAGTATCAAGAGCCGTAACGGTAATGAAGGACGTTTTTTAACCGAATCTGTTCAGCTACAGCATATTCTTTTTGGTAGGGGGGTAGGGGGGGAGGGTTTTAGGATTCCGCGCTCCCCTTGCCATCAAATATTTTTTTCGCTTGACTGTTGCAAATTGCATGCGTAATAGATCTTGCGCATGTTTTCTCTTCTAACCATCTTTTCACACACCTGACAAAAGTCGTAGTTTTACCAGGGACGATTCCAGGGGGGGATTTATGGCGACACATACCATCAGTTACTTATTGAAGGTAGCACCTAGGTACACCCAATTTGTCGCATGCATATGTTTGGCAGTGCTGTACATGCGATAAACTGAAGATGTGTATAATTATGGCCAGTGGTGATTCCAGATGGACGCAATATGATCAACGATTTGGTTGACGCGCCCTTGAGCAACATGTAATTCTTGGGGATGCTATACGTCGCATCGCAATAATATATACGTCAAAACAGCCCTAAGACGCATTGACACATTCCCTAGATATGTGCTCCCAGCTTTCGTGCCTCGTCACACTATTGAAACAAATTCATATTTACAGATTTGTTGTCATCGGCGCCCGGCGCTCCATGGGTATTTTACATTTTGACAAGAGACGAAAGGCACAACAAGCCCGAATGTTTTCATTTGTGCACCCGTTGCTGTAATTTGTAGGCCAGTGGGGAGGGGGGGTGCGTGGTTGTTGCGATCGTCTAGTGATTCCAAACGGGAGTGTTTGCGACATGAGAAATAAATTGCAGCTTGTTGCATGTGACAAACTGCCTCGCGATAGTGAATTGATCCGATACTTTGGTTGGTTATTGGTTTTACGACACGTCGACCGTTGAGTCATATAGCGTCGCCAATCTCTCACGCTGATTGGTCGCGGGCGAAGAGTAGCGACAGGTGAGACTCGAACCCACAACCTTTTCGGTTGTGAGACGAGTGATCCGATACTTTAGTTTAATTGTTGACCTCTCATGTCAGAATAAAGGCCATTTTGTGCAAACGTCGAGTGTCACGTTTAATCTCTCCCTGTGAAGAACCAATGATCACTTTTCCATTAATATGTTTATCACCACATTCCTCAGTACCTTGGGATACTGCCCATGTCTGATGTGTTGCATTTCTGCCCATAGAATCCGACGAGGTGGTGTTTTGGCCTTGTTTTGAAAGCTCCGAAAATTATGCCCGTGACGCAACATTTTCTTGTGCTTAGGGGTACACTATGGGCACGAAATTTAGTTTCATCGTCCAAGTTCACCTCAAGGTGACTTAACACGCGCCCTGGAGAGCCTCTGAAAATTACGCGCACTGGAGGGGGGGGGGATTCCGCCTCCCTAAACTCTCGGCTCTTATTAAACTGGAGTAACGACATTCGCAGGGTGGATGGCTACGGTAGTGAACTCTGTTGTGTGCAAATTTCATGACCTTAGGTCAATGTCTTCGAGGTCAAATGAGGTCACATATGTCAAAAATTTATTGTTTTGCGTGGCTTGGCTTGTCATTGTTATGGATCGCTGTGATTGTGTTTAAATGCTCCAAAATGGGCACCAATGATGTTTTGGACATTACTAATGATGCCATACAGATACTGGACCCGACATTTGACCTCAGGTCACCTATATAGCAGCACTTTATCAGGTCAGTTACCTGTTCCAGTTACCGGAACTGGGCCGCCCGCCCGACTGCTCCGTCGGGCAGCTCGGCGCAATCGGCTTCGCGAAGAAAGGAGTGAATTACATGAATACAGTATGGAAACGCTCAGGTACACAATGACAAACAGTAGTTTTCAGGATGTGCAGGTAGTAACATGCAAAGCGACAGCAATCGCAAGACGGTCATTTGTATTTATGACAACATTCCAGTTGACCAAGTTTGGTTCCATTAACCTGTCATGAGCTTGACATGACTTGACCTCGGTGACCTAACATGACCTTGAAACTATATAGCATAACAATATACATCAAACAAGTCGCTAGTGTTGCCAAGAACACTTCCCTTTTGCCAATATACGGGAAGCGCATCAGCGCCGATTTTGTGGTCTGGCGCCACGAAATGTTTTGACTTCAACGGCCCCTAACTCGAAAAATGTTCGACCGATTTCCGTTGTTCTTGCTTTAAAAGACGCGCCGGACATTTCTAAGCAGGTACGCAAACAATGGCGTATATCGACCGGTAAAATCGGGAGTTATGTACGAAAAACCGGAGGGGTGGACGGATTTCGCCCCCCCCCACCCACCACCCCCTCCAGTACGCCTATTAATGCGAAAAGTAATCCGAGGTCAAATTAGGTAGATGACCTCGAAGGGAAAAGTCAGTGATCAATGTAATTACGTTAGCTTGGTAGTCCAGCATCCAGCTACATTTAGTGTTAGTCATTTTGGAGCAATTGGTGATATTAATTGCCGATATTTAACGACTTCGGCTGGAAACAACCTGACATGCATTGCATTATGTTGTATTGTATTGCATCGTAGGACACCCACAATGCAAATGTGAATATTTGGTCCAGTGTCAAAGGGACGACGGCATGAATCACTGGCACGATATCACGCAATCAGCTCTATCAATATGGCGCAGTCGAGGACACATGTTTAGAGATCATCGCCAGACTGCAGCGGGTGTGTTATGCCCGCCGGTGAATTCCTTGCATGCTATTGTAGCGATGTGTGGGTGTAGCATGTTGTAATGCATGAGTGCACGGTGACAAACTCACGCTTGTCCCGCTCTCGGTAAGGCAAATCAGCACATGCACATATCTCAGCTCATGCAAGCTCTCAGCACATGCAAATATTCCTTTTGCTCAGCTCATGCACATCTCTCGGCACATGCAAATATTGGTTTTGCTTGGTGCATCTGTCGCGGGTCCTGTGGTTGGTTCGGGTTAGAGAGGCCAGTGACCCAAGTTGCCTGCAAGACATCTGTGGCCGTGTGGGCCAGGGTGGGGATATGCAGTTCTACGAGATGTTTTGCTGATAGCCATTCGAATCTCTCGCTGATCAGATACATTATCGAGCTTCTTTTTTTCGGCAAAATAAACCCTGGCTCCGATGTTTAAAATCTGTATTCTTAGCAGGTTCTTCTTCGACCCATTCCCATGAACTAAGATGCAGTACTGTACGACATAATTGCAGAGACCAGAGTATTGATTATCCCCGGAGACAGGTAGCGCCGTGAGTTCGAAAGGTCAGACAGTGCCAGTGCGGCAGTTGGAGAGTTCGGGTGCTTATGCGTCGCATGGTATATGGTGCTGTCGAACACTAGTTGTGAGCTTTTAGCTTTGAGGCATGAAACGAAGTCGGCATGGCTGGATGCAACACGAACCTGCGGAAGAGTACGGCGATTTTGGTGGTTGCCCAGCACCATTAATTGGGCTTTGCTGGCGTTTACTTTGAGTCTTTACGTAAAATAATTCAGTGTAGCGAAAGTGTGCTCTAAGGAAATAATGAGCTGTGGCAGCTCTGGTTTTTCCCCACTGGCTATTACCTGGGTGTCGTCTGCATATTGCACAGCAATTGCTCACTCGGAGAATAGGACGAGGTCGCTGGCAAATAGGGCAAATGAGTAGCGGCCTCAGCACAGATATCTGAAACACACCCATGGTGTTTGGGAATTGAGAGGCTATTTTTCTTCCCATATATTCAGCAGCGAAAATGCTCTGGGCATGTCCAATTCCATGAAGGTGCGCTCTGAACTACGGGGGGGGGGTGGAATGCCATAGAGCTGCAGCTTAGGGAGGATGCTATGATCGATTACATCGAAACACTCGCTGAGTTCGATCAGGCAAACCAATGATAATATTGCCTCCACACCGATATCGGTGGCTGTGGAGGTTCCATCGGTGGCGGTTGCCAATGCGGCTTCTGTGCAGTGCTGCGGACGGAATGTCGCTCCATCGGTGGCTGTAATGGTTCCATCGTGCCAGTGCGGCTTCTGTACAGTGCTGCGGACGGAATGTCGCCTCCATCGGTGGCTGTAGTGGTTCCATCGTTGCCAGTGCGGCTTCTGTGCAGTGCTGCGGACAGAATGTCGCCTCCATCGGTGGCTGTAATGGTTCCATCGTGCCAGTGCGGCTTCTGTACAATGCCGCGGACGGAATGTCACCGGTATTTGCTAGTGGCTAAAAGACAAGTCACGTGGACGGCCATGGCCTTACCCCTATAACTTGAAAATCGTTCCTAAGCTCTTGGGATTAGACTCCATATGGAAATTGATAATGACGAGTATTTGCTTGGCTTGTTATGTGTTTTCTAACTTCGCCGACTTATCCTATCATTTGCTATCATGTGTGTTCCCTGCAAATGTCCGTCCCTATCAGCACTGCACCATTTATATGTATAATGGGCCAAGGATAGTCTCGCATCCATTCAAATGAGATCCTTGCCACTCCCCTTCATGCACATGATCGAGTCGATGATGTAGGCGCTCACTTAGTGACAGGTCCGGAAGAGGCAAGGGGTCATGATTTGGAGCAAAATTACCCTTTATTCATTTAATGTAATATATTTTAGATCTTCCCGAGTAGGGTTTTTTTCTTCTTCAGTTTCCGTTACATCTGTGCGCTAATGTGCAGCATAAACCATCATCACGAACACACACACGATAACAGCGAGTGGCATTGTCGAGTTGAGGTAATCAATGTTCAGGAAGCGGGAAGTTAGGGCTGGAATATGCGAAGCATGACCGAAAGCCTCGGTCTGAAGACATAGCCACCTGAATTCCTCACATCTGGAGATAGATTGCTCCACGTCCGGCAAGCATGCGGTATGGAGTGGCACGCGAATTCTGTGCGGCATCGTGCACTGAAAACATATTTGATCAGCTTTAGCATTGTAAACTCTCTTGGTTTATAAGGGGGAGGGGAGTGAGCGCAAAAGACCGCCCCTTGCTACCGGTAAAACTGTGCTCGCTTATTGGAACTTTTCGGTATGGTACCATAACCGGATACCACACTCCGCTAGAGTTACCATTTCACTATAACCATGAAAAACCGGGTGACTCTTTTCAGTGCCATGTTGAAAACCATCGTTCTTTTCCGTGGTATGGGGTATACCAGGGACACACTCCGTAGGTCCCTGGTATACCCCCAATAAAACTAAAAAAGTGCGTTCTAGAACCACCTGCGAGCTCCCTCTACAAGAGTAGGAGGATCGATACATGTGAGCCTGTTCATCGGTTATTTGGCACACTTGACTTGAAGGAGAGTAAACGTTGTCTTTAGTAAACGTTGTTTGCATACCACAACAGGTTACTAACACTTTTGAAAGAGACCACTGGCTGCTTCAACTCGAGCTTGGAGACAACTTAATAGTCACTCTATATAACATCCAGATTGCATTGCATTTCATTGCACGTGACGATCATAGCGAAATAAACACGCCCCGCCGTTCCAGAACAGGGTGCCATAACGGGCATATATTTCTGAAAATTATTTGAGTGGGGCACAATACATAAAGGTTATGGGCGAACCCGAATGGATTGGGGGGCGCACACTCCGTGTCCCATGCTAAAAGGTGAAATTATTTCGAGGGAATCCAACACTGAGGAGGTACTTGCCCCCTCAAAAGTATATTAAGCAACATCCCTGAGTGCCAGTTGAGCGCTTCTTTCGCAAGCTGGGCGCACATCCGTTGTGTTATTTTCCGTATCAATTCGTTTCTGGACGCGTCATTCAGTCTCCCAGTCGCGAGTGCCCACGGTGACTGACTGAGTGGTCAAGCCACGCATTGAAACTTTTGCCAGAGTTTTCAGTCGGAATAAGCTCTGAATTGCCTTACTCATTGTCGCACGCCGTTCTTCGTGTCATAAGGTGTCATCTGTAGCATTGCAAACCGGAGCTGACTGCCTTTTTCACTCTGTAGCTCAGAAGTGCATCCCTTTACAAAAAGTAGATTCCCGTGCAATGAGGCGCAATATGTGGCATTTGAAACCAGAGCAGACCGGTTTTTTTTCACTCTGTAGCTCAGAAGTAGGCCCTTCACAAAAATAACTATTTTGCAGTGCCTGATAAGATCCGAGTGCTGGAAGCATTCGGAGGGATGGCTCTGTATTCGCAAATGAAACCAATATATTAGAGGATCTGATAGACGACCAGTCGTGGTTCACCTTCGTCACTCTTAACATAAACCAAGATGTGTTGAATGAACCTGATTGCAGAAAATATAACGGGTACGATGTATACAATATTCTGCATAAATTCGTAAATGAAGTCAGAAGTGTTGATGCCGCCGCCGTGCGAGGTGTTGCTTTGATTGAACAGTTTGCTCACATGGTGGCCGTAGACGAACACCAACTGCAATGACGCCTGCAAGCTGCCGAAAGTCACGAACAGAAATACTCCGAGTTCCAAAAGAACACTCTCGTGAGATGAAACAACTAGCTCAGCGACAGCCCGATTACGAACAACGTGAACCGTTGATGTCAGAAAGACAGCACACAATTGCTGAATGTGCTTGCCCAATCAGCACATCATGTTTGCAGTGGGATTGGTTCCGTTATTGAAAAATGACGCGGTGTCTCTGACATCAAATAATGTGCACGTAACATGGGGTGGCACAAATGGCAAAACATGTCCACGGAAGTTGTCAGTTGTATCGTGTGTTTATCAGTTCCCTGGCAGCAGCAGTTCGGTCGCTGGCGAAAACACGATGTTTTCATTGATTGGTGACGTGCACCCATGCTCGAATCATCGAGTATGTTGGGCACCTCAGGCTGCTGGACAATTGGATGTGTGGAAATAGGTCAGGGACCTGATCCAGGTCAAAGTTATTGGATGACATACGATGGCATTTTTTACACTTTGGAGTAAGACAAGAGTAATTTTGGTCCTTGAATACCACTAGTCTATTTTTACAACACAAAATTAAAACTGCCAAACTTCAGCCATTTTGGGAAACTACGAAATTTGAAGTCGCCTGGTTGACCTACCCTTCAAAATGGACCCAAGCGTAGCACTTGGTGTTCGTTGCTTCTCTCGAGATACAAAGGAACACTTACGTACCAATTTGTTCTGACATGTGACATGGGTTCCAAAAATCGAGACTTAGACTGAAAATTCACATCTTGTGCCCGAATTTGACCTTTAACCTGGCTCTTAGGATAATCTCATACACCATGTAAACCGCGAGGTCATTTGTCAATATATATATATATATATATATATATATATATATATATATATATATATATGTATATATATGTATATGTATATATATATATATGTATATATGTAGGTATGTATGTATGTATGTTTGTATGTATGTATGTATGTATGTATGTATGTATGTATGTATGTATGTATGTATGTATGTATGTATGTATGTATGTATGTATGTATGTGTATATATATATATATATATATATATATATATATATGCTGGCTTTTGCTTCGTGTCTCTAGGATGCTAGTAGAGTAGCTGAGAAAAGTGCATGTAAGCTCGAAGCCCTCTGCAACTACAACTACACTACTACACACGCATGTGCAAAACCAAATTATGATGCTTTCAAAACCAGGAGTTGAGTGATCGAGATCAATCTTTGTTCGGGGGTAGAAACTATTACGCCCATCTATTAACATCCCAAGGCACGATACACTTCAAAATCTTGGTGTTTCTGGAAAAAAATGAACCACCCTAATGCGTATCCCGTGACAGGCGTGAGTCACTTTTCACACGCAGTACTTTCACAGACTTCGTTGGTGCTATTTCCAACTCGCCTCCGGGCAGCGCCATCGCTAGACCGGCAGCTACCGCAGCACCAACGCTGGCGAAGTGTCGGTTAAGCCGTCACGCCAATCAGGCGGTTGAATGGTTGCGCCAGGATCTTGTATCGTTGACTTGTTGGAGGCGATGGTGAATTGACGGATGTCCTTCCACGATTTGTCAGCACCAGCAGTCCGCGTCAGCACCACGCATTCCGCGAATGCGTGGTGTTGAGCCGTCCGGAGAGCGTTCTTGCGCTCACGGTAAATCTGCTGGGCTCCTTCGCTTCGTGCTGCGTCTCTGCTCGTTCGCCCGTTCCAATGCTGCCCTTGCTGCATGCGTGTCATCATGCTGCAACCAAGGCGGCGATTGTGCTTCAGTTTGATTTGGCGACGGGGCATGTGACGGTCGATTATTGGCTGCCATGCAGTCAGCCATGTGTCCCACTTGTCCGTGGTGGTGGTCGCTTGATAGGGCGGCCAGTCGGCGAACAGCAGATCCAGGCGCAACGCTTCTGGTCTAAGCATCGTGTCGACCGGATGGTAATGACAGTGGGCTGAGGGCGACGCCTGTCACGCAACGTTTTGACGACATCTGGTAGCTAATTTGTGGGTTGGAAAGTGACTTGGACTTATTGACGAAATTACGGGAATCTAAGGAGCTTTGTTTTTGTGGGGGTGGGGTAGACAGGAGGGTGGTCGGACTTCCCCAGCCCTGGCCCTTGCCAGTGCTGGACCAGGAGCCACCCCAGAATCTGGAGAGGTCTCCCTCCATTCCTGCTGTGGACATCGTCTTCTCAGGCTACCTGGGTAAAGAACGCCTCCTCCCCCCAGAAGACAACACTGGGTGCTGATGTGTTCAGTCTGTGTCTGTCGTCAGTTGGACCGGACGCACTCGTTCTTCAGTGCCGAGGGACACACGAGCGATTCGGGTGACTGCCACACGCCGTCGTACGAGTCCATCTACTATCAACAGTCGTGCTATTTTGGCACAGGTCTTTTCCATCACCTCTTCTGACGAGCGGTGTATCAAGCTGATCGCCGGCCGATCCGAGAGGCCCTGTCGCCGGCACTCAACGCCGACCCAATCTCACGTTAAATCCGTGCCCTAGACGCTTGGCTCCAAACTTCGGTGATGGCTGCCAAAGAGATATTCGGCTTGGCGTATGGCGTACTCATTTCCGGGTCATCGATGCTCCGGAGTGGATCATCTGCAGCAAATCTGGGTTGTTCACTAAAGCCCATAATAGTCGCAAACAATTGATTGGTTTCGATCACAACGGAATGTTAGGGCGATACTCCTCCCCTGTCGCGAAATGTCTGCCATTGTCTGATTTTGACGTCTCCGAAACCCTGACTATACTGTGAACTATTTCAGACAAGCCTCCGCCATTCGTTTCGAGGCCAAGTTGGTAAAGATTGAATCTCTCGGTCGTTTTATGATCCTTCTGGTTACCTTTGATATCATCAACGCTATACCGCTGTTCTATAAATTGATGGATTATATATGCAAATGGTCTGGTTACCTTTGATACGAAGACAATTTCGACGGTTTCGAGCCTTAGACCACATACGCAGGGCAGACAGTATACAGGCGCCGGCTGAAGCACGCGCGGCGCGCGAGCGGCAGACCGTGCGTCGTCGGATTGTGACGCGTCGTCACCCCTGGCACACGATGCACCAGCTGTCATCTTATGATGACAACGATCAGGTGCCTCGACAGTGATACATTATCAGTGAAATAGGGTGGAGTATACCACTTTTTGAACAATGGATCGACATGCCTTCCAAATAAGTATTGACATCGTTCTTCTTGATGATTCTTTATGTCTTCATATCTAATTTCTAACAGCATCTCGTTGATAAATATCATGCTTATGCTCACCATTGTGGATCATGCTACGCAAGTATCTCTTAACACAATTGCAGGCAAGATGATTAGCATAAGCAGATATATTTTGTATATTTATCGTTAAAATAGTTATCCCTAAGTCAGGTATCTGGCGAGAAACAAAAAATGTATTCGTATGAGTATGCTGTTGTGGGCGGCTAAATGACCTCGTAGTCGGCGCGCCCTTAAGCCCAAATAACTAACTGAGTATGCTGTTGGATAAAAATTGTGTTGGAAAAATGTGTTCAGAGATATCGTTTCCATGAAAAATTTTGACATCCCACTATGCTCGTTTCGACACTTCACACCTAATGAAACCCTATTATTTTAACACTGTGCCTCCATGACACTGCCGCCGGCGCCAGACACGCGCGGTCCGCACGCTGGTCTCGGCCACACCGCGGTCGATACGGGCCCGACGCGCCGCGCACCACACCTGTATGGCTTGACCGGTGTCCAGTCGCTCCCGAAACGACTGCACACTCGTCGTGCTGGGACGAGATGAACTTGGCTGGCGACAGGTGCGCAGGTGTGACGGCGGCTCGTGCCCGCCTGGTGGCGAGCGCTCGTCGACGGCCTGTCCGGCGACGACGTCTCGTCTCAGACGTCAAGTCGTGCTGGCAGGGAGAGCCCGCATCTTGTTCGGTCGCCACGTTAATTGGGAGGTGTCCAGACACCCAGAGCTTCGCTCGTCGCTCTTGTTATGCTCGTCTTGACCCTGCAGAATACTGTGGATTTGTTCCTGGGTCGTATCTTTGATGGGTGAATAGCTTGTTAGTAACGTACAATCTTCTAAAACTTGGTGGTGGACATGGGCCCGAAACTTTTGGAATGTTCAGTTCAAGCCGAATATTATCGCCGAGTGACTCGAAATAGAAGTTGGCCTTCTTGGCTGACAAGCAAGCGAAAACACCACGTATTTTTCACCCAATTCACTGACTGATTCAGCGATTTGCATCGCACGAAGACCTTCGAATTGATGACGTTTGATATTTTATGGTAGTTTACAAATATACCAAAGAACTTGCAAACAACACTAGCCTCTCTGATCCTATTTGCGGTCCTTAACGTGAGTCGGCCCCGGTTCGTATGCTTTGTGTTTACAGACCTTCGAGGTTTTTTCCGGGCTCTGAATCTGAGCTCGGCACGTTTTTTTAAAATCCAGAGCACAGTGGCAGACAAAGATTCGCGATTTTTCTTGACACCAATAGCCGGACCTTCGCTGAGCGTATGCATTATACGTGACATGTGATATTTTATTATTATCCTCTAATACAAGCAGGGCGCATAGTGCTTGCGCAAAATGCTCGGTGATTTTAATACTCACGGTACAATTTGCGTTTGCAACACAACTAATGTCAGGGGACACAGTGCTGTAAGACTATTCAACGACTATCAAACATCTGCCGCTCTAAATGCCCGACAATCCCGCCACGTTTCCTTTCATCTGATGTTGCCCCTGCCATTTACCTACTTGCTTTCAGTCCTAGCATCCTGTGGCATGTGGGTGGGTCGGTATTAGACGACGACCTGTCAGGCAGTGATCGTCCGCCGTTCTGTGAGAGAGTAGGGTCTACACAAGTACCTTCACAGCGGAGTTTTAGCAAGTCAGACTGAGTCACCTATAAGAAAACCGAAGGAACGCTTTCTTATTGTGTAAAGGAGACCTTCCACTCCCACTGAGGAATTTACGGCGGTTTTCTTGATGACGGCCGACGATTGCGTCCCACGCCTCGAGTCAATTTTGCCAACGTCAAGAACCCCATCAAGCTCACTAATCGAGTCTCTTCCGCGTGTCAGAACTCCCCAGCAGCAGCCTTGACAGTCCCCAGTCTGTGCAGCATAGCACTCGATCAATATCGCTTCCCTCAGACCTCTCTTACAGCGAGAACCACACACGCAACAGTGATTGCATACAAATTTAACTCAGTAACGGCATTTCTGGCTTAAAATATGTCCGAAAAATCCGAATGTTATCCACAGTGAAATGTTACAGCATTTATCCCCTAGATCTATCCGTCGACTGCACAACTGTTTGTTTGTTCGTGTGAACTGTTTGTCCGATTCATTATGTTAGTGTCGTGATAGTTGTGCAACACTGTTAAACAGCCACGTACAACATAGTGGCCCACTCGGATAACTGCTATTGGTGGCGGTTTTGCGCTGGTGTAAGCGAACCCGGAAGCAATATCGGCCCCCACCGAAGTTTATTGGCAGCGCAGTCACAGTGGTATGCATTTTTCTTCATAAGGTTAACGTAATGGAGTGAGGTCACTGCTTGGGGAAGTCAAGCTCCAAAAGGAATCAGTTTTGAGATGAAAACCTTCCCTCATTCGAAAAACACATTCCTGTTCTATGCTGGCATGCAACCTGCTTTGGTTTTACTTGTTCACAAATATTGTACATTTGTCAGCAAACATACTCCTCAACCGTAGTACCAGTGCCCATGAAGGTAAAATGGTATGGTGCGAGCAATGTATCGAGGGAGTAATGGGAGGAATAGGATAGGAATATGATCATAATCGGGATTTCACTAACGAGTGTCGGGGTAGAACTTTGAACATGTACTACATGCTGACGGAGAGGCCATCGCAGGACGAAGTGCATGCCAAGACTGCAGGGGGACGACCATCACGCTGGCTTGTGAGCAAGATACCAGTGGCGGGATGCGCGAGGGTTATTAGTGCCACTTTGCCCAAGGTGAATACGAACATGTCATGGCCAGCGGTGGATTGATGGATGGGTATTGGCGTCTCATGACAGGAATGTAAGCATGTTAATGATAGCTGACTGGATGACGAAGGGAAGAATGTTGCAGAGAACGGTCCAGGAATGGTACGAAGTGGTGGAGGCTCAGCATAGGCTCACCGAAAATGTACCGTATGAGGGTGCACCCAGGACTGAGTAACCCAGCATGACAAAACCTAGCCTATCCTAACCTAATGTAGCCCAACCTAACATAGCCTGCCCTACCCCTACCTTATATTACCCTGTCCTACCTTACCCTGCGCTACCTTGCCCTGCCCTACCTTGTCCTGCCCTACCTTACCATGCCCTATCTTACCCTGCCCTACCTTACTTTGCCCAAGCTTACCTTACCCTACTCTTTAACCTACCACACCACACAGCACCACCCATTGGACAATGCCTACAAATTGTAGCAGCCCATTTTCATGATTGATAGTCAAGCAGCACACATTTCCAAGTTTGTCAGCCTGGGTGAACATTGCAGACTGCAACTGCTGATTTGGGAGAAAAACACAGGACAGCATGCACACATACTTCACTGGATGGCTGAATGGAATGTTCAAGAGTCCCCCGCAGTGGGGTCAGCCTCGTTGCTCGGCTGGCTAGAGCAATGGCGCTCTCTCGTGTTACCACAGCCTCACTCTTCCTTCCATCCATACGCTCCCATTCCAATGCCCATCCCATCTCAACGTCCATGGCCTTCACCTGGCCCTGCAACGCCAACTCTCCCCACTAAGAGCAGGTAGGACAACTTCCCCTGTCCTGCCCACCAGCTCCGTTTTATCGGGGTAGCCGCGCCCCCTCGGCCCGCCCCCGGGGTTGACGGAGTCCTGGAGGTTGAGGTCCCCCGTCGCACGGTGCTAGTTGTGACTGGGGACCAACACGCCTCTTTGGTCTCGATATCCCGGAGGGGCGGGCGGGCCCGTAGGGCCCCATACGGGTCAAGTGGCCGGTCGCCTCGGGCCGGGGACCTGGGATTGTTCCCAGTGTCTGCCGGCCCGGCCGGCTGGGGTCAAGGGGTGGGCGGTGCTGGATCCCGGTCGGGGTGGTGAGTCTCTCTCTCCCGGCCGGGCGAAGGCGCCGCCTGCCCTGTATAGCTCCTCGAGCGCCTTTCGTCCTCCCGTCCGCGGGACCCAGGCGTCCCCCAGTAGGGCCCCTACGTGGTGGGGCGCCCGAGGAGTTGAAACCAATACACTTCCATGGATTCTCCTGACACACAACTATACCCTCGCCCTAGTCTTGACTCGGACGATTCGTCGTTCCAGTCTTCCACATCCCAGTCCCGCGCCTCCGTGAGGCCAGTTTTAGACGCTGTCTCGGATTGCCCTTCTATGGATTCTCGTCCCGTCGGGGCGACGCGACCTGACAAGACACCTGAGCGTGAAACCGAAGTAGAGCCCGAGTTCGTCGACCCAACTGTCTTGATCCTGTCGAGTTCAGAGCTCAGACTGTCCGACCTCAGCCCTTTCCAACGGTGTGAGGGCACTGAGCGATTCGGTACAGTGGTACGGTGCGACAAATTGGTTGATGGTGGCATCGAAGTTGAATTTTCGGATCCGGAGGAAGCCAGGCGGGCGTTAAAAGCCACACTCTTTACGTTTACGTACACCATCGATGGTAGACGCGTACAAAGGACAGTGCCCCTAAATGTGAAAACTCACCACTCTAAAAACTGCTCCAGAAGTGTCATCACTTGCCATGACTTACAAGGTGTGACAAGTGAAGAAATTGTGCGCGGTCTTGCGGCGTTCGGTGTCCTGGAAGCTAGAAGACTGAAAACGAAAAGGGACGGCGTTTCATACGACACAGACAACATTGTACTTAATTTTAACTCCCAAACACAGCCTACCCATGTGAGAATCGGGCATGTTAGGGTCAGGGTCCGCGTTTATCGACCAATCCCGATGAGATGCTTCGCCTGTCACAGGTACGGACACACCAGCCGCCACTGTCGATCAAAGCCGAGATGTCTGCGATGTGCCTCCTCGGATCATTCTGTGGACGCTTGCACATCGGAAACCTTTATGCTGTCCAAACTGCAAGGGCGATCATTCTGCTCGTGACCGAGTCTGCCAGGTTTTCAAACGGGAGCAGAGTATTATAAGATTGAAGTGTGACAGGGGCGTGTCATTCCGAGAAGCTCGGGAAATGACCAAGACGGCTACTACACCTCGCTCTTATGCGGCCGTGGTGGCCAGCTCCACCCATCCCCTTCAACCCGAGTCATCCCAGGAGCGAACGGACATGCCACCTACTACACCTGCGCCACGGAGCTGTGATCCTCCTAGACGCGATGCTCTGGATAAGATGACAGCCCGGCAATTGATTGGCCTGCTAAAGGAATGTGGTCTGGCAATAATCCAGGTAAACTCAGAAGATGAAATCCCGGCGGCAGTAACTGGAGTTGCAGCCGACTACGTCATACCTGCTTGCCCTGCTGTTGTGCAGACATAAACTTCGTTCAGTTCCCCAAAACAACGTCGTCCTGAGCAGCGCACGATCGCCTGCCAAACTGACGCTACCGCAACTCCGGTGACTGAACCGATCATGGTGGCATCCACTCAAACAACTCCCGCAGAATTCCCTAATTTACCACTCCCATCGACTATTTTACCTCTCCGATCGACCGGCTCATTGCCGTCACTGAGAATTCCTGTGCGAAGTGGAGCTCCGGACCTGACAGCGCGAGGTCGAGCAGAACGATCTACAAGTGTGGCATCAAACATCGGTGGGAAAGGCGCAGTGCGAAAATGTTCCATGGCTGCGAGGCTCGGCGTGCGAGAACGCTCACCGTCGGTACCGCGCGCACCACTTGGTCCCTCTGGATAAATAATGGGTCCACCTCCACCTGTCCCATTCACAGGCCAGCCACTTACACCACCTACCAGCCGAAAGCGGATGCCTATTTCGCCACCGACCAAAGCGAGTCCCAGGTCCCGTCCCCGCGCTGAGTCGCCCGTGATGAGGTACCCACCTGTAAGCCGAGACGTGTGTGATAGACGACCGTCCTGACCGTAACACCTGTGAAGGCACCATACCATATCTCTAAACGGCTGACTGCGAAGAAGTGTTTTAACTGAGACAGTATGCGGGGAATTACACCTCAGCATGACACTGTTTTGCCACGATTTTACTACTGATTTGTATCAATAAACTTGTTATGGGCGCTATATGACCATTACAGTCGATGCGCCCTTTAAACCCAAATAACTAACTAACTGGAATGTTTAAGACTAGAACAGCTCTCTGGTCTAAGGAGCAGTGCAGTGTAAGTCTTCCAGGATAAAGAAGTTAATGCTTCAAATCTCTTTTTAAGACATGACTCATGGAAATAGATTGAGCAGACACGGGCCTTGACTAGGGTTGGAAAGATAGGCTGTTCCTGGATTTTTGGTATCCAAAACATTATCCCCTCCAGAAAATATCCTCCACATTTTCTCATTTGGAGCTCAAATGGTACCGTTCGACAATGAACTGCTCTGTGATAAATTGCTCAAAATTCATTGGGAAGTGCAACATGAGATTCTGTTGTAATATGTGTGAAGAAAGATATCCTTTCCATATTCAACGACCACAAAATTTCTGTCCACATCCAGGATTACAAAAGTTCAAATCCAATCCTAGCCTTGATTTGTTACAGGGTCCAAGTTGTTTCGATTTTTTTCTCCATCGCACTTTGCCACAACCTCATCCTTTAGAAAGCAATGCAGACTAACAAAGGTGTGCCTATCATTCCTCTTGTCATGCGTCTGTCTTGAAGCCAGAGAAAGCACAATATGACATTTTTCTGGAAATGTTATATACCATATATTTTGGATTCATATCACATTCCTAGCCTTATAGGTTTATTGGTTGGTACAGGTATATTAGTAAGTTTCATGACTATAAGCCTGTATCTACTGATGCTTTTCCAGCTTAGGGCGTAAATAACATGTATAACATTTTGATGTAACATTTCATATGGGCATGTCCTGAACTGGTCATCCCCTTCTGTAATATATACTTATATATGAAATTTAGTCAACTTAGGCACATAAATTGAACGTGGAAATAACGAGCATGTGAAACTGTTCGCGAAAGCCACTGTGTTATTATATAAACCACAGACAGGCCATCAATGGCCAGTCTCCAAAGTGTGGCACCAGGTCCAATGAAGTGCACCAGCAGGAAAAATCCACACCCAAATGTACCTGATGATGGGCAAAAGCCACATTAGGTAGAGTGCAGGTGGATCCAGGACATGTGGGTTCAGGGAGCATGTGGCTCTCGTGGTCATGCCGCATCCTTCAGGATGCTCAAGTGCACCCCTCTGACTTTTTCAGCCAATGCTGGAAAAGGCATTCCTCCAGAATGCTCCAGTGCACATACGTTCAGTTCTTTGTCAGGAGACATCTGTCCATGGACACACTTGAACTGTACTCAATGCGCCACTCTGAAAGTTACCCAAGCATTGTCCATGGCTAATGCTAATTTATCTTTTTTACAGTTTGCTGTACCCCACATGTGCATCGCTAACATTATTTGCTACGAAGCCCGAGCCCTTCGATCTCCTGCACCATGCGCACCAGGGCGCTGCATGACCTCTGCAGTCGATGCGCCCCTGAACCCCAATAACTAACTAGCACCGTGCGCACCAGTGGCAGCCAGCCCCGCACACACAGAATGTCATCGAATGTGCCGTGCTTTGTAGTCTGGTTGAATATGGACAATCATCCATTATCACAGTCAAAGAGGTGGTGGAAAATGTAATTATGTGCCATTCTTACAAGTCAATGGCCGAAGCCTGAATACCAAATTGCATGGCATCTGCATGGCATAGGCTATAGCTGTCCCATGAAATTGTCAACCCGTACTTTGTGGAATGCATTAGGTTAGCCTCATTGCAATTAATTACATCTTAGAGGAAAAGAGACTGAACACTATCATTGCAAAGGCATATTTCCATAAATGCACTCTTCGGATATTTTTGGCATATATTCTTTCCTTTCAGTTCACCCTTTAAAGCAAAAGGTAACAGGTCAAAACTTCAGGCAAACTGAATGCTTTGACTGGCTATACAATTGTCCATGCCGTGGTAGCCACCATTGACAATATTCCATTTCGTCATGATCAATCTGCACCACGTGTGGTAAATACGATTGTTACACTCAATGATATTCTTCAAGAATGGATGGAGGGAATTATCAACTTCAAGAACGTCATTGCTGTTTTACTGCCATTGCTGGTTTTTGCTGGGTGGCATTGTCTTGCCTTCCTCACACGCTTCGATGAAAATATCCCTGGCTATACTTAGTATGTTTGTACGCACCGAAATTGAAACATGCATGATGCTACCAATTCCTGTCATATGAGAGGGAAAAACCTGTGATGTCATCAATGCTTGAAGGCGAACTTTGGTGTACCTATAAATAAAGGTATCTCGGGCATTATTGCGTTTAAGTCTCCATTTATTTAGTATAAAGCTATTCACCTACAGTCATTAGCTTTTATCGGAGTAAAAATTTCCCTTTTTTATTTTCGCGTGATAAATAGTGAAAATAATATTTGCCGTAGACCATATCCAGAATACCATGCAAATATGCAGCTGCGATTCTTATGCCTGTTGGTATCATGTATGTTTGGTCTTTGATTGCGTTCGTATGCTGCATTGTTACCACGGGAGCCTGCAGCACTCCCATGGCAATAATGCTTTGCTCTGCTGTTCACTGACTGTCCGTTGTCGCGGAACAGTCATTTTGATCTACTGGAAGATCATTTCGTGCAATAAAGAGCGAAGCCTATGCTGGTTATAGAACAGATGGGCCAGTCATCATGCTGGGATCTGCATTTCTAGACAGTGCATATGCATTCATCTGCATTTCTATGTGCATTGATCTGCATTGATCTGTATTTATATGCGCAGAAGTGTTCCGGACATAAGGTGTGAATATGGTGGTCCTCAAAATGTGTCGATGAAAATGAATGTTTGACCTAAACAAAAAGAGGTGTTTGCACCGGAAAATGACACTGCAAACATTGACACACAGAAAGCTATGATACCCACCACTTTGATGACAATATTTCTTCGATCTGCACGTGGCAATGGCATTGGCGTGCCACCATAACGCTATTGGCGTACCACCATGACGCTATTGGCTGCCGCAGGACGATGGTTCCGTGGCACGTGTTCCGCGAGCGGCTGGCTGACGAACACCCGATCAACCCGGGTCTGGCGACGAGGGCGCTCCAGGCCACCATCGACCTCACCTGCAACGACTACATCTCCAACTTCGAGTTCGACGTGTTCACCAGGTCAGTGCGACGAGTCGCGGAGACGAGACGAAACGAGGTGGCTCTGTGCCGTCTTCGCGCAGGTCATACTGATGCTACCCACGGTTGCCTACTCAATGGTGAGACTAAGCTGCTGTGTTCTAAATGTGGTGCGTTGCAAACAGTTGGTCACATTCTGGTCTCGTGTCCGACGTTTTTTTTCTGGAGCGTTGACGTCTCTTCGGGAGTGAACAGGCTTGCTCCTTCTAGCAGTCTCGGGTGATAAACCACGGGTCGTCGAATCCGGAAAAATCTTCAGCTTCTTATCTGATGTGAAATTGTGTGCCATATACTCTGGACGTTGATATCAAGATCATTATGTGCCAATAATGGTATGTATAGTATGGTTGATATCAAGATCATTATGCACCAATAATGATAGGCATAGTATGGTTGGCGCTGTATGGTCACGTTTATGCACCAATAATGGTACGCATAGTATGGTTGACGTTGTACGGTCACGTTTTGAGCAATTAACTGTTACGGACGCCGAAGTGCCATGTATTCGACGCACTCATGAGCACAAAGTAGCAATCAATGGACTCGCCAAGTGTTGTCTCAGCTAAAGGAACAAATCTCACAAAGTCGGTTTTTCGTGGGTGCAGAAACTCAGTAAGTGTCCTTTTTAGCAGGCAGAGATCTCACAGCTATGACGTGTTTTTACATTTCATTGGTTTATGCGATCAATTCACCAACAGAAATTCCGAGGGCACATTTTAAGCCAGCAGCATTATGGGGATGGGCTAAGGGACACTAAAGAAAATTGCAACTTGGTGTCAAAGTCAGGATCGAAAAAAGGCTCATTCCACTCCTCTGACCCACGCAACCACCGATGAATCGCAAAATAATAGACTCTCGGATATTCGTTGAGGTCTCTACATGCGGTAGAAACCACACAAGAGGATTCCCTGGATGAAAGTACTAGCATACAAGCCATGATTAAGTTTTATGCTCAGTCGACATCGGTTCCCACACGGCGCGCCGATGGCCGGCCGGCCGAGGCTGTGTCATCGCGACATGACACAGTCGAGTGTCATCATTGGCACTTGTGTCACCATTGTACCATGCGGCACACGTAGGGCAAGGGGTCTGGTCTAGAGTCCGATGGCCGCCCCCCCCCTCCCGTTCGCAGTGTGGTGCAATAGGTGATATCGGCAGACCGTGGCTTTGCCCCCATGACGCAGTGACTTGATGCAGCCGGAGCTGGGTCATGGGTTCAGTGACCCACGACGATGCTGGTCTGTGTGGTGCCGCGTCTCGGTACTGGGCTGTGTGGTGATGTGTCTCGGTACTGGACTGTGTGGTGCTGTGTCTCGGTACTGGACTGTGTGGTGTCGTGTCTCGGTACTGGGCTGTGTGGTGCCGTGTGTCGGTGCTGGACTGTGTGGTGTTTCTCGGTACTGGACTGTGTGGTGTCGTGTCTCGGTACTGGACTGTGTGGTGCTGTGTCTCGGTGCTGGACTGTGTGGTGTGTCTCGGTACTGGACTGTGTGGTGCCGTGTGTCGGTTCTGGACTGTGTGGTGCCGTGTGTCGGTGCTGGACTGTGTGGTGTCTTGTCTCGGTACTGGACTGTGTGGTGTTGTGTCTCGGTTCTGGACTGTGTGGTGCCGTGTGTCGGTGCTGGACTGTGTGGTGTCGTGTCTCGGTACTGGACTGTGTGGTGTTGTGTCTCGGTTCTGGACTGTGTGGTGCCGTGTGTCGGTGCTGGACTGTGTGGTGTCTTGTCTCGGTACTGGACTGTGTGGTGTTGTGTCTCGGTACTGGACTGTGTGGTGCCGTGTGTCGGTTCTGGACTGTGTGGTGCCGTGTCTCGGTTCTGGACTGTGTGGTGCTGTGTCTCGGTTCTGGACTGTGTGGTGCCGTGTGTCGGTACTGGACTGTGTGGTGTGTCTCGGTACTGGACTGTGTGGTGCTGTGTCTCGGTTCTGGACTGTGTGGTGCCGTGTGTCCGTACTGGACTGTGTGATGTGTCTCGGTACTGGACTGTGTGGTGCCGTGTGTCGGTACTGGACTGTGTGGTGCTGTGTCTCGGTTCTGGACTGTGTGGTGCCGTGTGTCGGTACTGGACTGTGTGATGTGTCTCGGTACTGGACTGTGTGGTGCCGTGTGTCGGTACTGGACTGTGTGGTGCTGTGTCTCGGTTCTGGACTGTGTGGTGCCGTGTGTCGGTACTGGACTGTGTGATGTGTCTCGGTACTGGACTGTGTGGTGCCGTGTGTCGGTACTGGACTGTGTGGTGTGTCTCGGTACTGGACTGTGTGGTGCTGTGTCTCGGTTCTGGACTGTGTGGTGCCGTGTGTCCGTACTGGACTGTGTGATGTGTCTCGGTACTGGACTGTGTGGTGCCGTGTGTCGGTACTGGACTGTGTGGTGCTGTGTCTCGGTTCTGGACTGTGTGGTGCCGTGTGTCTGTACTGGACTGTGTGATGTGTCTCGGTACTGGACTGTGTGGTGCCGTGTGTCGGTACTGGACTGTGTGGTGCTGTGTCTCGGTTCTGGACTGTGTGGTGCCGTGTGTCCGTACTGGACTGTGTGATGTGTCTCGGTACTGGACTGTGTGGTGCCGTGTGTCGGTACTGGACTGTGTGGTGTCGTGTCTCGGTACTGGACTGTGTGGTGCCGCGTCTCGGTACTGGACTGTGTGGTGCTGTGTCTCGGTTCTGGACTGTGTGGTGCCGTGTGTCCGTACTGGACTGTGTGATGTGTCTCGGTACTGGACTGTGTGGTGCCGTGTGTCGGTTCTGGACTGTGTGGTGCCGTGTGTCCGTACTGGACTGTGTGATGTGTCTCGGTACTGGACTGTGTGGTGCCGCGTCTCGGTACTGGACTGTGTGGTGCTGTGTCTCGGTTCTGGACTGTGTGGTGCCGTGTGTCGGTACTGGACTGTGTGGTGATGTGTCTCGGTACTGGACTGTGTGGTGTTGTGACTCGGTTCTGGACTGTGTGGTGCCGTGTGTCGGTACTGGACTGTGTGGTGTTTCTCGGTACTGGACTGTGTGGTGCCGTGTCTCGGTGCTGGACTGTGTGGTGATGTGTCTCGGTACTGGACTGTGTGGTGTTGTGACTCGGTTCTGGACTGTGTGGTGCCGTGTGTCGGTACTGGACTGTGTGGTGTTTCTCGGTACTGGACTGTGTGGTGCCGTGTGTCGGTACTGGACTGTGTGGTGCCGTGTGTCGGTACTGGACTGTGTGGTGCCGTGTGTCGGTACTGGACTGTGTGGTGCCATGTCTCGGTACTGGACTGTGTGGTGATGTGTCTCGGTACTGGACTGTGTGGTGTTGTGACTCGGTTCTGGACTGTGTGGTGCCGTGTGTCGGTACTGGACTGTGTGGTGTTTCTCGGTACTGGACTGTGTGGTGCCGTGTGTCGGTACTGGACTGTGTGGTGCCGTGTGTCGGTTCTGGACTGTGTGGTGCCGCGTCTCGGTACTGGACTGTGTGGTGTTGTGTCTCGGTACTGGACTGTGTGGTGCCGTGTCTCGGTGCTGGACTGTGTGGTGCCGTGTGTCGGTACTGGACTGTGTGGTGTGTCTCGGTACTGGACTGTGTGGTGTCGTGTCTCGGTACTGGACTGTGTGGTGCCGTGTCTCGGTACTGGACTGTGTGGTGTGTCTCGGTACTGGACTGTGTGGTGATGTGTCTCGGTACTGGACTGTGTGGTGTTGTGACTCGGTTCTGGACTGTGTGGTGTCGTGTGTCGGTACTGGACTGTGTGGTGTGTCTCGGTACTGGACTGTGTGGTGTCGTGTCTCGGTACTGGACTGTGTGGTGTCGTGTCTCGGTGCTGGACTGTGTGGTGTTGTGTCTCGGTTCTGGACTGTGTGGTGTCGTGTCTCGGTGCTGGACTGTGTGGTGTCGTGTCTCGGTACTGGACTGTGTGGTGTTGTGTCTCGGTACTGGACTGTGTGGTGTCGTGTCTCGGTGCTGGACTGTGTGGTGTTGTGTCTCGGTTCTGGACTGTGTGGTGTCGTGTCTCGGTTCTGGACTGTGTGGTGTCGTGTCTCGGTTCTGGACTGTGTGGTGTCGTGTCTCGGTTCTGGACTGTGTGGTGTCGTGTCTCGGTACTGGACTGTGTGGTGTCGTGTCTCGGTGCTGGACTGTGTGGTGTTGTGTCTCGGTTCTGGACTGTGTGGTGTCGTGTCTCGGTTCTGGACTGTGTGGTGTCGTGTCTCGGTTCTGGACTGTGTGGTGTCGTGTCTCGGTACTACTATGACTCTGTGGCGCGCTGTGCTGTGTCACGGTTCCGTGCTGGTCGTCGGCAGGCCCGATCGATGCTGGCGGCGGATGTAGCGCGAAGAGGATGTGGCAATCTGCCCCCCCCCCCCTCCTCCCTCCACGTCCGTAGCGAACGTTGACCATCGTATCACGTCGCAGGAAGTCCCTGACTATCCGACCACTGAGGTCGCTGATACATCCGACTGACATCATAAGTGACACATGCTAAGGTTCTTTGAAGCCCAGACTCAGCCGACAATGCCACGGCCGGAATGTCTCCGGAAGCCCCGACAGGCCGACCGAGAACGACCATGGGAAATTACAGAACCGCCGATAATGACCGAGGCCATTGCCGGTGTCGACGCAGCGCGGCGCAGCCCAACGCAACCTTGTACACGCACGCACGCACGCACGCACGCACGCACGCACGCACGCACGCACGCACGCACGCACGCACGCACGCACGCACGCACGCACGCACGCACGCACGCACACACACACACACACACACACACGCACACACATACGAGCCACGGATCCCAACAGAGGACCTTGGTTTTTCACGTGCTATGAGAGGACCAGGTCGCCAACCCCATATAAGCGCAGCACAGCTCCATCACCTGGCGTACACGGTAATCGGTACTCCTGATGCCCGATGGTATTACTGTGGACTTTGAGAGTATAAAATTAGGGTAACGGGTATTTCTTGCACAGCGAGAACATGACGTCACAGTGACGTAATACCTGGATTCGCACATGCTACCATCCGAGGACCACACGAGATTAGAACCACTCGGTGCCTTCGCCAACGTATTTTGCGACAATAACGAGCTAAGCAAATAACCACGAAAACTGAAATGCGGGGATAAACACCTGCACCCCGCGTACACACATCGTTTCGAGGACCCATGATTTAAATATATCTTCTCGAAGACCCATCGTTTTGTTGTTTAATTTCGTGAAGACACATCTATATGGGAAGTTCCATATCACCTTCATGCTGAATGCCAGCATTGTGCAGATAATGGTATCCTTCGCTGGACAGAGTGTCCCCCCCCTCCCCATTGCATGTGCAAGTATTCACAGCACCCGTTTGAAAGAGCGCCGCGCTCTGCAGGGGTGCTCTTTGGTAATCTGGATGAACGTCCATGGTAACAAGTCATTAAGCACTGTAGGTCTCATTCCCTTTGTGGGGTATGTACTTCTTATTGGACTGGATACCTCGCATTGGATATGGTGCCCCTCCAGTGGAAGCATACTCTCTTCAATTTAATTTATGAGGCACCCAAAAATTGAACGGGTGCCCATCCAGCGACGGTGATGTGGTTCTACATTGGCCGGTTGGCAACGAACTGAACATCATGGTGCTCCTCCGTTGACGAGGTGCTCGGAACTGGGCGGGAGTGTCCAGTTCTTAGACATACCAGGCTGGGTGTCGGTTGCAGAACTGCCCGATCCTCTATACTTCAGCAAAGATGTCCTTAAAACGTGATTTCAGGGTGTGGGCATGTTCAGGAATCGGATACAATCCTTCTTAGAACAGTGTCTTGCTGTTTGGTGGGCGGTGAAACCTACCTGAATATACAGAAACCGGAAAAAGCTTCTCAAGCCACCTCTGCTCACATGGTATTCACAAATTGTCACCTGCAATACTGTTGCATAGTTAATGTTCTCCGCTGGAATATTAGGTGATTTTGATTGTGTGTTGCTTTAACTGGACAGTGTCCCTAATTAAACGAGGGTGTCCCTCATTGAATGTGGTGCCTTCAGCTACGAATAACAGGAGACCCATCACTGCGTGTGGTGGTAACCTTTGGTTGGTTGGTTATTAGTTTTACGACACATCGACCGTTGAGTCATGTAGCGTCGCCAATCTCTCACGCCGATTGGCCGCGGGCGAAGAGTAGCCACAGGTGAGACTCGAACCCACAATCTTTCGATTGTGAGACGGGCAACTTACCCTTAGATTACACGTCCCCGTGGTACCCTTTAGATAGGATGCACATTCAGCGATCCAGCCTCCACAGTATGTTGGACTGGAGTTGCTCATCATTATGCGGAGTTCCTCACCAGTGGTGGATTTCCTATCGCTTTGGGGGAATATGCGTATTCATCCAACTGTACGGAGTACCTCGGGAACTCGATGGGGTGCCCGTCCGCTACTGGTGGCGTGCCCCTCAGTTTATGGGTGCTCTCAACTTGTACTGTGCTT